>VYXD01008410.1:771378-900719 GCA_013397195.1 Hylia prasina
TTTTTTTTCCCTGAAGAACACTGTATGTATTTTAAAACCAAGACAGGTCACAGGGAGAAGCACTGACAAAGAAGAAAATGAAAATATTTATGTGTGACAAAAATGCACAGGCAAATCTAACAAAATATGTTCAAAACACTATTTTCAGAATGTAACTGGTACTTGACATAGCCCACATTCCTCTAAACGTGAAATATCTCTATGGACATTTTTTTTAGACAGAAGGGCTCTGCTTTGTCCTTTGAAAGAAGGGTCTGGGAATATGGCACCAAGTGCCAGTGATTATAATTACATTTTCACTGGGAATAGCAATAATTAATATATTATCTGTTTACTGTTTTACAAACTTGCCTGTGCAATACCCAAATATGTGCAGATTAAAATATTGCCAAATCAAATTTTTCCCACAATTAACACACTGGCTATGAAATTGTGATAAATAAATGTATTAAATAACTTTTTTACAGAAAATTGGAAGAATTAGACTCTGATGGAAGCATTTATTTAAATATTTTTGTGGCCTGCTGTTTGAATACATTGATGGCCTGATTTTTATTTGCATCACTGGGAGAGGACAGTCTTCCATTCCATGAAGAGTGGAATGGAAATCAATGGAAATTTTGTATTTTGACATGGTATTTTTACCAGGATTATTTTTAATGTTGTCCTGATAATGTTGATAATATTATGATCTTTCTTCTTATATATTTTAATAGATTAATAATATGTTATATAGACATCCAGATAGCCTTCAGAGTTGGGGAAATGAAGATGCTTAAAGATGTTTTGATTTGTGCAGGGACAAAAAGATCTAAGACAGGATGCTGTGTTGCTTAAGCATGCACTTTTATCTCACAGGAATCAGTGGGCTATGGAAGGGTGATTAAAGTATTGCTTGCATGCATTCCTTGAAGATGAAAGGTGTAATTCTGGCCTAGTGTCTCCTGTCCTATTCTAATCACTTTTATAGTTTTCCCTTTATTTGAAAGCTGATAAGACAAAATACGTGAGGGGAGGATGTATCAGTTGAACAGTGTATTTTTTTCTGTAAATTCTTAATGAATTTGAAAATTGATAGCTTTAAAATGAAAATTTTGAATTAAACATTCTGTGGGGAAATTGGTTATTTTAAAATGTTTAAAATAGTTTTTTTGAGAAATGACAAAGCACAAAACAATCTCAAAATAAAATATATCGCTTTATTTTGTTTTTTTCCTTTTCTTTCTGAGTAAAGTCATTTACTTTACCTGAAATTCAAAGAATGCTTTTCTTTAGGTAAATCGTATATTTTTGATGAAAAAAAGCCGAATTCAGTGCTTACATTTTGCCACTTTTAGCATGCTGAATTAGTTTGCCAATTTGATGGGTCAGTGTTTCAGAATTGCTCAAATATGTCAGGGATTGAATGCCAAAGTCAATTTTCTAGATATTTGAGCAATAAGACATTGGAAGGAAATTCAGAGCTTCTCTGGGAAAGATAAAAAAATTTGAAAATTAGTGTTGTCACTGAATGTAAAATATTTCCAAATATTGAAACAGAAGACAGATGAACACCAGGTGCAGAAAATCATAGTAGAAAGATGTTTAGAGCAAGAAATTATGTGAAGGAGTTTGAAAGAGACTGTGGAAGGATATCCTGTCTACCTCAAAACCTATGTGGCCAACGTTATTCTTACAGCCTTTCAAGGAAAGGCAGCTTAGAGCTTTTACTCTCTTTAAACAGATTCAGCGTTTCATGAAAAAATTGGTTATGGGCAAACCCACACCTTTCATACCAAGGCAAAAATATATTGTGAGTATGGTGCAAAGGTTACCAGTTAACCAAATAATGGTTGCTCTTTCGGGGACAGAAAAAAACCACCGTCATAGAAAAATAGCCCAATATTAATACAATTTGAAGTTTTACACTCCCAGTATGTGTTCATGTGTAAATGTGCCTCTTTTGCCTGGGGTTATGCTTACCCTTCCTCTGCTCCTCTGGTTCTAAGAACAATCAGCACTCATCTTCCTCAAGAATGACATCAGCATTACAGCTTTGTACTAGCAGAAGTCCACTGCTGGTGCTAGGCAATGTTTCCCCCATGCTCCGTTTTTTTTCTTGGGAGGATATTTGCTTGCAAGTTTTCTTAAATTTTCTGTTGAGTTTGCTTGCTTTTTCTTCCTTCACTAGCTCCCATGGTAAATCTGTATACAGGGTTCTACGTAGGTATTCCTGACATTTGCTCGTTGTTGCCCTTGAACCGAAGTCAGCTTTACCCAGTTCCTGGGACTGTGTCCCTGAAGTGACCAGGAACAAACCATTGGTGATTTATTTGTAAGTCTGAGGCCTGTCTTATCCTCCTCCTATATCAGCACCTTCACAGTCTATGCCACCATCCTATGCTTGCACCACTCTCTATAACGCTTTATTCTAGAGCCAAAGATACTTTGTTCCATGCCATTTATGTTTTAAAACCATGGATAATGTTCATTCAATACAGAATTCATACTTGCTGTTACTATCCTTTAATCACAGATGTGTGTGTGTGTGTGTGTGTGTGTGTGTGTGTATGAGTCATTGTTGTGATAAATATTTCTGTGCCACAACAGATCTAAAGCTAGTTAGAGATAAACCAGAAGAAGGTCAAGGCTGGAAAAGCAAACCCCATGAAATAGAATAATTTTACAATCACTTTGCTAAATGAAGAAATTAAAATGTTAATTGTAATCTAATCCTGGACATCCAGATGAACAGGATGAGAGACTGTTGTCCAGGTTTGACTCCTGTGAAGAAGAATGTATCTCATTTTTGTATTTTTGGTATCAGTACAGAGAGATAGAAAAAGATTTTTAAAAATTGCACCAATAAATGTCAAATTATCAGATGCTCAACAGACAGCTAACAGCAAATGCTGGAAAAATGCTTTCAGTGATACAGAGAAGTCTGTAGATCAAGGCAGTGAAATCAGAGCATGGAATTAAATTGTTCTAAGGAAGATTTGAAAGAATATAACAATTTAGCACACCACTTATATAAATATTGAAGATTTGTAGTATGGCTTCTTTCTCCCTCTTATAATTTGATGTAAGTCTGTTACATGATGGATATTTAATTTTTTTAATGGGATCATATGACATGATAAAATGATGGCCACTTGGCCTCATACAGAAAGCAAAAAATAAAATTGAAAATTTACAGAAAAATGTGGAGTGGTTCTCAACATATATCATTGGTTTATCGAGAAAAGTTTTTTTTTCTTTAAAAATAGGTTTAAGTCAAAATGAAAAAAGCAAAGATTATGCTATTGCACATATGGGATTTTGGTTCCTTTTCCATTGCTTAACTCAACTTTTTCATTATATAGGTTCATATTTATACAGTCTCACCTTTGGATAAGAGTAGGAAGAAGGCATGGATTTGATATTGAAGGAAGAAATTTCACAAACATAGAAAGTTTACAAAGTAAAATCCCTTAAGCCATTTCAAAGGGCCATAGTACCTTAAACTCCAAGAAGTTTAAGCTTTCTGATAGTTTTGACCTTTTGGTTGTATTTCTCCAGAGTGTTATCCCACTGTAATTTGTTTTAAGAAAGATAAAGAAAAACAGGCATCTCATGCAGTTCAACAAACACAGGTGTAAAGCCCTGTGCCTGGGGAAGAACAACACCATGGGCAAGTGCAGGCTGAGGAAGGACTGGATGGAAATCAACTTTGCAGAAAAGCCCCTGGAGGTGTAAGACATGAGCATACTTGAGCAAATCCAGTGAAGAATCACTAAGATGATTAAAAGGCTGGAGCACTTCACATAGGTGAAGAGGCAGAGAGAGCTGGTTGGGACTGTTTTGGCATGGAGCAGAGAAGGTTGGCTCCAGGGGGAGGATTGTATCAACTTGTGCAAAGTTGAAGGGACAGTACAAAGAGGATGAAGCCAAGTTCCTCTTAGAAGCAGGGCTAGAGGTGATGGGTGCAAACTCAAAGAGAAGAGGTTGCCTCTGGATATCAGGAAACACTTTCTGACTGTGAAGGTAACCAAACACTGCCGCTGGGTTCCCACAGAGGTGGTAGAGTGTCTGTGCTTGGAGATACTTAAAATCTGTCTGGACACAGTCGTGGGCAGCCTGCTCCAGATGGCCCTGCTTGAATAGAGGGGTTGGTCCAGTTGACCTCCAGCAGTGCATATAAACCTCAACTCTTCTCTGATGTTGTGATCATGGTGCTTTAATGTTGGTGATTTGTGCAACTGTCTCTTATGTCACAAGGCGAGTACAGTTTCTGAAGAGTTTTTAAAAGGCTTTTTATAAGAAGTCTTTTCCAACTTCTTAACTCTAGACACTTGAATAAAATTTCCACATGACAACAAGAAACTGAAAGGTATTTTATTATGAAGGAGCTTTAAATATAAAATACTGTGATCTCCACTAATGCTTTTTTTTTTTGGCTGTTGCTCCCTAAAATGTTCTGTGATAGTGAAGATACAAAATGAAGTTGCTATAAGAGATCCAGAATTCCAGGTACAGATGGAAGTGTGTAGTCATCTGGTGATCTGTCAGTACTTAGAAGACTATGACTTCCATGAGCATTTTCAATTTGGACAAACAGCTTCAGAAAATGCAGTTTCGTGGACAGCAATGAAGATTTCTCAGCAGTACTTTGCACAATTGTCATTTTGTGTTGTTTTCTATGTAGCTGAGATTTTTGTCTGATTAATTTGAATGAAATAGCTGTTGCTGGGTCAGAACAAGCAAAGTCAGAAATTGAACCAGGTCCCTTCCATCACACTGTGAAATACAAGTATTCTCTTTCATCTTATAATTTAAATTCTTGTGAGAAAAGTTTCAGGGAAGTAAGAAAAAGATGTACTTCTATAGAAGTACAAAGTAGGTACATTTAACATTGAATGTCAGGCAGCAAAAATGCTTTCCAGTGTGTCTTTTAATTCATGCCAATTTGCATTAGAAAAGTGTCTGAGTAGTTAACTTATTTAAATAAGAGCTTTGAAGAGAGGCTCAAAATTCTGCATAAAAGATAGGCATTCAGCAATGTTTACTGAATTAAAGAAAGTATCTTTCAAGAAGAAAATCTATTTCTTCACATATATGCCTGAAATTTTTTTATAGGGACACTATGCTGAATGGCTGAATTTGAGTTGATATTTTACAAAGACAAACAGTATAAAAGTAATTCTTAAAAAGGCCATGTAATTAAGCACATCAAAAGCAGCCCTGTAAGTATTTGGCTTTATATTTGTACCTGTGTTTATTCGCAGGATTAAAAGTTAATGAGAAACCACAAGACTTCAAATTTAGATTTTAAAATCTAAAAAAAAAATAAAAAAAAAAAGATTTTAAAATTTATTTATTGTTAATCTGACAACTGTTGAAAGTGTCTCTCTGAGACACCAACTTGTATTTCAAAAAGATAATTGGCAGAGCTCCATCAGTGTATATTAAATATTTGTGTTAAATCTAAATACTTCAAATCTAAATACTGTTTTGAAGAAAAGCTTGCACACTGTGAGTGGATGATATACACATTTGATTGCATCCTGTTGACCCCTTTTTGACGGGACATTAACTTCTATTATGCAGTTCACTTGTGTTTCACCTGATATGTCAGCTGCAGTCTATAGTAAAGAGTCAAAGCTTCACAGAGCATTCAGATAATATAGCCAAGATTTGCTGGGAGATCAAGACGAAGTATTTTCTCTGAAGCACAAAACAGAATGATTTTAGTGTAAATAAAGTTGTGCACAGAAGCGTGAAATTGAGAAAGTTCTTGAAGCCTCTGGGAACGGGGGGAGCTAGTGCTTCTGCAACATTTGACACCCTTGGTTGGGTGATTGCTCTTCAAAATGGGGAAATAGGATAAGAAATCAAGAAGTGCCCATTATGCAGACCCTTTAATTTCTTAGAAGGTTATAATGTTGAGAGCCAGTGAAATGCATGACCGAGGGAAAAACTACTGTATCAGTAAAATGTTACAGTGATATGAAGTGAGTGTATCAAAAACTTCATTGCAGTTTAGTTTTAGCTGGTAGGTGTTTTATGGTTTATTTGGGTTTTTTTAAAAGAATATATTTTATTACTAGCAAAATTCTTCGTTATTATTAGTGCTCTTTTGCTTTAATTTTCTAAGGCAGTTCAAAAGTAGTACTTATAAATTGTTTCACAGAGCTTTGAATGGGCTCCTTGTTGACTAGGCCTGTTGTTGCAGCTCAGCTGGAGCATGCAAGAAACTAATTAACCTATGTTTTCCAAAAGAGGCACTTTTAGAGTGTCTGAAAAATATGTGTTTGTGTAAAGTGAATGGGTAGGATGTTAGTTGGAGAGAGCTCATCCAATTGTAGATTTAATCTCAAGAGATGTTTGAGGTCATAACACATCATTCAGAATGGATAACTAATAATGCTAGATCAATTAATTCAAATAAATGGGAAAATTTGAAGTTCTGTTTCTTGTATTTTGATAAATTGAGCTTATATTCTTAATAGTTTTGTTTGGACGTCAGGATAAATATTTATTTGCTGGCCTCCTCCATAGGCTTTCTGTCTTTATTGTGGAACATTTCTTGGCATTATTGTGGAACTTCTTGCATCTAGCCATGCATGATTTTGGGGAGCTTCTAAACTAAAATTTCTGTGATCACACTGAAAAATAAAATATATATGGCTTAATTAAAGAACCTATATATAGTCACCTACTACCATTTTAAATACCATAGGATACCTTTTTCAGCTTCCCACTGTTACTTCAGGAAAGCATAGGCCTTGGTATAATCCACGACATAACGTCTCACGTCTTGACTATCATAGAGCATTCCAAATAACACTACACATCTTTATTTAGTCACCTGAATTGACACCAAAGTTATATTACACTCTTGGAGAAGGATAGAGTTGCTTATGTTTAGGGAATGGTATTTTTTGGGTGGGACTCAGTTACAAACTAGAATGGTCAAATTTAGTTGCGTACTACACAGGTGTTTACAAGCAAGCCAAGTGTCCGACTTCCCATCCCAGTCAAAAGATGTTTAGCAAATACAGACAATACAGTCCAACAACCTATTTATTGGTATCAAATCAATGTCCATACTTGACATCTCAGTAGACACTGCTTTGGTAGCTGAACCAACATCAGGAATTAGCTCTCAAGGCCCTGACTGAATTGGCCAAGGACACGTTCTGCTTCCTGCACATGGGTGTTCAGTGTCGCTTAAGCCACTGTAGGCTTTCTGAGATATTTTTCCAGGGCTGCCAGATATTTAAGGGAATGAATATTAGTAACAAAATCATGAAAAGTAGTTTACTTGTTAAAAGTGATAATCAAAAAACGCACCATTCATCTGAATCCTAAAATTACCAAAATGAATATTTCAATATGACAAATCTACTGTGGTGGAAGTTCTGGATATTAAGAGAGGCAATGCAGTGCTCAGAAGTAAACTAATGAATGAGGAACTTCAAGGCAAGCTCAAGGAGGTTACAGAGATGCATGTTCAGTAGCTACAACTAATACACTTCAAACTCTGGATCTCTGTAAAGGATTAAAGTTGTGATAAAGGCCTGATATAGCCCTTTGAAGTTATAATGATAATAATCTTTTAAATGTCATAGATAAATGACTAGGGAAAAGGCAGGAAAAAAGTACCTTGTATTTTTTGGGTGTCTTCACTGCATTCTAATATATATTTATGTAACTCTGATGGCTGGGAAAAATTTTTAGCAGTTGAACTGAAGGTCCACAGCACCGATTCACTCATTCTTGTCTCAGAACAGCTTAGCTGACTGGACAAGGATTCACACCTTCCCTTCCCCCTTCTTGTTCTAGTACAAGGATGAGTTTAACACTGCATTCTTGCCTCAATAACTTCATTAAAAACAAGGGATTCTGAAACCAGAGTGGATTTTCCCATCGCATTGAGATTATGCCAGTATCTTTGTAAAAGTTTGTGTCTGTATTTTCTTTTGTATGAACACAACTCTTCTTGCTGGGAAAGTCACTTAAATTCCTTAATAATGCCAGATATAAGACAGCATTTATGTCACTTCTGGAGTAGCAGCTGAAGGGCAGGTGGGGTACATTACCAAATTTCAAATGGTGCTTAATACTTAGGTTCAGGCAACTTAAAATTTTCATCCCTGATGATGACAGTGGGAGCCAGAGCGTTTAAATAAATGGGGGTATCTCTGTGTGAGAATTGAGTCTTTCATGTCTGGGGTTCTTTGCACTAATGTAGTTGTCTGTGCCATATGAGATTCCCTGTCCTTCAGTTGCCAGCCCAGGAGGACATGAATCTCTCAGAGATCTTGCATTGTTTCAGCCAGGATCATGCCAATGTCTCAGAATAAGGACACATTGAAGGGCCCTAGACACTTAAGGCAACTGTGGGATATCTTTAAATATATGTCAATGAAGGGATAACATTTCAAGAACTTCACAATCTGAAAGTGACCCTGAATTGAAGTATAATGGCAAGTAGTTTGCAAGTATAAGTTTGTTAAGACCTCAGGGTATTTAGAAACAGGAGGACAAAAAAAAAATCAGTTACACACCTACACTTAAAAAATAGTGATTACAATTCTTAGAAGTGTTATCCTTTCAAGAAATTAGATAGGTCAGGTGTCCCCTAACTAGAATTTACTAAGATTTTCACAACAAAAATAGGCAAAGCATCATACACAATATATCTGAAATTTGCATACTTGTTTACTGTGTAAACAACCCAAGATTCTATTATCTGAGAAATAATCAAATCAAAACACTAAAGCCCAAAAAGGAAAGAGACTACTATTCATTACAGAAATGTTACTATTTAAAAAGTTGAGTGATAATCTGGAATAGTTAAAGAGCACAAGCTGAGGAGTGGAAGGACAGGTAATTGTTTTCCCCATGGTGCCGGTGTTCAGTGCTACCAGCTTCACTCTTGGCTGTATTTGCTGTAGCATTCTCTGTCAAAGTACTTAAGCAAAGACTTGAATCTTCTCTGGGAACAAATGAGAAATGAACTGTGAATTTCTTAGTAGGTATTGGAAAGAACGAGCACTGATACCAGTGATTTTTTATAGAGAGAAGAATTTGTGTTTGAACAAAATGTTGATACCTGGGTACACTATTTAGTGCACATGCTGTTTTTTCATGTTTTCTGATAGAGTTGGGCCTTTATAGTAGCATTGTCAATGGCATGGTGCCAACTAACTGACAATAATGTTTTTTCCTAGTCAGAGACTTTAAAAGTTGAAATAAAGATAGAGCATTTGTGAAAGGAGAAAACAAAAATCAGATCCTGATACGCATAAAAATAGATTTGAGTATAAAGACATTGCTTTTTTGGGGTTCAGACATCTATGTCTTTTACTTCACCAATACTCACTGCCATAAGGAACTGTCAAGATTCCAAATCTCTGGCAGCATGAATTCTAACCTCCGACGTTCTTTTCCTTTTGCTGCTACTTGGAATAGTCTATGGTTTCATTACATTCCAGCACAGAGCGACGGGAATGCATTTATAACCCATCCATTACTCGTCATTTCAAGTTGCTGCTTATTTCACTGCAGTTAACCTGGCACAAAGTGCCTTAGATTCTCAACAGTCCCTTGCCTTTCCCACATTTATTGCCTTCGGTTGATTGATTGACTGTTTTCCATGCTCCCATGTCCCTGTTGGTTTTATTCCTTTGAGGCTGTCATGTTCTCGCAGACGTACTCTACAGTAATGATTTGGACTTGATATCTTTCCCATGTCCTGAGGTTTCTGGCACTCAGCATTTAGCTTGGTGCAAAAGCTTGGTTCCTAACAGCAGCTCCCTCCATTGTACAGATGGGATTCAGCTATACTTAGCTGCTTATCTGTAGGTGACTTTAGACTCTGACTGGCATTTGTAATAAACTGCCTGATTTACAAACTGTACATCTGTCTTTAGATGAAAAGTATAATTTTTATAATTAGACTACAACTTATTTTCATTACTTATAGCAAAGTTTTTATTGTAAAAATGAGGAAAAATAAATCCTTGGTTTGACTAAGAGGGACTAAAATAAATCCATTGTTTGGCTCTGATCTGATAATTTTTTCTGTTTTGTTTTGTTTCCCTTCCCTTAAATTGGCTCCGTTTAATACTGAATTAATGGTCTATCTCTCCCTTGGTCCTAATTTCTGCATCAGAAATTCTGTTTCTAATGCCACACATTGTATTTCCAAACTCCTGCTATTATGGCAGATGTGATTTGATACCATGTGTGAAGGACTTGGATCAAAGTAGGCTTTTATTTATACAAGGCAGGGAGACTATATCCAGTGAGACTCAGCGGCTTATCCTTATTCATTTAGTTTTAGTTAAATAATTATGCTTTGATACACAGTCTTTAAGACTCTTTATTCTTAAGTGGGAATTTAGAAAACCATGCCTAAACAACTTAGCAGCATGTACATTCGTGCTTTTTCTTTGCCTGTTTTGCTTAGGAGCAACCTACCGCCCAGTTACCTTTGGCTGGAGTCTCGTTGTTTGAAGATTTCTGCTATTGAAAGCCTGACTCCTCTGGCAGCTCACTTTCCATTACAGGGATTCTCAGGAAATAGAAGCATTGGTTATACTAAGCCTTCTCAATCTCTTTCATAGCAGGGGATGACTAACTAAAAGAGTGTGTGAGCACCGTGAGATGTCAAAAATGTGTGTGCCCTTCCAGAAGCTTTAACTCCGTGGTGATGCAATAGAGCTGGTGCTGAAAAGAGTCTGGGGTGTCCTCTGCAAGCTCTGCATCGAGTGCACTGGTCTTACCTCTGTAAGTGCATGGAGATACCTATTGTCAGCTGCAACGAACTTCAAAATGTCATCTCTAATCTTGTGCAATTGTTCTGTTCTGCTCTGCATTGCTTTGCTTTGAATGGTATTTTTTAAAGCAACACAACCTGAATTGCTTTCAAGGTAGAGAGACACAGATGGCTGTGAACTGATCTTGTTATACTTTGTAAAAACAAAATGACAGATGTACTTTAGAAATTGAATACTGGTGCTGCAAAGAGAAAGTTATTACTTTGTATCTGACTTTGTCTGGAGACAGCTGGTGCTACAATTTTTTTTTTTTTTTTGATAATGGGGATTCAGACATTTTATTTATTTTCATCTGATATGTCACTTTTAAAACATAGTTAAATGACTCTGAAGGTGTTATCAACTGTAATAAATAAAAAGGGATTTGATTCTCAGAATTGCCAAGTATTGTAGAGTCGCAGAATCATACATAGCACGTTTTAGGTTGGAAGGAACCTTAAATACCATCTAGTTCTACCCAGCCTTGCCATGGATATGGACACCTTCCATTTGACCAGGTGGCTCAATACCTCATGCAACTTGGCCTTGAACACTTACACAACTCCCAGTGATTTTAGTATGTTTTTGGTTGTTTTTGTTTTTTTTTTTAAATTGAGTACCTCAAACAAATAAAAAAATTAAGTGAAACCATTTTGTTGCAAGTATTTTTCTGTATTTGCATCTGAGTCCAGGCTAATCAATATAGGCATAATGCCTATATATATATTTATCAAGAGATATTTTTTTTTGGTATATTAAAATACTGAAAATTAAATTCTTCTGCACATCCTTCATGGTACTTCATATCATATCTTCAACTCCCGTTTAACTTCTTACCCTGAACAGAGCTAACTGCAAATTAATACCTTTTATTAAATCAATCCAGGAAGATTTTATGGGACCTTGTGCCCATATATCATCACAATTTAATCAGAAAAAAAAAAAATTAGTGTCTCTTGTTAGATTGACTGACTTAGCTGAAATGGGGCACTAAAATATGTTTACATGTGAACCAGAAAGAGAAAAGTGAAAAATTAGCTACCAGTTAGAAACAGTTGTGTTTGGTTGTGTCATTCTGCTAATCACTAAAGCAATTTGAGAGAAAAGGGTGTATGGCAGTTGATGAAAGAAGGGGAGGTTAATAAAGCAGAGGTGGGAAGATCATTATTCTGCATGGAACTGACAGAAGCAGGTGGTGAATGCCTATGCAACATTCAGGGCTAGTTGGCCAGGTGTCACAGGGAAAAATGCAATGTGCAATATCTTTATTCAGTCCATAACTTTTACTGTCCAGTATAATAATGGGTTTTAGCTTCCAGGCTCATATATTGAAGGTATTTTATAGGTCTCACTTAAGGGACAGAGAGAACAGTGGTAGACTATTCCATGAAAAAATGGTTTCTGATGACAACTGGATGTTTCTGTCCTCTGCTAGTTGGCTTTTCTCTTTGAGATGTAGCATTCATTTGGTTTCAACTGTATGGCTTCTACAATGACATTCTGTGCAGTGACTGAATTGTGTTACAGTCTGGGATAAATGGCTGTAGGGCATGTAGCTTTTGATGACTCATGTCCAACTATTTAAATGTCAACTTAGAATGTAAATTGAAAAGTTCTAATCCATAAGGGTCTCATGTCATTAATATTTGTTAGTTTTGGGCAATTATCCCTCTAATCCTGTTGGGTGAAGTCAGAAGATGCTTTCTAAGGCTAGGAAAAGGCAGAGTGCAGGAAATTTTCCTGTGATGCATGAACTTTTCTGGATCAGTTGCTACAGCTTAATTACTTCCTTAAAAACAGATTTCAGAGAAGAGTGATAGGAAACACTAAAAATGCTCAGTTAAGCTTGGTTGGGAGGTTTTTCATGGCAGAGGGTAGTAGTATAAGGCTATATAGAATTAATGTATAACTTAGATCTGTTCCAAGATACAAACCTGTTTTGCCAGGGGAGTACTGATTGAAAGTCATCTTATAGTTATCAGAATCATGGAATCACAGAATGGCTTGAATTAGAAAGAACCTTAAAGACTGTCTAGTTCCAATCACCCTGCCATGGACAGGGACACTAAATCAGGTCATTCCAAGCCCCACCCAACCTGGCCTTGAATCCTTTCAGGGATGGGGCACCCACAACTTCTCTGGGCAATGCGTTCCAGTGCCTCACCACCCTCACAAGAAAGAACAGGTTCCTGATACCTAATCAAAACTCACAATTTAAGCCCTTTGCCCTTGTCCTGTCAGTACATGCCCTCGAAAAAAGTCCCCCTCCATCTGTAGACTCCCTTCAGGTACTGGAAGGCCACCCCAATGTCTTCTCTTCTCCAGGCTGAACAATTCTGTCTTTCGTCATAGGAGAGGTGTTCAGTCCTTCTGATTAGTTTGGTGTCCCTCCTCTGGACTTGCTCCAACACGCCAATGTCCTTCCTATGCTGGGTACCACAGAGCTGGATGCAGCACTGCAGGTGGAATCTCACCAGAGCAGAGTAGAGGGGCAGAATTCCCTTTCTGGCCCTGCTGCCCTTGCTGCTTTGGATACAGCCCAGGATATGTTTGCTTTCTGGGCTGTGAGTGCAAATTGCTAGGCCATGTCCAGCCTCTCACCTACTACCACTCCCAAGTCCTTCTCAGCAGCGCTGCTGTGGGTCTGTTCATCCCCAGCCTGTGTTGATACCAGGGGTTGTCCCAATCCAGGTGCAGCACCTTGCACTCGGTCTTGCTAAACCTCCTGAGATTCCCTGACCCATTTCTTGACCTTGTCCAGGTCCCACTGGGGGGCATCCCATGCCCTAAGGTATGGCAGCTGGATTGATCAGTTCAGTGTCCTCTATCCTTGCTGAGGGTGCAGCAACTTCAATGTCTTTGTCATTAATGAAGTTGTTAAATAACACTGGTGCCAACATGGACCCCTGAGAGACCACACTTGTCACCAGTGTGCATCGAGACTCTGAGCCAAGGACCACTGCCCTCTGGATGTGACCATCCAACCAATTTCTTACCTACCTAACTGTCCACCAGTCAAAGCCACCTCTCTCCAGTTTAGAGAGAAGGATGATGTGGGGAACTGTGTCAAAGGCTTTACAGAAATCAAGGTAAATTCTGTAGCCCTTCCTTTGTCCACTGATGTGATCACTCCATTATAGAAGGTGACTGGCTTGGTTAAGCAGGACTTGCCCTTGGGGAAGCCATGTGAGCTGTCTCAAGTCACCTCCCTGTCCTCCATGTACCCTAGCACAGCTTCTAGGAGGATCTGTTTCATGACCTTCTCAAGCACAGAGGTGAGGCTGACAGATCGATAATTCTCCAAATCCTCTTCTGCTCTAATAAGGTAGTGTTTTCATAAAATCAAATGCTCTTACATTTGAGAACCTAATTGTATGTCACTTTTTATTGGTTTTATTGGTGTGGTTCCTGGTACTATAACTGCATAATACTCCAAGAGAAGCTTGCAGGCATTCAGCTGGTCACTGAATTTAAGAAACATCCTGTTAATGCTGAAAAAAGACCTCGTGGCAAATACTGAACCAGTTAAAATGAAGGCATCTAAAATGATCAGTCCTCTTTGAAACATTACAGCTTGGTAATCATTAATGCACTAAAGTTTATTTAGAAATTAGTATATAGAAATACACTGTGAAATTCTTATTTTGTGTTCTAAATTTGCTTGTATTTTATCATTTGGTAGAAATCAACATCATTTACATTAAAGATTTAAATACTCTTTGTTTGAAATGCTGAAAGTTTTGAAACAGTACTAAAAATATATATTCTGGTTACTGATATATCTCTGATAATGATGCTGGCAGGTCTGGGTAAAATAATACTTTTGGGATAGTGCTATGTCTCACTGGGTGTTTTAATTAACCACCGGAATTAGCAGAGCTCTTTGAAGCACTGGTAATGCAATCCCTGTATTCATATAGCACAATAGATAAAAAGATCCCAGAAGTTATCATCAGTTCTTTGCCTAGGTTTGGTGTAAGTGCTGCAGATGAGGAAATACTATAATGGAAGGCAGCTTATCAGAAACTTAATGTTTTTGGGTTTTTTTAATTCATGATGATGCATTGGTAGTACCTTAAATCTGTAATTGTTAGACATACATAAATGGGTTGTGACTCATTATTTGGTTTAACTGTATTTTTCAATCCTGATTCATAGTTTTTATGCTGGAAATGTTTCCAAATAGAATGAGGCAAAATTTGCTTTTAAGCCTGTTCATTAGTCACTGTGAATATTCTTTTTCCAGTTTCTAAAATGATAGCATAAAATCTGTTTCCTGTAAGGATTTTAAGTACAAAGAGTGAAACTGATTTTTCAGTAATCTCACACAGTTTGTAGTATGTGTCTGAATTGCATTGTACCCAGCAGCTGAAAACTTGCTCTTTGCCGTTGTTGTTCTTTCCCATTACCCACAGTTGCTTTAAAGGATTTAAGGGAATGAATATTAGTAACAAAATCATGAAAAATAGTTTACTTGTTAAAAGTGATAATCAAAAAACGCACCATTCATCTGAATCCTAAAATTACCAAAATGAATATTTCAATATGACAAATCTACTGTGGTGGAAGTTCTGGATATTAAGACAGGCAATGCAGTGCTCAGAAGTAAACTAATGAATGAGGAGCTTCAAGGCAAGCTCAAGGAGGTTACAGAGATGCATGTTCAGTAGCTACAACTAGTACACTTCAAACTCTGGATCTCTGTAAAGGATTAAAGTGGTGATAAAGGCCTGATATAGCCCTTTGAAGTTATAATGATAATAATCTTTTAAATGTCATAGATAAATGGCTAGGGAAAAGGCAGGAAAAAAGTACCTTGTATTTTTTGGGTGTCTTCACTGCATTCTAATATATATTTATGTAACTCTGATGGCTGGGAAAAATTTTTAGCAGTTGAACTGAAGGTCCACAGCACCGATTCACTCATTCTTGTCTCAGAACAGCTTAGCTGACTGGACAAGGATTCACACCTTCCCTTCCCCGTTATTGTTCTAGTACAAGGATGAGTTTAACACTGCATTCTTGCCTCAATAGCTTCATTAAAAACAAGGGATTCTGAAACCAGAGTGGATTTTCCCATAGCATTGAGATTATGCCAGTAGCTTTGTAAAAGTTTGTGTCTGTATTTTCTTTTGTATGAACACAACTCTTCTTGCTGGGAAAGTCCCTTAAATTCCTTAATAATGAAGGTGTCCTGAGACTGTGGTTTCAGGACTCACAAGGATGTTTCTTCATACCCTTTGAAGTCCTCTCGAGTTACTGGAAGCCCATTACCTTTAGTGTAATTTCCATTTGACTCATATGCTGTTATGAGCCCTTGTGTAAAGAAATTAGAACAAACAATTATTTGTCATTTTTTCAAGTGTGATGACTGTTGGCAAACTCAGTTTCAATAAAAAGGAAGACTGCTTTGGGAGAGAGATTTGAGAGAGCCAGATGGACTTAGGTATTGGCATGGAGAAGTGGTCCTGAACCTTATTCTTTTTTTCCTTTAACTCAGCCAGGATTATTTACCATCTATTGCTCTTGCCTTTCTAGAATATGATACGGTGACTGAAATGCCGAGAGGCTGTATGCATACTTTTCTGGACCGTGACTGTTGGCAAATATGTCTTGCTTTTGTGGAATTTGAAGATTACTTTGGAGGCAAATGTGTCTTCACTCATATTTTTCAAAGGGTTTTTCTATTTCTTTTTTACTTTACCTTTTTCTTCCTCTGCTCTGTTATGCAGAGCCAGGAAATTTTCTTTGGTCCCTTCATATTTCATTAATTGTGACAGTGTGCCTCGGGAGACTGCGTCACTCCAGGTAATTTCATCAGTGTCAAAATGGATGTTAGCCAGTGGCCTTGACACTGCAAGTTAATCTTTTATGAAAGATTTGAACAGACAGCAATAAGGCGTGGGGTGGTACCTTTATACCTGACTGGGGACAATTCAAATGTCAAAAGCATACAGCATTCTCTTTACTGTTTTTCAAATTTTCTTGAATTTCATTTGCGACAAGAAACATACTTTGAAAAATCAAAGCTGTAGTGGTAATTTTCAATGAGTTGTCAAATTTACATTTCAGAATCTCTCTTTCTTGCCTCTTGCTTGGATGTAATAAAATGCCATAAAGTCTGACAGTCACCCATACATACTATTATATTAAGTGCCGGAGAAATAAACCCACAAGCTTTAAAGTGCTGACTTTTATTTCTGCCATTGCTGTGTAGTAATCACACAAATGCAGTATTTTATTTATAGAGTAAAAAACTTAACTTAGTATATGAAATGTGACAATACTGAAAACAATCCTGAGTCTTTACAATATTTTAAATGAAATGTTATTAAATATTACTTTGCTTATGTCATTAATACAATAGACAAAGATTTTTACAACTGAGATGTCTGTGGTGTGTGTTGCTGGAATTTTGTATGTTATCTTCCCCTTTAAAGAGTTTTAAAGTATGTCATATCTATTTTGTAATAAAAATGCATCCAAAATGTGCCTTCTCTATGTAACATTTCAGAACATTTTCAGTAATCATCTGATCTTTTTTGCATTTCCTGATAATTCTTTGGATAAACAAAGAAATAAGCAATCTCAAGTTGCATAAAAATATCTGAGGTTTTTTTCCTACACTTGGGTAATTTTGTTTCATTTATTAAGATTGCTTTTTATAATAATTTCCACAAAATCAATTAATGATAAATGATCTGGGTGTGCGAATAAGGAATTACACAAATTTATCTGGTTAAAGAATGAAACTACAATAATTTTTTTAGAGAAACTCACTATAGGTTAGATGGCTTCTTTCTAGACATCAGTGAATGCTGGATGTGCAGCTCTACCTGATTAGGGCTGCAGATGCAAGAAAGAAAAAAGTTAATGTAGGTTCAAGATAAGATTTTGTTTAAGAAACAGATGTGAGTTTTTGGTCTCCTGACTAGGTTCTGTTCGTGTAACTTTACATCAAGAATTGTCTAAGTTTTAAAATAATAATTATAAACTATCAAATAATAGAAAAGCAGTCCAGATAAACATTAGCTATGTTATTTAGACAATCGGCTTCCAGGGATACCTCAGAAGATGAGACAGAATGGTGATTGGAGGAGCACTTTATACAAAGTATCATCTTCTTTATCTGCTGTCTTACTTTATGTTTTGCCAACTTGATTTACATACTTAAAAAGAATTTTCTTTTCATCAGTTTTGGTTGTGAGACCAACTTTAATATGGGGTCCCTGTTTTTGATGAATTAATAGGCCTGCATCTGTTAGAACTATTACTGATACATTAGTTGGTTGCCATGGAAAAATTGTCCACAGTCTGTCTAGGCCTAAAGAGTATATACCCATTGCTGATCTGAACAGATCCCTTCTTTTATTCATTACCCATAGCACTCAATAGCAAGAGCACTGGTATCTTCTATTTGAATCTCGGTTTTGGTAATTTATCCAGTAATTCTGTAGTTCCCTATTGCACCTTCAAGCACGGTTATGCCACACTTATATCTTTACTTTTATTACTGTAACATAATCTTCAGATAATTATATCAGTGTTAAGGGCATCAATGTACAGTAATGACTATCTCTTGTAAAAGAAGGGAGTTTTTGTTTCAATAGTCACAAAACCAGCAAGAGCACTTTAAAATATACCATATCTATTTTGAAAAGCAGTATGTATTTGTAGTTAGTGTTTCCAACAAAGCAACATGTACCAGAAGTGTGGGAGGATACAGAACATGACAATTCAGACTGAAACCCATATCCACCTCACCCATTGAGCTGTAGAGCCTGTTGACTGACAGATGAGTGATGGCAGTGAACAGAGAGCTTTTGTGCAATCAGGCCATTGCTGGGCATTCTTTTCCTTTGTAAGTCAGTTTTATTACTAGATTTGCAAAAGACTGGACCAAAGAAGATGTTATTGCAAATCTTTCTTCCTGGGAATTACTTACTTCCAAATGTAGGCAGGGGAACATTACTTGTTATTATGTGATATGTGTGCATTTGCAGGCTGCTTGGTAGTTTTCTGGATGAAAAATCTTTATCTGTATAGATTATAATAGTATCACGGATATCTTAAAAATTACTTACAAATAATTTAAAACAAGAAAAAAATGATAATTTCAAACGATATGGAGATAACCCCTCATTATGAAGCTTCTGATTCAGGTATTGCTGACACTATGCAAATCACATTCTGCCTTCCCATGATGAGTTCCAGGCTAATCAAGAGACAGCTATAAAAGGAGTTTTCTCTCTTCAGTCCTCTTCTTCTGTGCATTTCCTATACTGAGCTCTTAAATATCTGTTCTTGTGGTTTATCCTTTTGACATATTTATGTGTGGAAATAGTACTTTATTCTCTCAGCTACTGGAATTATATTTACAATTTTTATATATATATTTGAATGATGGAAAGACACAACAAAACTGTGACTTTTCAAAGAACAGGAAAAATGAATGGGTGTTTCACTTGTTTCTAAGGGTGTATAAAATTTAGTAGCAAGAATGGATATACTTCCACATTTTAAACACAAAGTCAGGGGAAGAAAAACCCAAAAACAAGAAAACAAAAAACTTTTGAAAAAGAAATTAATCTGCTCGGCCTTGACAACATCCAAAGCATAGATGTGTAAATATCAGCCAGTTCCCATGGTTTCTTTAAAGTCAGCAGAGATAAACATTCCAGAGAGTAATTTATCTTACTCTTCATAGATGCCTTTCTTAACTTGAAATTAATTTCCCTTTGTTGTTGATTATAAAGTGAGACTAGAATGACTTGTTGAGACTTAAAAGCCCAATCTTGAGATGTCTAAACTAGGGCTAACTAATCTATCCCATCATTTAAAGCTGAGGGTAGTGCTAGATAGCTTACTCTGAATTTCTGCATATTGCATTTCACTCAGTAACTGAATCCAGCAACTTCAGCTAAAGCTGACATAAAGCTGAGCCAATATTAAGGCCAGCTTTAGCTCATTCATTGCAAAGGGTCTTGTCATCATGTACCAATCTGAATTCCAAAACCTGTATTATAATATTCACAGGAAATGCATGGGTGAATTATGCATTTTTCTATCTCTAGTCCTGAAATATGACATAATCTGTCCCCTATGCAAGTGATATGGGTTTTCTGATTTTAGGTGATGAATGCAGCTGCTAACAACACCCTCTTTCATTCTAGCTGTTTGTCTTGCCTACCTGTCACCTGGTTCCAGATTTGAAATAGTTGCTGGAAATCATTGCTGTGCTTCAAACAGCTTTTTATCCATTGCATATGCAGCAGCTTTGTTCACTCTCAGCCCATAACCTCTCCATATACCATTTCCATGTATTAGGTGTGAAAAATTCCCTCTGAAAGCTATGGGTTTTGATCTATCTTTGAGGATCTGGTGCTTGGTGTATCTGAAGTTTCATTTTCTCACCTTCAAAATATTGCCATATTGAGAATCAGTTAATAACAACTGCAGCAGCTTAAATCCTGTCTTATTCATCTGTCTCATTACATTACACCTGTTAAAAAAAATCTCTGCATTAGCTTTCTGTAAAATTACTTACAGACTTAAAAGTGGCTCTTTTTTCCTACCTTACAAATGCTTTCACAATGGTGCTCCAGGTACACTGTGGGTCTCTGTCCACCTTTTACCACACGTGACTAGTTTCCATACAGGCATATATGCATCAGACTGATTTATTAATGTTCTCATTATTGGCTGGATTTCGTTTTTTGCAGCTGTAACTTTGACTGTAGAGTTAGCCTATGATCCAAATTTAGCAAACTGACACCATCCTGTCTTTCCAGCCTACATTTATGGAAGGTATGCTGAAGGTATGCTGGAGATTTTTAATGAGTTTTTAGCCTGTCAAGTACAAAGTGTCTATGTGAAGAAACCCTTGAAGTCTGTGATTTGAGTACTGAGAACATCTAAGATTTAATTTATGAAGTAATAGTAAGCATTAATAAGACAAAATCACATACCATGTTTTGGGTTGGTTCTTAAAACACGTGCAGTTTGACTGGTACAATCTGACAGACTTTTGGTTTCTGAGATACAGGAAACTGAAAAGATTGACTGATCATCTAGTATTATTATTGAAAAATATAGATAATTTGGAATATGAAACAGTTGCAATGATCTGAAGGTGTTTCCCAGCTGGACAGTTGATGAAGCTTCCTATGTCTTTTTTTTTTTTTTTCCCCTTTCTTTTTTTTTCTTCCCCCTTTTCTTTTTCTTTTTCTTTTTCTTGACTATTTTGTCTGTCTTGTGTTCATACTGTACTGCAAGTATGGCAACATATTTTTTTTCCTATCAAACAAGTTCAATCAAATTCTGACTCCTCCAGACAGAGTTTCACCACCAGAATGGGCACAAGTTGCTTGCAGACGTCTATGCAAATCTCAAACATGCCATTCTGGCTTTGCTTAACTATGATTTTATTAACAAGATAGTTTGCTCTTGTTCAGCCTCCTCTTCATCCTTGGGCTTGCTCAGCTTTCACAGAGCAGAATGGTCTTTCCCAGCCTCATCAGCCATCACTGCCACATGTATACAAAGCAATGCAGTGGTATTTACAGCCCTTTCACCCCTGGTTGCTGTCCCACTTGAAAAATATCAACTATACACACTTGGAGTCATGGAGTTCATCAGGGCTCAGATTTCTGCCAAACTTGAGCCCTGCAGATGATATTTGACTATTGCAAGACACAGAACGGACACATTTAATGAAAAAATTTCCTCCTCTTTAACCTTTATCTTAATTACTGTTTTCCCCTCTTTCCCTTTTCCTCAAGCTCTGATCTGTTTATTCTGACATAAAAGAAGAGTTGCATCTGTCAAACAGCAGTCACATTAGCAGCCTGTGACATGGAGGGAGAGGGGATTTCCTCTGGCACCTGGTAGTAGAAAGCTCTCACTTTGAAGACAACAGATTTTCCTTCCCACTGGCAGTGGCTGGGGCACTGGTGGGAAAAGTGGATGCATAGTTATGGAGAAAAAACAAGGATCTACATATGACTAAATGAGAAATAGATAAGTTTGAAATTACCAGGTTGATGTACCTTGAGAGGTCTAAGAAATCCAGACAGCCACATATAAAGCAAAACCACAAGTGTTGGGTGGAAGATGGTGGTGGGCAATAACTGATGGTGGGTAGCAAATAACATAAATTCAGGAGAGAGTTAACAGGAGGTTGGCTGTCAGCTTATACAGGAATACAAGTACCTGCTACATGTAAGAATTTAGGTTGTTTTCTTTGACACAGCAGTTCCCTCTTTCTGCCTATCAGTGTATTCTGACTTCCTTTTCAAAGACAATGTGTTTCATACTAACCAATAAGAATGGTAATACCAAAATATCTATTTAAATATGCTTCCAGGTGATTCAGTGAGACGTGCTTATGGACAGCTAGCCAATATAAACACACAGATGAGGGTATAGGTGTGTTAATACTTCGTGATACATGTGTTTTACATGTAAATGTGAAAACACTTTAATAAAACTATAGCAGTGGACATTACTGGATTTTTATTTGGAATTAGGCTTTTAAATACCTAGCATTAGGGAATGCTAAAATTAAGGTCTGCACACAGGAATAATAAGACAGTCTTTTATGCTTTTATGTTCATGTACATTTTTAACATAAGCCTTTATCCAATGCCTTGTTCTCTCAGGCTGCACTGAAAGAAAGTGCTCTCTGTAGGATGTCTGATTCATTTATTTCTGGTTAGAAGATGTACAACACTAGAGGTGGAACGGATGACTGTGAAACAGAATGATACCATCATTAATGCAACCATGTTAAAAGTAGTATCTCTGTAAGTGGAAAAATTAGACAAGCTTTCAGAAAGATATTTCCTTTTTCCATTCCTAAGTTGAAGCAGAAGATTTTAAAGTTGAATAATCCTGTTGGATTTGTGCTATTTGTACAATTTCTGAGAATGTACAATTTCTCAGTTATCTCTCAGATCATCTCTGTAGGAAGAGGAGGCCTAAAGAGCAGAGAGCCACAAGAGGTGGTAAACTAGTTGTCTCTTAGGGAAAAGAGAGAAGGAAAGATATAAAGCATGGCAGAGTCTGGAGGGAAGAAAAAGGCAATTCCTGGAACCTACACCTAAATTTCAAAAATATGTTTTTCATCTAAAGAGTGATGTTTCCATCTTTCTGGGTACACCATGAAAAATATGGGGGCAGATTTGAAGAGCTGTTGTGTTTTCAGTTGCAAATAAAACCAATTAGAACTGCTCTGAATGATGACATTATTATAAATTAGTGTATGAAGAAGTCAGATCTCAAGTGATCAAAACTATATACCTAAAACTAGTAGGCATCTTAGTACAACTGTTAATTTTCAACCTGAAAAAATGGATGTAACAAATTAAATCTTAGGAATTTCTAGCTGGAGTTGCATTTCTAGTATGGAGTTTTCATTCACCATTCATTCACTATAGCTAACCCACCATGGAAACACTCCTAAAGGAAATAATTTTACTTTCAATTCAAGCTTTGAATAATGTGTGCTAAATAAGGTATGGGGTCAAACAAACACCAAATAAAGAAAAGAACAAAAAATATTACCTTGAATAGCAATAAATACAACTAAAGATTTAGAGGAAGAAATATAATGAGTCATGTAACTAAAATATTATGATTGATGTGTCAAAGAGGCTATAAAGTTGCATATGCATAGGCAATTTTTCTGATAAACTTCTGAGTGCTTGAATACATAACTACAACATTCTGCTCACAAAGGGGAGTCCATACTGCAGATTAATAGAATTCTGCATATTTCTAACTTCTTAGAAAGCAATCTGCCATTTGATCAGCTATAACTGTGTTGGTAATGAATTAGGATCATCAGAATTTTTCAAATAAGTGCCACAAACTGCTTCAGCTTCAGGCAGTAGAGTAAGAAGTTGCAGTGGCAGACTATGCCTCATCTATGTACCAGCTGTATGGATAATGTGACATAAGGAATCCAAAGTATAAAAATAATGATCTTTAAAGTTCAGTTACCATTTCCTTAAGGAAATGTACCTTACTGATTAGGGGCACTTCTGCCTTTATAATATTTTTATGCATTTCACACCTCTTGTCATTTAAAATCAGATACTTCATCTGATTAATCCTGTGTCCTGTGATGAGCACTCATTGTGCTTAAAACCTGGTAGACTAAAATCTCACCCTAAAGCTCTGATCTTTGACTCCTGATTACAGGTTGTATTAGAATGTTTCTTTCAAAAGTCTTGGAAAACTGGACACTCTATTTTTCCAGTTTTACATTATGTTTGGTACTAGCCAATTGTTCTGGGAAATCTTTTTTTCATTAATCTCTTTAATCATATAATCTATCTTTCTCGCCCCTCTTAATGGGTGAGATAAATGTAGATTCATCAGTATTTTATTTAGGTTATTTTATGGAAGGAGGGAAGTCTCTTCCCACTCCATTTAAATCCCATTTGTATTTGTTTTACATTGCTATATGTAAGCAGGAAATTTGTTAATGCATTTATTATTTTGTGTGCTATGTACTCTGTATATTGAAATGTAAGTCAGGATGCAATGAGACAGAGACAGAGTTTAATTCAGAGAATTATTAGATATATTAAATGCCTAAGGTAATATTAAAATCTTTGTCATGTTTGAGTTTCATCTTCTTCAGTGATATAGTCGTGATTCAAACATTATAAAAAAGAGGAAGTAACCCACAGGAATATGTTACCTGTAGAAAATATTGTATTGATTTTTAATTAATTGTTTAATTAACAGAGGTACCATTATGTTACAATCCACTCTTAAATGAACTGTTCTTTCATTAAGAAGGCAACATACAGACATTATTTAAAGGCAGCTTAACTGACTCCTGAATAAGTCTGTTTCCATCAGCTTAGCAAAGTGCCACAAATCCCTAAAGTTACTGACCATGAAGCAAGAGTTGTCTCTATGGAATAGAGATGTGCTGCTAGTGTCAGATGTGTAAGTTTTTGGTAGAGGGGTGGTAACTATTACCTGTTACAGCACAGTGTGTCTACTAAAGTATCACAGAGCTTAAGCCCACAAAATTCAGTTAAATATCCAATCTGGCCTTTAGGTCTCTCTCTTGGCAATATCTGAGCCTTCAGTAGATCTCAAGACCTCAAATGCAATGCAAATACTCGTCTATAAAGCAGTATGTGATGCCATAAGACCTGTGCAAGACATTAGTTGGATAGAAACACTCAGGAGACTAGGCAGTATGCCAAAGGAAGAAAACAGTGTGCAATCAGAAGAGCATCAAAGGAAGAAGATTATTTAGATGAGATGTGCATATATTGCCTTTTGGAAAAAAAGCAGGGGAAAAAGAATCCATATTCTTTGCCTAGAGAGGGGAAGAGATTCCTTTCAGATCTCTAGCTAGCAACCAGTACAATCTTGATTTTTTAGGGAGCATTTATATGAAGTGTCAAGCATCCTAGTTATGGTAAGCCAACAGTACTGAATGGAAGAACTCTGGGCAGTTGCTGGTAACAACCATCCAGTATTTTCCAAAAAGAACCTGAGGTGGCCTCATGATTCCTGCTGTGTATCTAGAATGAGGAGTAGGCAGATACACAATAGCAAGGTAGGTAGCAAGGTGCCACAACACAACAGGAAAGAACTTCTAAGAGGGCACTGTGATGAGCAAAGCAGGAAAAAGCTCGAGTTTATTTACAAAACTCAATTTTATACATTTCCAAAAGTGCCTGTGGATTGGAGGATGAAATCTCACCTCACAAACCACATTCGTCAAGACAACTGTCAGTCAACTTTCTCCTTCTACCTAAAAATATTTCAACAACAAAGGACGGTTAGGAAATCAAAGCTATTGTTTATAGTAAAAAGTGTGGGAAAGTAAAAATTCTGACTCCAATATGAAAGACAAATCAGAAGGCCCAGAAAAATCCTCAAAACCAGGGTGACAGCAAGGTACAGCAAATATAAATAAAAAAGGGAATGTAAGTTGCAGACCTGAATTAAATCTGCATGCTCTTTCCTGTCCTCCATGTTGCACTCATTTTCACATACCATGATGTTCTTCTGGATGAAATTAATCTTGTTGGGGATCATAGTTACTGAATAAGAGAGGGAATTTTAAAAATGCTGTTCCAAATTTGAAAGTAGCTCTTCAGGGAACTTGTGTGTGATGGAGAATTAAGCAAAGAAGGTTACAAATGTGATTTAACGCAGCTCTTCTTCCCTTATGAACCCTTCATGTTTTCATTTCATTCCAGAACTGTAAAGTTGGGTAAGTCTGATGAGGTTTCAGGAAGATTTCCAAACCCCTGACATTTATTGCTATGGTCCCTAAATCCAGGTGTAAATGTGTTAGTGTATGTTGGCTCATCCAGACTTTTGACAATGTCTGGGATTAGTTCAGTTCCTCCTCCTGTGTGTATTCTGGCAATGCCAGCAGGCTGGGGAACCATATGCTCCTATATTAATTTTGGCAAGGCTAGCATTGCTTCAGTGCAAATTCTACAGCACATTCATAACGTAGAACCCACTGATGTCCCAGTGGTGCTGCTGGTGACATTACTTTGAAATCCTAGAGGTAAAGCAATAGGGGTTTTTTATGTTGTTGGAAGGGTATGTTTTTGTTTGTTTGTTTTTGGTGGGTTTGTTTTTTTTTTTTTTGCTAGTTGTTTCTACAGAACATGAAAACTCAAGTCTTAGTTTTGCCTTTGCATATGAAGCATATGACAAGTCAGTGCAGCTGAAACTATACCTTGTCTATCTGAGCCAGTAACGTTAGTAAATTTCCTGGGATTTAAGATAGAAATGGCTTAGGGTTTTACTACTCATCCTTGTTCCTATTAAAGCTAAACCTCTTCTTTTTCTTAAATACCCTTTCACACAAAACAGGCTTCTGTCCATACAACTTTGCTAGCTGAACTGTGTTAACTGTTGTTCACATAAAATTAAACAAAAAAATCCAGAAAAAAATACTTTAACAGTATTTCACAACTGAAAAGCTATTTAAAGAGGTCAGATGGATTAAAATAAAATCTAGATTGATGAAAATTTTAATTGATGAAAAGCCACTATATAACTATATAATCTTCCTCATCAAATAATGATGAAAATTGATACTTTTTGTAAAATAATAACCATTTCTGAAAGCAAGTTATACAGCAGAATAGGGAAAAATATAATGGACTAAACTGTTCTTGCCGATTTCTACTTCTACTGAATAAGGCTGAACATAAAAACAAATTCAGATTGACTGTGGGAACTGTGGTTTATGATTTGGTCTCTAGGTGTTCATAGAAAGTGTTTTAAGAGAGCAGTTTATTTTAAAGACATTTCATTCTTAGCATATCTCCTTACAAGGTAGTTTTTATTTAAATAAGGACTGTCCATTTTATTTTACTGTACATGTAGTTAAGAAAAAGGTAGCATTTTAATGCTGTATGAAAAATAATGCTACTGAGAAGCTGAACATATATAGAAAAAACTAGAAAAATGTAGGTACTGAAGCATAATCATTTTACTTCTGGGCTTGGCTTTTACTGGAATGTGGAGAAACCAGCAGCGCGTCTTAACACTGTGGAGCAGTAAGGGATATCTTGGAAGTTACTCCTCTACAGAATCCCACTCTTTGCCAGACTTGTATAACAGTAATGTAAACATTTTCCTGGCTACCTGATTCATTTCCTTCTCAGTAATTGAAGGTACAGACTGTAGTAATCAACTTGGTCAGAAGAATATCCACTGTGGGAAAGCGTAGACCATAGCAAAGAAGCAGCATGTTCTTTCTGTTGAAAGAAAGATACTCAATTGCATGGTTTAGTATCCATGGTAATGAATATTTAAAAAATCTTTCTGAAGTTTCAGAAAGAAAAAAACGCCACACTGTATTTTTAAAATGCTCTTTGTTTATTTCTTCAACACAAAACATTTGCTTTTAACTTATGCATAATACCATGGAAGGAAATTTGCTCATCAGTCCTCTATTGAAGTTGATCCAAATTGCTTCATTTGTGGAACAGCTTGGAGAGGAAAATCTACCTGACATTTGTCTCTGCAAATTAATGCAAGTTCTATTGTAGTTAGATAAAATCCAGTTTCCATGTATACCTTATTAAACTAAGAGGAACTGTAGAACTGTATTTTCACAAATGTAAAAATGTCAAAGCAAAAGTATGCCATTATTCAGAGGAGAAGAATATATAGGTCTGTCATCCATGAGAAATATCTGGGGTAAGAATATTATATTGACCTTCCTTCTCTGTTAGGATTTAGCACCACAAACTTCCAGCTGACATTTTCTTGTATTTCTTGTATTTTAAGCTCTTGCTGTTAAATGGGTATTGGCTCAAGACCTCTTAGGAGTAAGGCTGTGAGAGTCATTGAATCTTCCATTTTGGGCACAACAGCTAGAGAAGTATGTTTAGTTCTTGCTCTCTGCCCTCCATTTCTTAAACCCATTTCTTTTAGTCATTTTTATTTTCCAGCAAGTAGCAATGACAAGGACTAATGAGAAATTCATCCAGAGATATGTGCTAGGCTGAGTGAATATTTGAAAGAAAGGCTTTGGAACCACAACTGAACCAGTAATTTCCTATTAAGCGTGAATTTTGATTTGTATTATGAAGTAAATCTCACCACTGAGCATTGAAAATGAGGTTGCACAGGAAAATATTTGCTAAGATATATGTCTGTTTTCACTAGCACTGAGAGCAAAATAAAGGTAAAACCCATTCTCTGTGGCTGAGTAGCACTGTCCAATATAAATGAGTTTGCAATTTGCAAAGCCATGACACTGAGGAAATAAGGAAATATAAAATACCTTATCACAAACCAAATGGAGTTCATTGAAGAGAGGACAGATTCCACAGTATTTTGTGACTTTACAGGGTGGAAAGGCAATGGCTAGGTGACAGTTTCTTATCTGTAAGGTTATAGATTCAGAACATAAGAGTACTCTTCAAATTGTGCTGAATATCTAGTGTGAAGCTTATGAAGAGCAAAATTCCCCACAGTCAGGTTTCTTGCATATTCATTTAAGGTTATTGTTCAATTGCCTAATTTCTGGTAGTGAAGCAATTTAAAAGGGAGTATATTAGGTGCAACATTCCCTTGACATTTTCTTTCTCCTTGATTGTGTCCTTATAATGCTACTGTTGATGTTGCTTCTCTGACATTTATTTTATTACCTTTGGTAGTTTCATACTTCTGTGAAGAAAATAACAGGTTAACAGGTTGTCCTTCTTAATTTCATGCAGTATTATGATTTATTAGCAGCACTGCTTATTATTTGGATGAAAGACATTTATCTTGCTTCCTGCCCAGAAAATAAGTGTTAGTTAAATTATGGAAACCCAGTGGGATAAGCTAGTCTAATTCTCAAATGTTTATATTAATCCAAACAGGTAAATTTGCTTAACCACAGTGATGCATCCACAGCCTCAAGTTATGAGGAATTGGGACCTTTCTCTAATTAACAATGACCTTAGAAGTCTTTATGTTTAAAAATGGATTAAAGATACTGAGTGTAGCAGTGCATTAAGACAGATTCTGTTCATGGCAACTGAGAATAAAAATGGGGGTGATACATAATACATTTTTTTCTTTAGTTGTTTTGATAACATTGAACATACAGCCTTCAGAACTTAATTGGGAGATCTGGAGGAGCACAAGGACGTTTTTATTTCCCGCAGTTTGACTGAATTGGATTGCCTTATATTTTTCTTGCTTTAAATTATCTGTATGATTCCATATAGACTGCCCTGTGAACTTTTAATTAAAAACAAAACAAAACAGAACAAACAAACAAAAAAAACCCAAAAATACCCCAAAAACAAACAAAGAAAACACCACCAACTGTTTGTTTTTCTCTATTTAATTTTGCTATGGTTTAGTCTTAACACTGACTTTTGGAAGTCATAATTTTGACTTCCAAACCTCAGAAGGCATAATTGTCTGTTGAAATACTGTGTTTTCCCAAGCATCTTATGTAGTTTGATTTCTCAAATCTTTCCAAGTCCCATGAGTTTGATTTTTTTGCTTGTGATGGCAGTGAAATATCTGTTTTCTTCTATGGACAATAAGGTCATGGAAGGGCAAAAAGGAGAGGAAAGGAGGGGAAAGGGAAAGGGAAAGGGAAAGGGAAAGGGAAAGGGAAAGGGAAAGGGAAAGGGAAAGGGAAAGGGAAAGGGAAAGGGAAAGGGAAAGGGAAAGGGAAAGGGAAAGGGAAAGGGAAAGGGAAAGGGAAAGGGAAAGGGAAAGGGAATTTTCAATGAAAATAGCCCACTATTTTATGTGTTTGGCATCTCAATTCTTTTCCCAAAGACTATAAAATATTTGGAAACTCACCATTCCTTCCATAAAAACTACTAAAGGTACCTCTGTATATTGTATTTTACAGTTAAATAGCATCTTAACTCAAAGATATTCTAAATATAATTTTGAGGAAAGAATGTTGATCAGAATCTGCGTCCTTCCTATCTATTTTTTATCTATTTAANATATTTTGAGGAATGAATGTTGATCAGAATCTGCATCCTTCCTATCTGTTTTTTATCTATTTAAAAGAATAGGCATTAGCAGTCCATTTATTGAAAATTTTATTTACTCTCCTTTAATGTATAGAACTAACTGCAGCATAAATGTACTTGAAATTAGCTTCTGAAATGAACTACTGCACTTATTGACTCTAACATACAGATATTCTTGTATTTGAAACAAAGTTCAATAATATATTTCTTATTTATGTTTTGTTTTCTCTTTTTCTTAATAAATAAATACATCACTGAAAAGATTTGTTTTTCTCCAGTCACCCTAAAAGTATAGAAAGTTATGCTTCTTATATTTTCCAAAAGGAAGATGAGTTATTGGAAGATTTATCGAGTAATTTTCTGAGCTCTGACTTCCTGAGAGATTCAGTTGTTGTTGGTATTTTAGGCACAGGGGAGAGCTACAAACCACATACAGCAAGTTGAAGTCATCTCAGTGTCAGAGAGCAGAGAGCCTTCTTTCAACTTGCCCCCTAGTCTGAAACTGTTCAGTCTGCTTTACTTTCTTACAGCCTGTGCAGAGCAGGATCTTTATAGGCACGTATCTCCTCCATATTTATACTCCATAAATACACCTCAATGTCTGATAGAGAAACAAAATGATTTCCAGAGACTCTATAGTCTTTCTACCTTTAGAATTCTCAGAATATGTTTGAAACACAGACAGGTAAGATTGGTGATGCATAAATGTTTGCCAGCACCTTTTATATAGCAGTGAAACTTAGCAGGAATGAGGAAGTCAGAAGAGGGAACAAAAGCTGACTGGGATGTAGGCAGGGTGTTGAAAAGTTTCACTCCTTCTCTTAGAGTACTTTCATTGTTAAAAAAAAAAATCTTTAAGTGCTGTTAAGCTAAAGAAAGAGTGTAAAAGGAAACGTGAAGCTGTGACACAGTAAATAAGGAAAGAATCTATAATAAAGGACACTTAGTGATGCTTGATGCAAGAATTAACTTCAGTATATTACATAAAACAGTTCTGGAAGAAAATACAAAAATCAATAACCATTTCTAATCAGTTTAAAAGAAAAATAAGTTTTCTGAAAGGTTTGCCAAGGATATATTTGTATACTGGTGGAATCAAACAAAGAGTTTTTCCCAAAGTCCAGAGTATAGTGTTCATACAAGTTCCATACAAGAAAGGATGAGAAAGTACTGCAGAGGTTCCCACAACCTGGCTCAGACTGAGCTTAAGCAAGTTGATTGGATTGGATCTCCTTGTGTTTTAATATTCAAACAACAGGAATTAAAGCTCATAAAATTTCCTTAGGAAATAATACATAATAATATCTAATATACAGGGACCATAACCTTCTGTTAGGCTGTCATCTTACTGTTGTTTGGTAGGTAACATTTCCTAGAGCAGGTGACATAGCGAAAAGCTAGATATGTCACATAATTACTTATTTCCCTTTGTGGAAGGCTCTTCAAAAATGTTGAGCTCAGGGGATTAAAAAATAGACAACCACAAGAAAATATAAAAATAATTAATAAATAGTGGAAATGGACCATAATCCTGGCAGTCAGATTCTCATGGCTACATAGATTCCCCCACAGAGATGCTGCTGTACAAATGGCAATTTGTCATGGTACAACTGTAAAAGGCATCAAAGTATTTTTTTTAAAAAAGAGTTTCTCCCTAATTAGACAGTGATTGAATGTAACAAAATGTGTCCTAATGCTATTGAGATGACTATTACAAAAATAAAACAAAAATAAATGAATATAGTTATATAAAAACTGAAATGTTGCCCAGTTCTTTAGATAAGTCAGTCATACTGTGTATGGGCACAGGCTTGGTTCCTGTAGGAAGAAATTACTGATATTTCAACCAGATTAATTACATACTGGTGTACTTAGTAAATTACATTAATTTTGAATCATATTTTCATCCTTACCTAGCCTCTCAAGTACCTCTCGATCCACCATGTAGGAAAAATTCATTCTTTGAATTTTGGGGCAAGGGATGTGCTTCTAAACCTGTCTTGCTCAGACAGTATAGGGGACTGGGGTCACTGTGGCTTGTGACTTATCTCCAAGGGAGAAGAAGGTATTGCAGTAGCAGGAGGGTTTCAGTGGGAAGGTTGCTTTGCAAAGAAAGAACATGGATTCCAAGAGGTGGACAAACAGAAGGGCTATAGTGGTCCTCCTAAAAATGCAGTTTATTTTAAAAAGCACCTATGTTTTATTGTACTAATAAATTCTGAAATAACATTTGGATGACTTAGGTATTACAAGAGTGGTGTATTATAAACTGGGGCGTGTGATTCTACATTATTCAATACCTTTTCCTAACCTGGGAGAAAATAAAACAGGAAAAAAAAAGACAGAAAAAAAATAGATAAATACAAAAAGAAGAAGTAACCATGGAATGATCAGTTATCTTTGATCTTAGAACTGCAGTTTTGTTTGAGGAGTATCTGCTATAGTGCAGCTAAATATATTTTTTAAATTGCTTAAAATTGCCACTAAATGTTGTTCCTGCTAGATTTATTCTTGTATGTAATGACACTGAAAATGATCTTGAGGTCAGCCTTGAAAATTAGTTACCAATGTAGGACTACAGAAGGAGTATTACTTAGCATTCAGCATCAGTGACATTGTTGGTAAAGTACTACATTCAATTGTGGTGATGATGCTGTAAAAGCTGTTGATGGAGATGAATTATGAGAGGATTAAAAGAACAGTTAAATTCAGATTTATCTCTCATATTATGAATTTAAAATAGCTCTCTAGTTTAACAAATAGAAAGTGAAGACTGTCTCATTCTAAGGCTCCATAAGAATTTGATCCAATTTTTTTTCGAGCCATAAACAGCTCTGTAATATAGCAGAAGTAGAAATAGCATGTACATGGAAGCTGAAACTTTGATAAAAAGTCAGTCTAGATGAAGGCAATATACTCTCACATGAAGTCTCTGGGAAAATGTGTTCAGTGATATGGTAGTTACACCATGACTTCAAACTCAAGCCACGACATTTTTCTCAGACACATACAATAACCCTAAGGAATGAAACCCTTAATTCCTGAATTATTGCATGACTTCTTTATAGCCTGTGTTATGAAAAGACCAGATGACTATGAGAGTTCCTTCTGGCCTTTAAATCTTAAACCTCTGTGAAGAGGACAGTGAAAGGAGAGTTCAGATTTTGGAACTGACATGGGAATCTAAACCCAATGAAAGAAAAGTGAATGAAATATTGGTCTGCTGAAGACAAAAATTCCCTTGTATTTGCTAATTTCATCCCATATGCCTTTTTAATTATAGCCCAAATACATAGAAAAAATGCCTTTTGCTTATCAGCAGAGCTCAGCGGTATGTAATGTTGTCATCTAATTAAATCTACTTCTAGATCTGCCTTTATTACTTTTGTTAGTTAGAAACAAAATTGGATTCATATTTGTAAGAAAATATCACAATTATCAAATGTCAGATGGGTTTTTGTTGGTTTTTTGTTGTTTTTTTTTTGTTTTTTTAGTTGGATTAAATAATTTAATATTTAAAATTTCCTGGAAAGATGAGCTGAAACATTTGAAGATTTTGTCAGGAAGCTGAAGCTGTCTGGTCAAACTTGCATTTTTCAGATGGTTTTGCTGCTGTCTCTAGCCACGGTTTATAGAGGAACAATAACTAAACTTTTATTTTATTGCTCATGATCCATCCAACATGAATTTAGATGCTGTGAATTGATATTTCTTACATAAAAACAGACAAGTTCAGTAGTGTGTATTTTCATAATTTCTATATTTGAATAAACTACATAAATACTTAAAGCATTAAGTGAGCCTTATGAAGATGAGCTGTAGTTTCTCCAGTAGCGTCATAAGTACTGATGGAAACCAGGAAAGAGACTCCCATTTTATGCTAATTAAAAATCACCTTGACAACTGAAGAAATCCCTTTATAAACTTAGAATTCATTTGCATGTAATTAATCAAAATGTTATTTGAGAAGACTTAACGCTTGTATGTTTCCTTGAAATTAATTTATTTCCTCTTTTAAAAGTATGTTTGAAGCATTGTATGAAATGCAAATTTTTTGCTAGTGACGCAGGTTTCCAAAACTTTTCTGTAAGCAAATGAAAAGGCAGTGGGATGTTTTTGCCAATGATATTTTAAAAAATCTTGTTAATTAATAGCTATTTTCTCTCTTATGGAATACTTTTAGCGTATTTAATGACAGAATACACAGGCTCATTCTAAAGATCATGCTATTTGGATGCGCATATTTTTAAAAAGTAATTAAAACTTCTATTTATTTCTACAACAGAAATTGCATTCTGTGCCGCTTGTTTCCTTTCCACAAGCCCTCAGTCCACAAGATTGAAAAATCTATTGCAAGTCACATGTGAGTGAACCACTAGCCCTTAATGTGCAAGAATACTCATCCATCAATTCTTTATCCCTTCTTTGTTCTAGTTTGACCAGCTAGGAGTGAGTGCTGCGTGAGTATTGTTATACACAGGATTGCCTGTTTCAGTGGCTGAGCCCCTCAGAGTTAGTACTGCTGTACAAAAGCCATGCAATGCACACCCTTCTGTAGTTTTGCAGCTTTGCATGTTCAAAGTAATGCCTGCCCATCCCAGCTTAATTATTTGTATGATAATCCAAGAATTTTTCATAAAGCCTAATTAATTTTATGGTTGGATATAGAATTAGTCTTTTGTTGTTCTGTAGAAACAAGGCAGGCTTCACAGTGTCAGAAACAGTTTGGAAGTCTAAATCAGGTGTAATATAAACAAATAAGATGAGTCAAGGAAGTGGAACTAAAGCTTATTGGAGAGAATATAATTTCACACCCTCTTTAATGTGTCAAAAGCTTTATTGTGTCAAAAGAAAGAACTACATAGACATCAGAAATTGGGCATTCATGGAAGAACATAAGTTGTTCTATACTCTTTGAGATCAAGTTTTACAGTACTTCACATTATTTACCAACAACCCTCTGATATAGAGTACCATAATCAGGTACTACATAAGAGGAGAGTATTGTCTTTGCATTAAGTCACTTAGTAGATTATTTCCACTCATAGTGTTCTTTTTGATGATAGACAGGTAAAACTGGGTCGACAGGTTCTAAAGAAGTGCAAATGAAGGAGAGGGACCTTCCAAGTATAGGAAACGGAATTTAGGGAAACTTTTTAAAGTTTTCCCTTCTGTTCCGACACAGCATTAGTGAGCTTTCAAAATAAACTAAATATATAAATATGAAAATTAAATATAATCATCTACTGTACCTTCAGTGAAATATGGCTATTCCAGGAGCTCATATCATCAGTACAAAAAGATTGGCAGGAACTCAGCTGGACACCCCACCCAGCTGCAACTGTATATTTGCAGTTATCAAAGGCTAAATTCCTGTATTTGTCTATGATACAAGAGCCGATGCCTTTAAATGAAAACATGTAGTGTAGTTTTACTTAAGCAAGCTTGGCCAGGTCTGGGATTGTGTTTCACATCTGAAATAAGATGTCCCCCACATCACCATCCTGATGGTGCTTCCTGCATCTGACAGGTGTTTTATCACAACAGAGGAGAAGCCGTATGGCTGAGCACAGAGGTCTGTCTAGCCCAGAATTTGTCTTGACAATTGCCAGTAATGGATGATTACAAGTGTGGGACAAACAGTGATCACTCACTGCCTTGTTTAGGTTTTAGCCCACCACAGAAAATAGCTGTTCTGCAGACTAACATGCAGCATTTTGACATATTTTAAAGCTAGCGCTTTAGAAACCACAGGTACCACTTCAGCTGTTTTCTTGAGCAGTAGGAATGCTGACAGCAGCTGCACACTGAAACCTGATCTAACCACTGTACATCCCCCCTATTTGGCAAAGTGTTAGCTGCTGGTATTTAGGGACACCTCATTTCTATTTATTTTTTATTTGACCTGCCTTTGTAAGTGGGCTAGGCTGTGCACTGAGTAATTTTCCCCCCACAGCTTCTAGTGATAAACACCAGCTGTCAACAGTGAATGCAGTGACATGAGAAGCATACAATGATTTTCAAGACAAGGTCAAATGACAGGTAGTTAAATAATGTAGAAAGGATAATCTTCTGAACAAGCAAAATCTGAGGCTGGTGCAGTGTTTTTCACAAAATTTGCAATCACCAGATGGCAATGCAGAGGTCAGGCTCCCAGACACAATATATCATGTAGCTGAATAAACAATGTGTGTATTAATGATACTCTATGAAAACTAATTTTTGCTACTGAGATACCTTCCTGACCTTGTATTGTTACTGTTAACACTCTTGAAATTGTTGTCTGAGTTGCTTTGTAAGGTACCACTTGAAATCATATGTTGCTACTAAAGTCAAAAATCATATTGCTATGCATATATAAAGGTGTCATGATTTTGAAAGCTAAGGCTTTTTAAAAAAAAAGGTTTTTTAAGGCTTTTGAAAGCTAAGGCTGCTGTATATGTTTAAAAGTGTCTTATGATGAGAACATGACAGAAATCATATTCTTGAGAATTTAAGCAAAACTTAGCTGCTTCTGGGATTTTATCTGGCCAGTCTAGTGCCTTTCCTTTTTCACTTATGCCTGGCTTCCTTCGTTTCACATGGTCTCTTGAGAAGTATTCCTTTACATTGTCCAAAAGCCTACATTTAACTGGCTAATAAAATTAGCAAAATGTTTTATACAACTTTAGAGCTTAATTTCAATTTTCCCTTAAGCATGAGCTTCTTTAAATTTCTTTAAATTAAAAGCATCACACTTATTATGCAAAAGTTTAATTGAATTCAGTAAATATCTTTTCATTACCCCTTTAGAGCAAAAACAAATTAATGTTTTTCTAAAGTGAACCTCTTATGTGTGTTAAAAAACATGCAGTAAAGTGATAATCTAAAATCAGTATATAACTATAGAACCCACAGTGAGCTGTCACAGACATAATAATATAACACTAGAAGATTTTTTTAATGGAAATGTCAAATACAATTGTATTAATAGGAAGTTAGCTCCCTATGACTATGGAGGTATAATTTCATTTTTGGTTGGGAGCTTGAAAGATTCCTTTCTCTTTATATATTATATTTTAATAAAGGAAACTAAAATATCAATCAAAATCTATGCTGAAATCGTGTTGAAGGTTGTGAGGACCTAGGCAATGTAGGAAAATTCACAGATAAGGCTGCCACAATATCCAGAGATTAAAAGCAGAGAAACAACCCCTAGGAATTGCTTGCCTTCCATGAATTGTCAGTTGATGATGAGAGATGAGGTGATAGTAAAGTGAAATATTTCTTCACAGTGAGCTGAAGGTGTGATATTGACTTTTGAAGGTGCAAAGATAACTTGATTAGACTGAATTTATTTGGAATTTTCTTTCTAGTTTTAAAGAGACAATCTCCCTTTGAGTTAATGGCATATTAGTAAGCAGAACCTCATACATTATATTGATTTCTACACCAAGAACATTCCCCAAAAGTAAGGAAGGATTTACAAATTAGTGCCACTATGCTGATTTCAAAGATTACAAAAACATCTTTGACCACCCTGACAGAGAAGATGGTTTTGAAGATGGGCTTCATAGCTACCTTACTGTTCTGATAATAATCTTATGACCTTGCTTTTGAAAAGGAAATATGAAGAAGTGCTAGAATTTTTCTCAGTAGCCAAAAAATAAATGATACTGCATTCTTTCTCTGCAGTATCTTTGTACTAGTCATAGCCCTTCTTTTAGACAGAAAGTATAAATAAACTGTAGGATTCACATCCAGAAAAACATGCAGAAAATGAAATTATTGAAATTATTGAATTATTGAAAGCTTGGAAATTGTAAAAATTACTGGCTATGAAAGTCAAGTATTTAGATAATTTAGAGGAAACCTGTTGCAAAAATGGCATTTTACTCCATGAGTTGTTCTAAAACAACTCCTACGAGAAACATTTTACAAGTCTTTTGAAATACCAATGTTGGTAGCTACCACCTGTTCAAATTCAATTCATTATTATTTTCTTTTCCGTAACATTCAAATAGGAACAGCGAGATCCATCTCACTAAAATAACAAGTATGAATTATATTGTAATGTTATATACAGCAAGAGAAGCATAGAAGGTGTCATCAGGGTCTAATACTATTATTTCTGGCATTTGAAGATGAGCTCTAGTAGTTTAGCATATGATATTTTTATGGGCATTGCTAGCTGACAGCAGAGAAAATTTTTAATATATGTTTCTCCCTACTGAAAAGGTTTGAGACTTTGAAGTGGCTTTTAATACATAATATTTTATAATACATACTTTTTAAATTAAATTTGTTGCACAATTCAACCCAGCAGTATAATAATAATATGGTACTGCACAAATTTTTGTTTCTATACATTACTACCATCAACACTTTTAAAGGATCTACTTATTAGCATAAATTTGAAATTATTGAAAATCATAGCTGTTGTAGTGAGAAGGGAGTTGTTGTAAGCAGTACTTCTCTTTGCATATTTTCCCTTTTGTGATCTTAGTTGCTGGCTGACACAACTTGTGTGTCGCTGACAGTCCTGAGCTGGTAAAAAGCAACTGGGACAGGAACAAAGGCATTAAACTTCTGAATTCTGTATCTTGATTTTCTGATTAGAAGACAGTTTTAAACAACTGTATTTCCTCCACTGATACATAAAATACATGCAGATCACATTTTAAGCTCTGAGAGAGGTAATCATTATCTTCTTATTTTTTTTTTTTAAATTCTATGTCTTCATATCCATTTTCCAACTGAAATTGGCAATGATTATTGAAAAAAGATGAGCAGGATAGAATTGTAGCCTGATTAGAAGTAAAATTCGTAGTTAATTTAATTACTCTGTATTTTTCCCACAATTACACATTTTGATGAACCTTATGTTCCTGAGACCTCAAATTATAGTCCTAAAGAATGAAATCTTCTATGTAATTACAAAATACTTATAGTACAGAAGCAAAAACCATGTAAAACAGAATGATTGACATTATTTTCTGTCCTTTGTAGTACCTGCTAAGAGCAATGGAGGGAAAGTTTAACCCAACAATGCATTGTGGTCAGTGTGGCTGTGGATATTTAGAGCCTGATGGAATGCTTGATTTCAGAAATTGTTAGCTTTTGCAAACGTTCCTTGTATAGAATTGTGATGAGGGGGATATTCTATTTTGAAGATTAAGTCTTACACGAGAAACATTTTAGCATTAGGTTGCCACAGACATCTAATCAAGTAAATCTGTGGGAAACGATCAAGAAAACATTTTCATCTGAGATGTCAGGAAATTCTTTCAATCTATTGCCTTAAGACTAAACACTAAATGTTGTTAAAACCTTTCTACTGCTCCAAAGCAGATTCTCTAATACTGCCAATAGTGTAAAATTGCTCTGGGGGTGTCAGTCTCTCTTCTCTCCCCTCAATATCAAGCCTACATGATCAGTTTTTAGTGGCTACCATCAGTTATAGGAAAAGTATAATTAGCAAAGATTAGTCCAAATCTGTGTTGTTAATCAGCGTCCACCAATGTGTTCTTTTGAAACTTGAATCTCACATGGGAATGGTGTTTTCAAAAGAGTGATCTATATCCATATATGACACCTTTACTTAAGATACTATTAGAATACTTTACAGCACTGTTTTTAATTATAGAGATTTCTCTCCCAACATTTATGATAATGGTGACATTTGCCTTTCACTAAAATTCTTTTCGGATATATTTTTCTCAAGATTTGTTTTTCCTTTCCTGGAGCCATACATTAACTACAGATATAATGGTTCATCATCATTCTGGATATTAAAGAAGTAGCCTTCCAATATTGTGGAAGAGGTTTTACATTTTGTAAAACAAAAACATGAGAGCAAGAAAAAGTCTTACTATCACAGGATGAGTTTAATGGCTATATGTATTCCTGAATGTTTAAAGAATACAGAAATGTTAGGTCCAACCTGCAATAAAAAAAGATGAATATGAAAAGAGATAATTATCAGTTCAGAAAGACAAAATGACAAACAGTTGTGAAGTGAGGCTGATTAAAAAGGCTAAGAATAATCTAAATAAAAATAGTAGTTTCCTATGAAAAATGCCACATGAATAGCGAGCAGGTAGGAAAAAGTGTTGCCATTCTATATGTGTTTATTAAAAAAAAATACTTTGCAAAATGAAATTTAAGGAGAAAAATATTTCTATGGCTTTTGTTTCTTTCAGTTACCAATTATTCAAATGAAACAGAATAAAAATTAACTTGAAAGCAACCGAAAACCAACAACAAACACAAACAAACAAACAAACAAAACAAAAAAGAGAATCAAGCAGTTCATAAACAAAATCACGACACCGTTTTGTAATCCTGTAATGAAGCAGAGATGAACAAACCTAGTGGTATCATACTGAAGTTTCTGACGAATGCTTAGTTCAGACTAGAATACAGTTGATTGTATGCTGGGAATTATCAGGGAAAGCCTTTCTTTTACCATTTCATAATATGGTTCATATATGCTCCATTTATGCCGTTCTGTCCCACGGACATTTCATGTGTCAGAAATGTTTGCTCTTTGTGGTGGAAAGGATGTGGCTTATGCTGCATAGAAATCATACTTTTCCCTATTTCCCACAGAGGAAACTGTACAGTCAAAGTACACTTCTTCTGTGGTGAAATCCTGACTAAAATGTGGCTAGTATTTTACTTTATCTGTCACTCAGGGACCACTATCTGGAGCATAGGAGATAGCAAGGGAGGAGAAGTATGTAATTTGTGGTAGTTATGATTCTGTATTTCAAGGTAGTCTATAAGGAGACATGAAGGATGCAAGGAGGAAGTCTGAACTCATTTCATACACTAAACCCTGTATTCACAATCCTTCAGAAGCAAAAAGTTTCTGTCTGCTTATATACCTTTAGTACCAAATGGCTAAACAGGCTAAAATTTTAATATATGCAGGGTCTTACTTCTAACTGAATACATTCTGTTTGGCAAACTGCCTTTACATCCTTTGCAGTCATATTTTTTCTATGGTTTAAGTTTTTTTAGTTGTTCATGGAGAACATTTATGTACAAAAATATCCTTGTAAAATGGGTAGTGTTCTCTTCTATTTTTGTTCCTTTAAGACATGCTAAATATAAATGCACAAAAAAATAGAAGTAAAAAGGCACAAGGAAATAGAAAGCAAGTTAAAAATACTTTATCAGCAAAGAAGATACTGAGTCAGAAAAGTGGAAATTATACTTCTTGTCATACGTCACTTTGAATCTTTGGAGAATACTTAGATAACATTGTGATGGGCATTAACCTAAGAATACAAATATAATTGCTATAAAAATCCTTTACTGTGAGAAGGACTCCACTTCCTTTATATAAGAAACTCTGGATTAACAATTTCTGGGTTAATAAGGAGGTAAGAGAAAAGAGAAAGTTCTTTTTCTTCAATCAGCATTGTAGTTGGGAAACAGCAAAGACACATTTTGTTCCTATTGGCAATTGTAAATATGTCATTACTAAATCTTTATATTGTAGTTATTGGTGTATCCAGGTAGTTAAATAGTGTTAGTATCTCAGAAAATCAGAGCATCCAAGGATGTTCTAATTAAACAGTTCAAAGAAAGATTTGAGGGCACAGATCCAGGACATGATGCAGGTAAAATTTATAATGAAAGTGTGTTGCTTTCATTATAATGCCAAAAAAAAAAAAAAAGGTCATCATCACATATGTAGATTTCTTTTTCTGATTTTTATATGTTCATATGGGCTGCGTGCAACTGGTAAAAGCTATATACCTTCCTTGTTGGTTTGAAACAATGGGTTAGTCTGAAACTGAGTCACCACACCTGGTGCATTTATACTTCCCAAAGCAGCATTTACAGGAAAAACTGCAAACTTTATCTAGGCCACTGTCAGGAAGTGATGAATGAGGTCAGTGGTGGTGTAACCCCAATTCTTTTCCCATGGGTGCAGTTGGCTCCCTTGGAAACATTTGCTGGCTGGATTCAGAATATGCAAGGGTTCCTACCAAATATCTGTAGACTAATAGCTTTTGCAGGGCTTCTGAAATGTTGTCTTGTCAACACTGAAGTGGGAATATTTGGAACATTGAAGGCAGCATTCTATTGTTTACAAGATGCTATCTAGTACTATATGTCGTTAATTGAAGTAGAAAGTATTGCTTGTTAATGTATGGACATGTAAAAATTCCCTGTCCTGCCAACTTTTAAAACTAGCATCTCCATTACAGTAAATCAGAAATTTGACATTTGAATAATTTTAAAGCAGTCTGCTAGCTGCCTCTCATGACTTTTTGAAATACTGACTTTATGCTATAATCAACGGAGGTGTGATAAAAATTGCAGAGAGTAACTGATATAGCACATTTCCCATAAAATTAACTAATGTACATTTTTCTCAGCTGTGAAAAGTAGCAATTAACTATCCAATTTTATATGTGATTTGTGAGTTCTTTTTTGGTAGCAAGTTCTTTTTTGTATTTGTGCAGTAGCATAAATGAAATATGGACTAATACAAAATCAAGCTTTAGTTCGCATTTTGCCTATAGTCAGAACACAGTTTAAAAGAGCTTAGGAGGTTCAAAAGATTTTAGCACCTTAGGACCTTACATACGATGCTCCTTTGTTGTGTTGATTTCAGATCAGTGTAATTCTCTCAGTGAAATGGGTGTTTATCTCCAGAACAAAAGAAGATGAAATACTGTGTTCTCTGAGATGTCCTATGCTGTAATACTGTATTTCATGTTCATACAATTTAATTCCACATAAAGTGTCTAAAAAGCATCAGTAGTGTAAATAAATATATGGAAAATAAGTGATGTAGATCTATGTTTATGTATAGCAAACACATCTAAATTCTTGTGATAATCAACTTTGCATTTACCAATGAATAACAATGCTCCCTAACTGTGCTCTTCATCTAGGAATGTTTTTATCATTGCCAAAACCATAGCTTTACAAGAAGAAAACAAATCAGATGATAAAAAATTAATGTGTTCATATAGTGACCCTTTTTCTCTCCACTGGAGAAATCAAGCACCTGTTAATAGTATTTAGACAAAGAGGAGGAGGGAGAGAAAATGTAATTTCACTGCACAATCCATTAGCAGGAGTTTTTAAATCATCAGCAGAAAGATAACAGTACCCTTTGATTTCTTCCATGCCTATGGAGGAAACAAGAGAAATTTACAGTGAAATCAATATCTCGGTTTATATGGCGATAGAGTTTTTTAAAAGGATATACCCTTATCATCTTCATTTCAAATAAGAAAAAAGCAATGCAAACAAAACTCAATCAAACAAAATAAATAAATCAAAATAAAAAAACAAGTACTGATTTTTAACAGGTTGATTAGGGCTGATAAGCAAGAGTAAGTTGCTCTAAAGTTATCTCAAAAGGCATACGACATTTTAGCTCCCACTCTCCGTTTTGTAAAATTTTTGACATTTAGAAAGGACTGAAAAAATAAGAAAGAGGAAAGAGGGCAGACATGACTGAATGGAGGTCTGGGCTACAGACTGCATTTCCAAAGCCCTTCTGACTGATTCTGCCAATTAATGTTGTGCACTCTCTATCCAGGTAACAGCTGATCTGCAGCAGTCACCAAAATCACATACTCTGGTACTGTTGTGTTTGGTAATGCGTAAGGGCAAGTATGATTACACTGTTATCAGTATCAGCAGATTTAGATGTTAACTGACAGTAATACAGTGAAGTATTACTTTCCATGGCAAAATAACAGCAGGTAAAAGCATCCTTTAGTGATGCTGAAAATTGCTTCTTTCCACCAACTTTTAATAAATTCAGAATCATTGACTTTTTGTTGCTGAACTTGCCTTCTGTTGCTCTTATTTTCTTCTGTGAAAATGTAATAACACCCTACACTCTCTCTACAGGAAGTTTCTATGTTTTGGCAATGTGAAAACCCTTCCTTTCCCCCCAACCTCCCAGAGGCATAGGGCTTTGCTTCATCATCCCAGCTCTTCAAATATGGTCACTGGGAAATGTGTGGTTTGGTTTTCAGCCACCTCAGTTTTTACTCAGTTCTGAGTAGTAGTAAACATTGATGGCATATAGATTTGCTGTTTACTCTGTTAAAAAAAAAAAAGTTCATATTCTCAGTTTATGTGCTGTTTCACCTAAGAGAATGCTGACACTTCTGTGCTGTTTGTATAGGCTTATACATATATGCAATGTACAGTCAGAAGGAAAGTACAGAACTGAAAGTTCTTGTTCAATCAAATGATGCTGAAGATTAATGAAAAGTCTACTGTTCATGTTCATTTGTGTTGTAAAATATCTTACAATTACATATTCTGACATCTAGAAAGATTTTTAGTTATATTTTTTTTACTGAAGGTGAAACCTCATAATTTTAAAATCATTCTTTACCATTATTCTTCTATTTTAACTTGCCCTTTTGAATGCATCTCTTTCTTCCTATACTCAGCTCTTTTGTAGCACTAGTCCCTTGAGTCAAAAAGAACCAACATGACCTTGAACACATATCAAAGCAGATGTAGTAAATTTACATAGTATCATGCAGTTTTCCTTGAAAATATATCACCTAGTAGAAAATGGGGACATACTTATGCCCAGACAACATGAAATGAAGGATAGCTTTGGCCAGAGGTCTTTGACATATTAAACTGTTCTTCATGAGAAATTACAACTTTTTGTGCAACTTTCTTTCCTGCTGAAACTAAAGTCAGTGGGTTGGTGTGCTGAAAATGTGGTGCTTAATGAGACTTATTCACACAAGGAGGATCCAGGCAGTTTTTGTAAATCTGTGTGCTATGTGACCTCAGATTTAAAAGTCAAGTGACTTAAAGCAGTTCCTTTTTCCAATTACTTCACCTTTGCCCTTAGTGCAACATGCGCGCACCAGTATCCAAAATAATTTTTTACATTTATTTTCATGTTCTCTTTAATTAAATTCAACTGTGAGCTTGTATTTTTTTCCTGCTGACCAAAGACAGCAGCAGCAAACTGACATTATGATGTGTGCTGATGCTGATGCTGGATGATAACAGGCCTTGTGAAATAAGGCAGGAAAACCCCTATGTATTTTCTGTGTTAACCCCACTAAACCACATGCCCTATATACAGTAGTCAGTAGCTGGAGTTTTTCTGGTGTCAAAAAAATAGGAATAAAACATGTCTCTTGTGGCCACGCATGGTATCCCAGAATTACCTCTGAAATCCACTTGTGTTTTGAAGGTTCTGATAGCTTCAGTTGGCTCAAGTCTGTCTGTTGTTAATATTATTAGTAGAAAGTGATCTCCCACTTGGTCTGATCCCCATAGTTCCTCGGATGTCTGGAGAGAAGAAAATCTGAAGATCTCACAGGTGGGTGAAGAGGATTAGATGCAGTTGAATCAATTCAATGAAGAACGCTAGCTTTGACGCGGTGCAGTTGTGTGTTACATCAATGCAGTGCCTCTGTCAGTCGAAAGCTTAGTTGACAGAAGATAACAGAATCAAATGGCTACACCAGGTTTTTTATTTATGTGCTTTGGCTATAGTGATGAGAAAACAGGAAGAGATACTCAGTAGCTGAATTGTGTGCATGCAGAGCTGCAGAGTTAAGCGCTGACCTTCAATTTGCGTAACTGTCATTTTTTCCCCTGTGGGCTGACTAGAACTTATCATTTTGCAAAAGGGAGTGTGGAAACTGCTCTTTACACTTCAGGTCTTAAAAAGTGAAAAAGCTGATATATTAATGCTATAGGTCGTTGGAACTGTCAAGATTTGTGACAGCCAGTACCATTTATAGATGTCTTGCTTCTGTCTTTGCTGTTGTTTTATAGTATATTCCTGAAATAGAAGACAACCAAACATAGTAGAGGACTCAGACTTTCAGCCAACGGAGTTGTATTTGTCTAGCAAGTACACTGAGCTGTAGCCAGTTATTCCTACAGGATGTAAGGGAGATAAAATTAGTGCTCCTCTTGAAATAGATTGGTACAGATGTTTCTGTGTTATAGCTACTTCTTAACACCAAATGCCAAACTCCTTTGAAACCAACAATGCTTGTTGTTGAAATTCTACATCAAGCAAATTGTGTACAGATAGTAGGAACATGACAAGGGTCTGAAGATGATTAGCATATATGAACAAATAATTTCTTCTTTCAACATATTTGACTACGATATTATGTTTTCCTGCACAGTTTCTGAAGTAGATTAACAAAGATAGGGACTTTAAAAATACAGTCAAAATTTTATGCAGGTTAACATTAATAGGCAATTGAAAACAGAGAATAAGTTGGTGCTGACTAATCAGGTATGTCTATATATCAGGCATATATTTCTTTTAAACATGTAATCCTGCATTCTTTTTTTAATCTGGTACTTTAAAATGGTTAGTTCTGGCAACAATATTGGATTCTCTCTGTTCTTTAAGGATCTGATCCAATACCTGATAAAGAGTAGGATGAGATAACAGAAAACTGGCTAGCTCCCCCAAGACTCCATTTCTGTAAGTAGCATCAGAAAAAATGAGCCTGAATTTATATTCATGGGTTTGAGGGGGAAAAAGCTCCTGGGAATTAAAAAAAAAAAAAAGAAAAAAAAATTAATTTGTGTCTTTGAATTTTGTTACAGAAAGAACTTAGAAATTCCTACCAGTTGAAAGATTTGGTAACTTCATAGAGATATTGGAAACTACTCTGTTTAGCAGTGTCACAAACTTTTCATGTTGATTAAGTTCCTGGGATAGATTCTTTTTCATGAGTTGCTCTTCATATAATTATTTTTCTGGTTTATTTCTCTGCCAGCTGTTATTTTTATTATAGACACGAGTTTCCAAGGAGCTGAACTTCTATGGTAAACTAAGCTGTCATAGAGGCAATATACTTTTATATTTATCTTCTCTTTTATTATTTCTTCCATGTAATTCAACTTATCCCTAGTATAAGGGTTCTCCACTCCTAACTAGAGAAACCTTTAAGACAGATTATGCTGGCCAGAGAGTTGTAGCTATTTTTGACTTAAAAGATTGGTCATTTAGACAAAAATCCTTAGGAGCGCCATGAAGATAGAGCTGATACTTTGCTTATTGCAGGGAGTGAATGTGTGAAAAACTCTGAACTTCATTGCTGCTAGTAGGGAAAAGGAGAAGGAGGAAGAGCAATTTCAGTGTCTTTGTTCATTGATTTCCAGCAGTGAATCATGTGTTCCCTCACAAGCTGTTTAGAAACTTAAGGAATCCTGGACTGATGTCTTCTTAAAACTCTGAAATGACAACCCCATGAGCAATCAACTGCTCCAAATAGAATAGAATTCAGTCAAATTCTATCAGAGTCACACTGAGACCTTTCTTTATCAGGTTTATGGATAGAACAACATCAGGGCCAGAGCTTGATGAGTGGTGGACTGGTTAGAAGTGGTGGGGATGGACCATCCTGGCCTGGGGGAGAACAGGGTTAGGCCTTACAGAAAGCCCAAGACATCTGAATCAGCGAAGCACTTCTTGTCCCTGAGAACGAGTGACATGGACTGCCTCACAGCTACGCTGCCTATGACTTCACTACCTCCCACACCATTCCCTTCTTGCAAAAAACCTGTTTTGAACAGTCCAAAATGGAACCAGAAAGTAGACTAATAGCAACAAGACGGTCTGGTGTCTGATGACATGACTTCCTTGACCCTTTATTTATGCCCTTACACCTGGCCTCAGAGGGACCCTAATGTTTGTATCAGCAGCTGCAGCTGCTTTTCTATTCAGGCTTTCCCAGAACCTCTTCTTCTTCCTAGGTAGTCTCTTTGCCAGCCACATCACTTGACGGTGCACATCCCTACCTCAAGTACTTGGACACGTTTCAACAGAAGAGGTTTGGCTGTTGCTACTGTGACAGCTTGACTCCATACCAACTGTGATTTCATTTTGTGAGGCTCCCTAGGATCTGGATGTATTTCACCTTCTGTGCTTCTGTGCATACCCATGTGCATGCATCTTGCATGCACACTTTTGGCTATGAAAGAGTCTTAAGGACTCTCTTTATAGAACCTAGAGTGTACTTCATCACATTAGAAAACTGGCTAGATTTGGTAACCTACTAAGCCTTTCCCATCTCTCTTATTAAAAAGCAAATCTCAATTTTCTGCAGCTACAAGTCTGTGTTCACCTCTGTTGAGGATGGAGACCTGTATGAGCACCCTTCTTTGTCTTGTAAAGGTTTCTCAATCATCAATGACAAAACTATTGTAATAAAAGGTCAGGGCAGAACCGGGTGTTTCAATTTGGAAGAAATCTTGTAATGTAGCTCTGCCTGCAAAAGGACCTTCTACATCTTCAATAGCAGCACTAGCCTCATACCCTACAGCTACACTAATGTAAAGAAAAATTCCTTCCTCTACTACATCTCTTCCTTTGCTACAGGAAATTAACTTTTAGGCTTTAAACATTGACACTGCCCTTTAGTCTTTCGTGTTGCTAACATACTCATCATAGCAAGTGCCATGTACTGTGCTTGGAACAGCACATACTCTTGGAAATTTTCTTCCAGGTAGCATCACTGTTCCTGATCTCTCCTCTGTAGCCCAGGACAAAAATGTTACAGTGCAGTTGATTAATCTGCTGGGGTTAGAGCATCTCTTATGCACAGCTTTGTAGCCTTGAATGACAGTAAGACCTGCTAGATGTGGCCAATGTAGAGCTTTTATGAGAAATCACAGCTGTGCACTCAGAAAACTGGCCAGCACTCTTCCTGCCTGTGGGATAGTGATGACATGTAGAGCATTTTGTGTAACCAGAGACAGCCAAGTTTCAGAATCTTCCTCCAAAGAGTCATCAGTTTCATGAGGATTTCCACCAGTCAAGGGTTTAAGGAACACTGTATTACTTTTATGGCTACTGTAGCCTATTTGTGCTGGCCAGTAAATGAAGAAACCCAGCAGTTCTCTCTTATTTCCACCCATACTATTTTCCAACACTGAGTTCTTATAATAGGAAAATCTATCGTCCACCAAATACGAACAAGTACAGCTATTTGCTTGTTTGGTTTTTTTCTTGAGAGAACTCAGTGAAAGTATACTGAATGTTTTTAGAGACACATAATAATGAGTATATGTAGAAATTAATTAAATTATCTTTCTGAATAGGTTACTAGCAGATTAAAACATAATTATGAAGTCAAATATAATTTTCAGTATATAGATCAATTTTTAATTGCTAGACTAATTAGCGAAAGACAAGAGACCTTTGAAATCATTTGACTGAACAATTAATCAAATGCAGGGTTTGCATTTTTTCACTCTGGTCCCTGTTCCTTTGCAATTAATACCAGTCTTCCCATAGTCATATAATAGAAGCTTTTGATTTAGTCATTTAGAAGTTTAACTTCTTGAATAAGACCAATGAACCATTGCATTAATATGCTAATTGATACTGTAAGGGGCCTGGAAATTATTAAAGTCTTAAAATATTTATTGCTGTTTTGCTTTCAGCCAATGTAGGAAGTGAGCACAGAGTCTAAAGATTTGTTTGTGAAGAGATTTTAAAATGGGAAGAACTTTTAATAGTATTACAAAAAACATTTCTAATTTGGATATTTCAGCCACTTGAATATTTTTGACTGAAATAAGACATTCCCTGTTGGGTATAATTTCATTCCTTTGGGATGTTTTTGCTAATTAAACCAGCTGAAATGTGAGACAGTGTCATGCAACAGCTCAGATTTTTTCTCTAACTATGAAAAATAAAACAAAATGTTAAGGAATTTCATGATCTATTGTAGTGACAAACTTTTCCATCAGTCCATAAATGAGAGTCTATGGGGCTCTGCCATAACTCATGAACATCATAGGGTACCAACATTATACAGAAGGAGTTATAATTAGATCACAGAGATAAGTTTGAACGTAAAATATTTTGCAGCTATGGGAAAAGTAGCTGTCTTATGAAAATCAGGATTAGATGGAGTTCGAATTTCTTTTAAAAAGTGAAAATCGGATTCTGTTTTCTGATAATAGATTTTCAATAATCTGTGACTTAATAATAAGTTATCTTAAACAGCAAATAAGTACTTAAGATAGGCACTGAAGGATTCATTTCCATTAAAAGATACAATGTAAGGTCCCTTAATCTGGTTACATAATACCATCCCTACCGAACTGTGTTCTCTCTGAACCTGTTTGAAATTGTTCACTTAATATACAAGGAGTACACTGCAGCTCTTGGTGTTGGTGAGAGGTGGTGCCTTTTTTCGGAGGAAGATACAGGTGTGCTGATTTTCAGATTACAGGGGGAAATACAAGAGACAGATGTTGACTGTGATAAGGAGATGACGATGTATATATGATTAATATATCACTAAGTATGTTTTGGGACAGTCCGTATGACCTCTTTATTCAGATTAAAAGCATGTGCTCTAAATAACAGTAGGCTTTTAATTTAATCAGTGTTTGTCTTTTTACTGCCAGGACTCAAATGAAAATGTCATGGGCATTTAGTTTGATGGGACCTTGTAGCTACTACATCATTCTTGTTATGAACAGTAAATGACTAGATATTTGACCTTTCCAGATATATCCAGTTACATTGCAGATAGAAAAATTACAGGAGTGTAAATATTGTCATTATGTGCTTTGATAATACAAATCAAATCCTATTTTGTGGTTATCAACTTCATTTTATTCTTGAATGCTATAATTTGTTGTTCACATGAAATCATAGCCCACCCCACTTTCATGAGACTAAATTTAAATGTATATGAAGAATATAGTGTTTAACATAAGTGCTGCATGTCAATTACAAGTGAAGCCAGGTATCAGAAGTTTGATATCCCAATACCAGATTTCTTGTTGGTAAACCCAGCAGAAATTCCATGCCTTGGAAATTAATTTCCATGTCTACAAATTAAAGTCCTGACTTTCATTGAAACCAAACATAAAAATAAATTACAAATATAAGATTTCACCTTACTTCAAAACGCATATAAGAGCATGTTGTACATGACAAAAGTTGGGATTTGTGTTTTTTATTCCAAGATCGTTCAAAATCTATCTTGATAAACAGGAAAACTGCAATCAGCTTTGTTATACATTCTGAGAGTTATATCATGATATATACATAATGCAAGCAAACCCCCTATTTTTTAGGGTCTAAATATCCTGATAGAGCTCTGATGCTCTAGTGGAAGCAATCTGTGTGCATCTCTGTGACAATGCAACCTGCTTCTAAAAACCTAAGTGACAGCTTCTGCAGTCTTGTAATGCATCACTGCCTTGAATAAGTGGAGGTGTCTAAAGGTAAATGCACACTTTTGAATTAAGTCAAATCTAAATTATGTCATAGTTAATCAAAATCCAGGAACAGTTCAGTTACCTAACCACAAGATCAAATGCCACATGATCCATTCTTTGATACCTGCTCTCACACCAGATATTTCTCCAGTGTGTTTTTATAGATCTTGAACCATAGTCTCATGTGACTATTCAGGATATGGCAGGCTTTCTCAAATAGCATTGGAAGCCTGCCTTTATAATGAGAAGAGTGACCCATCTACTTGATTGTGGGAGAAAGGATGCCTAGAAACGCTGCTGAAGCCAATTGCAAGAAATGGGTAACATATATGGCAAAACTATACAGGGACCTACATTCTGGACAAAATTTTAGGAGGGATAATCTATGCCTTTTACTTTTTTTCTCTACTTCTAACGGAAAATAACATGCCACTGATCTAATAATTTGTTTTCCAACCCAAATCATAGAAAACATGAATCTTGAAAGAATTGACTTCACAATAAGTGAGGGTTTTGTACAATTGAATTTTTCTTCTTCACCATTAATATTTTTTAAAAAATTATGCTTATGCAAATCACTTTTACTTTATATCTGCTTTCATCTGCATGGCTTTCATTTGAAATCCTAATGCAGATAAATAAATATTTCAATCATGATGCACTGTGTGAAATTTCAATAAGAAAAAGAAGTCAAAGGGAATTTAAAATTGGACCACCAATCGTAAGACATTAGCTACTGAGAATACAAATGCAGTGATCACAGAGAAGGAGAATGGGACAAATCACTTTTCTGAGCTAAGAGTTCTCAGAGTAAAAACACAGAGGAGATTTTCCATGGCCTTTCTGCAGATAAAGATTTTTCTTATACATGTAAAACAGACAATTTTAATACTCATCCCATTTTTTCCAAAATAGAGTCTTCTGAAATACTTATGGGTTTCCTTTTATCTTGAGATGATGTACAAAGTCACTGTGGGTAAAGGGACTTTCAAGGCACTGTGTATGCCAGCAGTGTAGGAAGAGACTAAATCATGAAATGTCTGAATATATTTTATAAAATTTGCAAGAGACCAGAGAATATACTAGAAGTAATTGAAGCCTTTAAACAGTCTTATGATTAAGTTCATGCAGGCTTTAATTATACAATCCTTCTGTGAGCATTTTCAGTCTAAATACTACAGTAGGAGGTGGATTTGGAGTTTGGGTTGTGTTTGGAGGTTTTTTTGTGGGCTTGTTGTTGTTGCTGTTTGGGTTTTTTTAACTGTAATAACATGAAAGAAAAATCTATTTAATAAAATATAAAAGCATGAGTTTATGAATTTCAATTCATTTCTACCAGACAAAATTGTTTTGTGTTATTTGTTCTGAGAAAGTAGTCTTCCTAATTGCTCAGATGTATAGACTTAATGGTAAGTTTGAAGAGCACAGACCTCTCTAAATCTGCTTGTATGGATTTCTCTCTTCAAATTAGAAGTTTTCTGTATAGTACACAAGATCAAATTTGAGGTCTTGTCAAAATAAAATAGAACAGATGCAAGTTAGATCTACTGAAAATCATGAAAATACGCTACTCAGATCAGAGTAGCTACTTCCTTTCCTGCTACTCAAACCATTCCCTTTCCCTCTTCTCTGGCATCATCCTAGCTGACCCTGTATCCTCCATCTATCCACAGCTAAGCTTTCTAGAGCTATACTAAGGGTTTTACCAATTGATGGCGTCATAAATTTCTCTCCATTTTGGTTAATTTTCTTCAGACAGATCTTGACTGACAGCAATATGATTTTTCCAGCTGAAGATCTTACAGGTGAAAGTGCATTCTGTGTTTTCCAAGATGAAATAAATATTGGAGAAATAAAAGTAGAGGTCTCGAATGTGCTGGTTTTTAGTTTAGGAGTGTAGAAAGATTTGATGAACACAGACTGTATCATCTGAAGTATTTGTCTCTTGCTAGGTTTTGGTGAAGTGGGTTGTTTTGCTGTGCTTGTCATTAAGCTTTCTTCTGCCATACAATTAATTATGGAGCGGGGAGCTTCAATGTAGAACTGATTGAACTTGCTCCACAACTGGAAGCAACACAGTTGTGCTGGTATAGAACTGAATCCAAACTCATCAAAACCACTTCTAGACAGCAAAGCTAGCTAGGACCATGCTAATGAATTTAGAGATTTAGAGTGCATTTGGGACTTCAGGTGTTCAGATTTTTGATTTTTTTTTCTCTCTTTTTTGAACTGGTGCTAGCAGCAGCTTCATTTAATCTATCTCCTTTAAGGATGTTTTGTATGCCTCTGTACCATGCTCCATTTAAAAATACAGATATGCTAAAGGAAATGGGATGAATTGAGTGCTCACAAATATGTTTGTCATAGATTAGAATAGCAATGCATGATGAAATATTGCTTTAAGAAAAATAAATAGGGTTTCTCTGTTCATTAATTAAGAGATGAAATATTTTGGGCTGATTTATGCAGCTCTGGAATAGCACCCAGATGTGTAAATATGTGTGTGCACCACTTGTGGATGAATTCATATAACTGAACAGGGCTATCTAAAGTATAGGTGTCTGCATCTGAGTTAATCATGCTTGCTTCCTCTCATAATCTGTGAAGAACAACACAACTTCTTGAATGTGATTCACTGCATCCTAAAATAGTCTTCTAAATCTGACTATAGGATTACACTGCCTGTTTTTCCCCATAAACCATACAAGAATACTACAGTGACTGGCACAGATATAAATTACATTGCACATATCTAAGGTCAGAAATCCCATTCTAAATCACCAAAATAGATTCTCTCTTAACACATATTATAAGGATCTGAGTTTCCCTGGAAATAACATGATAATGAATAATCAGTGTAGGCATCAAAATAGCTAATTAACTCTATAATGATAACATGCCTGCTGTGTGTTTGCCAAAGTGCTTATAAAAATGATAAATACTTTTAACATTTTCTTAAAATGTATGTTAGGTTTTCTTCAGATTGTATTAAGAAGCTTTCAAAGCAAAATATCTGTACCACATTGTGTCAATGTGGTATTGCTTTCAAACAATTCAGGTGGGTCAGCTTGAATGAATCTGAGTGCCTGTAATCATAATAATATTAATAATAATATAAAAAGCAATAAAAGGTAGTAAAATAGAAGAATTGTTTTAAAAACGTGGTAAAGGATTGTGTGATTTTTCTATTCACCTGCTATCTGGATTAAAGGATGACTTGTCTGTTTATTTTAATTTCTGGCTATGCTAAGATAACCTAGGACAAGGCCATTTCTTTTATTTTCCATATTCTCACACATACCTTCCCAGGGCTGAAGTACTAGATTCAGGAATGGGATCATCTTTATGAAGAGCAGCATGCTTTTATCAGAAGAGACTGAGGAAGACTCTTTCCAGATCACCTAATAGTGTTTATGAGTGTATTGATAATTTATTTCCAGTATGCAGGATTATCTGATAATTTAGAGGTGTTATTCCAAATTTATGGGAGGTGTTCAGGTATAAAATTTAAGTTTAAGGCAGGTATGTCTAAAAGCCTTTCCCTTATTTTAGAATAAATTAATTTCCTTTTAGATCAATCTATTTGTCTGCAGAGAGTATGAGGAGAGTTTAGGTTACTAGTTTTAAGTGGGTAGCATACATGTCCCTGTTCACTGGAAACAGCATGCCCAAGGCATAATTTAGGTGCCTTAAGGCCATTCAAATGAGTAGGAGTCAGCTCCACCCTAATTTTCATATGTATTATAACTTTCCTCTCCAAACCTGAGTTGGGCAACCTTGAAAATTATGCCAAGAGCAAAGTGATCAGACTTACAGAATTTAGGGTTATAAATTATCCAGAATGGGGCATAGACTACCCCTTAAGGCAATAGTTTATATTAGAGAGTTTCTTGTGCTCCTCCTCCATCATAGGATGGAGGCTTTCTTCTTTCTTTTCCTTTACTGTGCTCTTTCCAAGTTTATCTACCTACATTTCACTGGGAGCTGCTTTTCTTCTGCCGAGTGTAGTTAACATAATTTCCTGGGATCCTTTTCTATAAAGGAAAACATTGCTATACAGTCCAGCAGAGATTTTGTGCACTTGAATTCAAATATCTAAATATCTTATATCAGTGTTGGTCATGAGGTTTCGGGGGTTTTTTGGGGGGTTTTTTGGTCAAAAAGCACAAATGGCCATTTTAGACATTACTTGTCATACTGGAGAAATTAACACTGATAATACAAACAAGCTGTCTTTCTGGTGAGTGTAAATCTCAGGAGATTGAACTAAAACTATGATGTGTTATCATAATCATTGTATTGAGAATGATGAGAATGATGATAAAAGAAGCCTTGAGAATAAATGATAGCTAAAATTATTTCAATCTCCGATGCTAAATATTCTCTCAACACCCCCTTTTAACATTCTTTCTCATAAATCTTATACACCAGTTTGGTGCAATGATGTAAGAGAATTTTTAAAAGGAAAAAAAATCTTTGGCTGTAACTGATAATGTAGCAAACAATGAAGGAGACTGTGTCTTGTCCAGTCTTAAACTCTAATATTTATATTGCTTAGTGCCCAAGCAGGGGGCATGTCAGCTGAGTGAATCTTCAGCAGAAATCAATAGCTGCTTTGTATACCAAGGTAAATATAAAAAGGGTCGCAAATAAATAATGTGAGTACTAGAAATTATATGGTTTCTGGCTGAATTTGTTGTAATCAGAGCTGACAGTGGTGCTAAAGTTTCCTATTACAATCAGTATTTTCAATAACTTGAGTAGTTATGAGACAGATAAGGCAGATATTAGCCTTTAAAAAGTTTTATCAAGCTTTGTTTATAGCCCTTTCCATGCCTTATGTTCTTGAATTTGAAGTATTGCTCTCCTTATGAGAAAGAGGAAGGTTTTCTTATTTTCTTACTTTAATAGCAGCAAAATTCAGTAAGTGGGAAAATACCTTATTATAGATAATAATCAAAATATGTGCAGTGTTTCCTATGTACTTTCCTACTGGAATGCCTAAAAAACATGAACATTTGATTTCAAAAGAAAAAAAAATGGAAATATGTTTTTATGAAGAAATTTATAGTGTCAGAAGATTTTTCTGGATTCTTTCCTGAAAACTTGTTAACATAATTTACACACTGGACCAAATTTTCACTTTCTTTTACTGAAAGCAATTAATACACTTCGCTCCTCTCTTGCACTCTTTTTAAATGCTTATCTTCAGTAAATAGATTCTATAGACTTATTTAGTTTTGCCTCCATTTATCAGACTCTATCCTTGCAGTTTGAAAGGATGACTTTGCAAGTGCCATTGTGCATTCCTTCTCCTTCTCACAGCTTTGGAAACCTTCTCTAACAAAGAGTTTTCATTTTTTATTGTGGCTGATATTTCACTGCATAATGTTGCAGTAATAGAAATGCATAAATAGGAAGATCTCTTTGCCTGGTAGTAGATGGAAATACTAAAAGTAAGGCTTGCCTTTTGGGTTAAAATGAAACACCTTACTGCTTCACAAAGCTCCTGTAATTGTCGTATGTGGTAACATTTGAAGGATGAGAAGACATTTCATCTGGATATGCACTCAAAGGGACTTTACTGATACTGTAAGTGAAAAAGGAGAAAATACAGTGAACTATTAATAATGCTAAATGTCTTCTGAGAAATCAGCTTACTCATCTAATGATACTTGTGGTTAACTTTGGAAAGAGAAATTAACAAATACCAAATTATTCTGTAAACTGAAGTGGCCCAGAAAGAAATGCTTTCTTGTGGATAGATCTCATTCTTTTAATAGGAAGGGAGAAACAGCTCATTCTGTGGTGTAGAGATGCCTTTTCTGACCAAGTGGTTAGTGTTGTGTTCCTCTCATTAACTCTTGCCACTCTTCAGGTATACTGTCTGCACAAGCGACAGAACATCAGGTAACCTGTTTTCCAAATTTCATTTGTTCTTCTGTTGCTGTTGTGATGTCCTGCCTGATTTTTCTGGTCATGGTAACTACTGATTTTTTTTTAGGGGGTGAAGGAAAAATTCAAAAACTAGATTATCTTCTTATACCAGCCACAGGCAAGCCAGACTAAAATATGAAGTTTTTTATGGAGCACTAAATTGAAACTGTCTTCACTAAAATACAATCAAATGACAGTGCACAGGCATGCTTTATTTTACTTCATTTCCAGTCTGTCAGAAAAAATTGGGGATATCAGTCCTTCTCTCTTTTTGATTATTCCATTATCAAAAGAATGGGGAGTGCCAGAAACATACATGTTGATTTAGTGTTGCACTGATGAAACCATTCTGTTTGTGTGATGTGTCATTTTTCATTGCTTTCTTATCAAGGTGTTTCAGCTGCACCCATCCCAGGTCTTGTAATTGCTTCAGTTGCTTGTGGCAAAGTTATGTCAATGTCAATTGCAAAATAACTCTTGACTGCTCCATGTTGGGTCTGTTTAAAGAGAAAGATGCTGCAGGATGGAGTTTTACATGCTGATGGTGTCATTCTGGATTGCAAACGAAGGCTTTCTACCACAGAATGTGACGGCTAGTAAACATATTAAATGTAAAGTATTAAACATTAAACCCTGGTAGAATATTTATTGGAGTGAAAAAATACCTTTATGTTAGAAAGAGCTATAAAGTCATGTGGGAGTCAGATGAGGCATCCATATAATATCAAGTGGAAATCTGAAGGGAAACCTTGTTACCCATACTAGGTAAAACTCCTGAATTTCAGCAAAAGATATGTCCTCAGTTAAGACTCAGTGGACCCACAATGGTCCCCCAAAGGCAGAGATAACTCCCATTTGAGTCCTGTCTACAGCCATTGCTTTGAAATGAGGTGGCAGTGCCATAGGATAGGGCTGTGCATCAGTGGTAATTAGCAGTTACTGGAATGTGGAAACTTGTTCCTCCCGCTGTGTGGACAGCTGCTGAAACAGATTTAGGAAGACACCACAATTTTTCCTGAAGCCCATTAGGTACAGATTTCAGATTCTTGTATGAGCCATACATTATTTTAAAATCATATATCATATATCAAAATTAAAATGAAGAAGGTCTGAAAATTAAATGTGTGCTGTGTCAGGCAAATTAACACAATAAAGTATTTCTCTCTTAAAATACTCATTTTAAGTATTTAACATACCAAAATACAAGGTCATATGTGTACCTGTAATATGTAAGAAAGAGAGAAGCACAACTAACTGGTTTACTACGTGACAAGTTAGAACTAACAAGTTGAGCATCAATTCTCAACTTATATTTTTTGGTGACTTTATGTCAGAAAATTAACTGGAATATGTTACCAAAAATAACCATTTTTGTACCACTCTGAATTTTTCATACCTATGACAGTCACAAATTGCTACAGCTCAGGTAAGACTAAGCTCATCATGATTATGTTTAAGAGCCAAGAAGCTCTGTCATGCCAAGAACTGAGGTCCCAAGCTGCTGTGAAAACATGCAGCAGAGGCAGATATGGGAAATCTGTGGAAAGGCAGAGAAAAGAAAAAAAAAAAAATAAGGAACAATGTAAAACCAGTTTTCAATATCTGCCTTTGCTCTGAAGGTGTCCTTTGGAAGTATATTTGGTGCTCTGAAGTCAGAAAGACAAACAGATTTATGGACATCACCACCACTGGTGTGACTGTCTAGCACCAGTCAGTGACCTTTGCTGGTAATTGTTCAGATTTTCTCTACATGCTGCGTTTGGCATAGCTTAGGACTGAAAGCTGCTCAGTTTTTGCTTCAGAGAACCTGAAGAGCATGAAAGATGAATCTCTGAGTTGCCAGGCTGATTGCAAAATAAAAATAATAAACAGAAAATACCACAGAATTTCTAGGCGTCTCTGCACCCTTGTTTGAGCAAGAGTGAGCTCCTGTGTGATGGAACCTACTGGGCTTGCTGAATGTGACTCTTCCTTGTTCTCTTCACATCCAGTGGGAGACGCTACATTTACAAAGTAGCTCTTGTGTCCTTACACTTACTGTGAAATTTGGGACTGATTAAAAATTATGCTCCCAGTCCATCCAGGGGCTCTGTCACTATGACAGCATTTCCTTCTGTGTTTGTAATTAGCAACCCACTGCTGCTGCTGCACAGAGTAGGAGAAATGATCTAATTTCAATTTCCTGGTGACACCAGAAACACATTCTTCTTAATTTCTCCAAAACAGTTAAGCATCTTCCAGGATCCACTCATTTTTATGTAACTCACCCAGAGACCCATTTGAGTTTTTGCAGTTGTTACAAATTTTTATTGCATATATGTGGAGCATATGTTATCCCCTAAAGTAAAATCAATAGGGCCACTGAAGGTACTAATGTAAAGACATAGGCTGTGTTAGAGATCCCTGAGTAAGGATCCATGTTTGTGCCCTTTTGAAACAAAAAAGGAACTGTTCCAACTTCTCCACACTGGAACAACATTCAGGATCCAGTAGCTGTAATAAATAGTGCCATTTCCTACTTAGATGGTTTATATTTCCCAAATTAACATGAAAAAGGCTAGTAGTTTCTGTTGCCAAGTTGGCAGAAAGTTAATTTAAGCTTTAATTACAGGAAGACATTTAAAAATTCCTTTAAAACTTTTTTTTTTATAAATTGTTCTGAATTATAGGCTTGTCATATTCATTCCAGGCATGTGGCTTTAGAAAGGATATTCTTCAGGTTTTAACTGAACAGAAAATAAGTATTTCAGTCTGTCGTCTTTGGCAGGATTTCATTTTGATTGTTCATTTAGCATTTCTTCTTAAGTCTTCAAAAGTTCCTCATTTCTAACCCATGAGATGCTTACAGAAACAAAGAAAGCTATGTCAGTTGGATCAATGCAATACAATATTTCTTTTTTATTGTTTTAGTTGTTTTCAATTTTTTCTTAAATATCTATATTCTTTTAGTCACAGAGTTCCATGACATTGTACTTTTCAAATTTTAAAGCACTTTCCCATACATTGATAGTCTATGTGTGCTTCAATGACTTCAAGACTAATTTTGTGTGCTTCATTTTCTTTTGATTGCTTTTGATACCTTTTTATTCACTTAAATCCAGTTAATAGTATTGATTCTTTTTTTGAGTCAATAGTTTTAGAAGGACACATTTTCAGTTCTTTGCTTGAATAAACATTTTTTTTTCTTGGTACTTTTTAAATGCCATCTTTACTTTGATGTGCAGAAATTTGTACATGCTCCGAGACATCTATAAAGATGTTGGAGACCAAGAGAAAATGAGAGATGTAAATATTTCTAATCTGCATCTGTTTTTAAGCTAAAGAAGCTGTCAGAACAATTAATCATATATTTTGTTTCATTCATGCGCATTTCATTCTGTATTATCAATAGTTTACATACTAGCAGTGAAAACACATCAAAATTTCACAGATGTTGAAAATATTTCATGTTAGTTGCCTGTCTTTTACTTAATATGAACTTCTCAGCTCTTCAGAGTGGTTGGTAGGTATTTCTACAGCAGAGGCATGAATTTCTCTTTCCTTTTAATGGTTACCCCACAGGTCCAGTTTCCATTATCCTGCTTCTGAGAGGGAAGCAATTAAAAAAGGTGTGAAATGCTGAGAGATGAAGACATTGATGTGCTTTTGATAACCATAACTGAATGAATAAAACTTTGCTATAAATTAAATATTAACCTTCATGTATAAGATCAATAAATATAAAATATTGTTACAACTTTATTTACAACACCTTATTTTTAAAAGAGGAGTAGCAAATTTTTAGATATTTTGTAAATTGCATAGAAGATCATGTAATTGTTCCAACAGCAAGAAAATTATAGACTAATACACATTTTATTGCATATTCTAATGAAGTCTTGAGGATGACTTCATAGGATTTTAATTCTGATTGGAGTCACACATTTTAGCCTTCCTTCAAGATCAGGCAGGAGGGGTGTGTGGCGGGAGGAATCAATTATGCCAGTGCTAAGGATTTATGCTGCTGTCACAGAAGCTGCATCTACACTGTCAGTTTGAATCATTCAATTTTTCAATCCAGAAACCTGTTCTTCCTGGTTGTTCACACTTCATGCATACAGAATCACTCCTGGAATCCCTTTTGGACTGGACCAACTGTGTCTGTCTGCAGATAAAACATCAGCAATGTCTCTCTGCAGGCTGGCCCAAGGATGTCTCCAGCAGGCCAAGAGGGTTGCCATGCTTTTTGGTATACAGCAGGTACTTTCAGCTTCCAGACATCAAATCAAACACTTGACAGGTACCAAGGAAGCCATTTAGCATGTCCATTCCATATAGAAATATTAATTTTTAAAGAATTGTAAAAATGCTGCTACAATGCCTCATACCCTAAAATTAAATTGACCTCAGATAAGTCCTTTATGACAGCTGGTGTCACACAGCAAGAGAAATGCTATTCATGGTGTGCTGAGTATCTTGAAAAGGCTTGTGAAATACCTATTACAGCCAAATTATATATAGCCTGAAGATGCAAGCAGACTAATTCAGAAGGAGCAGGATGGGTTTGAATCATTCAGGACTCATTTGGTTAGGGGAAGGGTTACTCCCTGGAGCATATCTCAGAAATCACATCACCCAAATGTGTACATATATCTATATATGTATATGCTTATAGACAGAAAGTCAAAGCTTGGTTTTAAAATTCTAGAAATGTGGCAGGCATGAAGAACTGGTTATTTTTCTTGCAGTACGACTGAAATGTCAGTTTCATGGACATCTTAAAAATTTATAATAATGTAAATGTGACTTACATTTTTAGAGAAATTTTAGATGTTTTCCCTTCCACCTGTGATTTTGCTATTAGTAGTGTTCATTTGCTTATCAAAGGTAACAATGAAAGTTTCACCAGATTCATTAACTTATGATGATACACTCATTTTATCTATGGAAGCTGGACCAGAACCAGCCCTTAGACTTATAGAGAGAAAATTGCCTCTCTGGAAGTAAGAACATTGGTCTCATCACTGGACCAAGAATGGCAGATTTTTGGCAAAAGCTTCAAAATTCGTGTAAAAATATATGCTTCTTTTAACTGCGTAGGGCTAACATTAGCCTGTTAATCTTAGCAGGTTATTAATATTGCTCCTTAAACACAGTGCTAAGCAACAGCGCAATATATCACCACTGATTACCATAATACTGCTTTAAAATTCCATACTAACAATTCAAAAACATTGTATAGAAAAGATTTTGATTAGAAGGCAAACAATGGGGGAAGGCTGCATAGACCTTCCTTTGAAAATGTCTAGGGCAGTGGCTGCCTTGTTCTGATTGTTGAGTGATATAATTTTCAGGTGTCACTCTTTTGCTTCATTATTTTATGTTACTGCATATGTACTTGTGCATAGCTTAGTGCCTTATTTATTTTTAAATTCCACTAGACAAAGCATGAGTTCACAAAATTAACTTCCTGACCTAATTAAAACAGAGTATATTCTTTTTTTTTTTCTATTTTACATGTATGTAGATGTTCTCTATAGTAAAAAATAGTTATTTCATAAAATATTATATATGAAACTTGTGATTTTTCTTCTGGTAACAAATTAGTGAATCTTAATTAAGCACTATTCAAATAGTTGAAATATTAATGGAGAGTGAAATTATGAAAAATATAAGCATTATACTACAGAGTGCTATTTGTAGTGCTAGAGAAAAAGCAACCCAAATATTCTCACATTGTTTGTTTATAAACATGTAATAGATTAAGGTGGTGGATGAGGAGAAACTTGATGGCTTAATCCATTTTCACTTTGAAAGAGACTCCAGTGAGATCCTTCATAAGTGGCTGCTAGCAGTAGGATGTCAAGCATAAGATTCAGAAATAACCTCAGTGATGTCTGACTAGTAATTTAGAAGAAAGATTTCCATACTTGAAGGTGATACAGAATTATTCAGGCTACGTAAGAAGAAAAAAAAAAGAAAGAAAAAGAAAAGGTAGAACCTCAAAGAAGCTAGAAAGATTAAGGAAATGGGATCATAGTTTCAGATAAGTTCACTGAGAAATGCTAGAGAATCTACTTAAAGAACATGTGAAGTGTTTAGCTGGCTCAAACTTAATTGCTTAGATTGAGGGAAAAGAGGACACCAAAAGACCTAATAACTTCTGTTGAAGAAATCAGAGAGAATAATGGAATGGGCTAGAGCTGATAAAGCTATTAAAATTAAATTTTTTTAAAAAAAAGAGCTACTCCCTTGAAACATACAAATGAAAGGATTAAAACTGTGCAAAGGGAAGGGAAGAAGTGATAAAGACAGGTAGAATACAGGAATAGAGAAATTTTCAGAAACTGTGGATAAGACACCATGATCTGTTCTATACTTTAGAAGTTGCAAGCTTAAAAAATAGTAACATTTGGTTGAAGCAAAAAAATAAAGATTCTTTCAACCTAGAAACTATATAGGTACATTTTCTTTCAAGGTATTCCACGGTAATTGAATTTAGCAAAAAGTGTGTGTATTTCCTTGCAGAAATCTTCACACCTGCAGTGATTTACCCAAATAATTCTTCTCTCTTTCTCTTTTTTTTCACAGTCTGGGAAATGTAGCAATATCTTGTGGCGTTCATCATCACACAAGTAGAAAGAGCAGCACACTTTTGTTGCATGCCACAGAATAAAAGTCATAATCTAATTGGCAGAGATATTTTTTTCCATAAATGTCCACACATATTCATATGTCAACTTAAAACTATGAACTTGATTTGCAGATAAATGAAAAATGAAAGAGAAGTTAAATTTATTTAATAAATGGTTCATTTTAAATGTGAATGCTTTAAGAGTAGATCTCCTTTATTCACTGAAATTGCATGTGAACTGAAAATATTTTATAAGAGTGGGAAACTGATAAAACTTCTTTCTTCATAGTTACAGTTCTTATGTCTGTGCATCTGCATATTATTTTCCCCTTCTCTTTCTTTCTTTTTTCCCATGTCCACAAAAGAAAAATGCTTCAGCCCACCATCAGTCGATGTGGAATCTTGCAATGTTTTCCATCCTTATTTCAATGACTCCTTCAAAAAAAATAGCCAAAAAACCAAACCCGAACCCAAATCATTAATCCTGGTTCTTTGAATAGTCCTTGGATTTTTAAATCTTAAGAGAAAACCTTAAGTATGTACAAGAACACAGTGTATTATATATATAAGAATAAAAGAGGCACTTGCATAAATCTGTATATCAGTTTATACTCATTGATTTCTCTTTATGTTTTCATAGGGGTTTAACAATAATTAGAATAATAAAGAAAAGCAAATAGCTGAGTCCCCAGCTTTGCTTTGCTGCTGCCTGCTTCAGTCATGCCTGAGTTGAATTGGTTTCTTCTTCCTGTTTTAAGAAAATTTTGCTGCTGTCTGTGTGATTGGTACAGGAAAAAAAGACCTTATTTTGAAAAAAAAATTAGTTAGGACTTATTCTAAAATTAGGTTTATTCCGTCTGTGAACCCAAAAATATTTATAGCTATAAATACCTTCCACAGGTTGTTTTGTAAGTTATTTGCTCCTGTTTCTTTTACACATAAACATGAGAGCTGTTGCCATGATGCACTCATTCTTCCTGTTGTCATCGTTGTGAATCACTGTGGACTATGTATGGCAATGTACTCATGAAGAAATATGCTCTCCATCATTTTTATTTGTACAGAAGGGTAGATTCACTTTTCTCTTAAACACCTTGGAGCCTGCAGGGAAGGCCTGGGATGTGGTTTGCCCTGGTCACCTCAGGGCTGTACAGCCTCGTCCTTGCTTTCAAAGGTGTCATTTGTCCCCTTTGCTCCTCTTTGACACACCTTGCACAAGCACAGAGCGCCCTGCCAGGGCACCCTGCAGCCACCTTGCAGCTGGCACTCACGGGGCCTCAGCCTGGACTTGCACCACCAGGGAAACACTTGGAGAAATCATTTACATCTACCATCTGCAGATACATTGGAAATTTTTACTAAAAAGGAGCCTTTTGTGTTCCTTCTTTGTTATCTCTAAAAATACAGCTCTGGGAGCAGAGTCCTTTAGATATTCCATGTAACAATCTTATTATTATTACTATTATTTACTGGATCAGTCATCTGTATGCACACTACAATGCAATTGAAGTTCTTTTTATATTCATTACACAATTATTTTTCTTTATGCTGTAGATATTGGTGGGTTTGGGAACTATTTTACCAAAAAGGGCAAGTTTAAGAAAAAAAGCCTAATTATTAAAATTTATATTAAAAATGTTAATCTTATGCTGTTAATATTCTAATAGCTGAGGCTGAGGTATTTTTGTCTGTGAAAATGTATTCAAAAGCATGCAGCAGTTTGCTGCTAGGCTTAAGGTGTAAGAGTTTCTGAACAGTCTGTAATGAACATGTAATCCAGGGAAATTACTCATTCTTAAGCATAGGTTCTTTAATACAGTTTTGTAACCTCCTGAATATGGTGAGTGTACTTGAAAGGACAGAAATCATTATTTCCCAGAGACATAAATGTTTCTCTTGCTGAGACTTGGAAAACTTGAAGAGATTGGGGATTAAAGGAATGGGTGGGAAAGTCATAAACTCTCCTTTTACACACAACTCATCGAACACGTTTATTCACTACCTGTAATGACTTTGTGGAAAGGACACATTTTTAGGAGTTAGAAGTTTAAATTAAGATGACCATTTACCATATGAGCTTGAAAAACAGTATTTATAAATATCCTGATTTAGAAAGATATTTCCACTGAAGAAAACGTATGCAGAAGTGCTTAAAGTTAAGCTGACTTGCAGTTCAATTAGAAGTAACTTAAGAGAAAGCATGCCAGTAAATTCCTCTCTGGTTTAGGGAAGCTTGTACACCTTTGCTTTGCACTCAAGTATACATGAAGTTTTTTCCCAAGTAGGATATGTGAACCATCACATGCCTAAACCAGGGTCTGCTGTCCATGCCACACCATTTCTTATGGCCTTATGCACATAAATTAACTAAATTTTTGCTTTTTTTTTTCAGGACTGACACCATGCATGAAAAGGAACTAACTTTCCAAAAAGTGTAAAAAGTTCTCAGATGAGACTTTCACCAGGGTAGCACTAAACTCAGTTCCAAACCATGTTATGCCATTGGAGGCCATTTTATGATTTGGGAAGTTTTTCTTTTCCTTGACAAAACTTGTTCCATTTTCCTTGCCCATCCTGATACTTGCCAAATGCTTCATGCTGGATTAGGCAATCCTACAGAAAAGATGTGACTACCTTAGGAATTCTGGAGGATCACTTAACTTTCCTAAATTTTTATACCTGCAAATATTACTCCCAAATAGTAGCTGTCCTGAGAGCCCTGAAAAAATTTTCATATATGTGATAGGACAAGTAATCCTCAATTAAAGAGAGTTGTTGGTTTTTTTTTTTTCTTAGACCAGCTTTGAAGGTTACTAAATAAAAAAAAAATTGAAAGGTGAAAAGCTGAACTTATCAAGACAGCATGTTCAGAAAGTGACATTTTATGGAGCTGGTATCACATACACTGCTTTTGACTGTGCTCATCAGATGGCTTATCCCTTTGCTGCTGCATTAATACAGAGTGGCATTTGGGAGGTTTCTGGATCCATTCCTCCTTTGTAATTTCAAACTTGAATTGAATTGAACTACGCATTGTTTTGAAAATAGCAATCAAGACTTCAAGTATGAGGACGTCATAAAAAGGGGTTGTTAACATTTAGTAGAGAGCATTTAAGGTTTCTGAAGTGCCACTACAAAGTCTTCTAGAAATTGATCTACCAGTATGGTACCAGCACCGTAAAACTAATAAATAAAAATAAAATTTAAGGCATGACTGGGGAGAGTTGAGCAAGTCTGGTGATGGATAGATGACAGACAGACCGGCAGAGAGATGTGTATACGTGTGCATAAACATATGAGCACATGAATTCTGTTAGGTGTCCCTTTGTGCATTTCTCTGTAGCAGTTTGTGCATGTCTCACCCCTTCTCTTTCTGACGGGAGCTTTTGAAGAGGTTAACTGCATAGAGACTACAGAAGCATCAGTATTTCCTGTTAAAATACAATTTATAAAAACCAAACAATCAAACCACCAAGTTTTTAAGCTGTTCTTGTCTTGATAATTTGCACTTTATAATTTTTATTGGGATTTAAATGCAAAGGGGACTGCGAGACATCTGTATGCAGGTCTCTAATGGCAATAGAGAAGAATACTGTTAAGAAAACAATCAGCAAGGCTTAAAACTGAAACTAAAAATAACCCATCGTGTTTTTTTATTTATTTGCATATTTTTGATTTTGTTTTGTTTCTTCATACCTGAAAATCAGTTGTGTTCCAATTACAAGATTCTCATTACTACTTGAGCCAGAAAAAAATCAAATTAAACCAAATTAATTAAAAAAAAAAAAGAAGAGAGAGAGAATTCTATCTAGGAGGATTTCCTTTAAAAACGAAAATGGAGCAATAGTCTATAATCTCACCAAATTTTTCAGGGTGTAGAGAAGGAAAACATTGATATCATCCTTAACTTAACTAGTGTCTTTAAACAACTGAGGATAGGACAGACAAAGTTTGTATAAAAAATATCAAGGTCTGATCCAAACAATTGTCTGCATTTCTAAACATTATAAATGCTAGTGATGGTGCACATGTGGACTTTGTGTCATTTTCAAGTAAAGGGCTTAGTTGCTCCCCTCTTTATTATGTATTGCACCTGTGAGACTCCCATAGAAGACATAAATTGATTTGGAGAGTCTGATTAATGTTGGGAGTTGATTTATTGGCTTTGCATATGTTTTCCTAAGTATGTGTGTCTTTTTATTTCACTCTATTTCTTTGAGCATCCCATATCTGCTTCTTTCTTAGAAAAGTTCTAACTTCTTCCTGCTTCTGCTTTTCATTGATTTACCCACCAGATTTACCCAAGTGTCTACTTTTGACTAGTGACTATGTCAGTACTGTATAAAGCATGGCCTTAGGGTGGATGTGAGAACTGGAGTGCTGCTCATCCTTACCACACATTCCTGGCATGGTTTTTGCCCATACCAACTGGTCCTTTTCTTTGCAAGACAGTGCCCCAGAGCTGTTTGTGGAGAATGCCTGGGGGAGCAGTTCCCATGGTATGAGAAGGACTGCGCCAATCCTGGCTTTGGTACACAGTTCATGAGTCCCATGACAACACCAATAGTGTTCCACCTGTCCTCATGCTGCCCTCTGGCTCTTGGAAAACAAATCAGAAACATAGAATGGTTGGTTTAGGAGGGACACTAGAGACCATCTAGTTCCAACCCACCTGATGCAGACCAGGACACCTTCCACAGTCCTCAGTTTCATTCTTTGCTATAAAAATGTCCTTCTACCTGAGGGAACATCAGTGCTATATCATACAGTTTGAAATTAAAAACCCCACCCCTACAAATAGCAGTGTAATGTAAAAGGAGCAGCAGCCAGATGACAACCAGTAGATGGGGTTATGCCGTATGTCAGTTTATGCCACTTGTCCCTAAGGTCAGAGGACTATCTGTGACCTTGTTTTATTCAGCAGTGTAGGTATTGTCTCTCTGCAGTCAGTGGAATTAATCCTATTGTACTGTAAAAGCCTAATTTGGATTAGCTGAATTCTGCTGCAGGGAGAGGCTATTAGCTGGGTTTAGTTGAGGTCATTCCCTCTCCAGGTGCTCTGCTCTCTTTCCATATGTTTTTTGTGTGGTTTTTGTTTTGTCTGGAGGTGGGATTCCTTATGGCTTTTACACAGTCCTTTACAATAGCTCTTTGGATCTCTCCTGTTGGGAGAACTGTGCTGTTTCAGAAGTGTTCCTTTGGAAGGTACATTATATACTGGGAGTATGCTGCTAACTGCTGTATTTCTGTGTTTGTGCCGAAGAGAGTTTGCCCTTGCTTGAGAATGGGAAATTAAAAAACAAATTTCCAATTGCACTGTCTCAGGTGCTGAATCTTATCTTATTGGAACAAATGTACAGATAAACCCCTATGGTGTGGTCTCAGGTTCAACAAACAGCTTAGTTATTAAGGTTAAGCAGTGCTCCAGAGAGATATGCTAATGTCCACCTCATTTTTAACAAACATAGTTTGAACAGTTTTGCAGTCTGAAGACACACTGGGTTAGAATGGCTCGCACAGGGATAATTAACAGTTGGATCTAGCACTTGAAAGTACAAGGGTCTTTTGAAAAACTGTTTTAAAAGAAGAGGTTTATGTAGAAAATACCCTTTAAGTAAAAATGCTAAAAATCTTCATGTTTGCTTACTATATATCTTTACATATATGTATTTTTTTACTATCTTTTTATTATTATACTTTTCTTTTGTATATTATGTATATTTTTAGGTATTTGACTTAGTCATTAAAATATCCTGTGCTCTTTTCTTAGTCCAAGTAAATGCTGAAAAATATACAGCTTCATTGTGATATTGAAATTATGCATCAATTTAAAAATGGGAAAGATTTCAATACTGGCTCTGGTGCAAAAAGTAAAAGATTTTCTAATACTTGTGCTATGTCAGTGGTGATATGTAAATCCAGAGAAAACTAATGCACATGTGGACCTTGTGTCATTTTCAAGTAAAGGGCTTAAAACTTGTCTTTTACCTTGCTAAGCAGCAGGTAAAAGACAAGTTTTAAAACTTTCAACATGTTATTGTGTGCCTTATTATAATATTGATAATCTCAATTCTTAAATAACATTCTTTCGAGTGGTAAATCTTTCTTTAAAATATTCTTGGCTAAAAGGAATTATGTGGCAAATTTCTAATGGCTAAGGAAGCAAGACATCCTTCTTGCCTGGAGAAATGACAGCATAAATTCCTGAAGATCAACCAAATCTTCAGTTGTGTAAATACTGGATATAGATTGAACAGTAGTTTGCAAAAAAAATTCATAAGGGGCTTCAGAAGTTGTCATGTCTGTTTTGTTCTTTTAGACAAGTTGGTCTTTGGCATAAAAAAGGTGATTTCTTTAATTGTCAAAGCTGCAGAATAACTTCAGCCTCTAGTCATCAAAATAAATTGTCTTCCTGCCATGCACCTGTTGCCAGGAGGCAGCTGAGGAGTTGCACTAGTTTTGTTTTCAACCTCTGCAACTGTTGTACATCGGGATTATATATCAGTAATGTATATTATCACTCCAGTGTAACAGAGCAACAAATTCTGTAGTCATGATCTACCACTTCTTCATTTTTGATGTATTTGCTTTCGTGACAGAGGCTTCTTTGTCTACAAAGATGTCTCTTTACTACAGTGGAGAGATAATTTTAGAACAAGCAGATGATGTCAGATCATTGTCTATCAAGAACAGAATACATTCCTCTCATTGATGCAGGTGATATTTTCATTAATTTATGAATTTTTTTTACCAGTGAGCAGACTGAGTTTTCCTAAACTATGGATCTGACAAACCAGTTTGGGACGTGCTTCAAAAGAAAGGCAAGAATTCTGCAACTAATTTTTCCATGCATCTTTCCTTAGCACATTCCTTACTGCATGCATACTATTCTTTTCATGTTAACATGATCTTTTCCTGGGTGCTTTTTATTTATTTATTTCTGTTCCATAAGAAAGGGAGAATGGGCCTGTGGAAGAAGGCTTTAAACTAAAAGTATAGTTTCTTCTTCCCTGAAGAAGTATACTACTCCTTAATTTTGTAAATTATTTATCTACATGCTTAGCTGTGGAACAAACAAACCATCCATTTTATTGATGCACCTTTTAGGAATGTTTAAGAACAGCTGCAATATATTTGCAGAAGGAGTACACATGTTTCAGAACATATCTTAATATTGTATGCCTTGGGATGCTGGAAAGGACATCCTAGTGGGGAGAGCAGTTAGCTTCTTCAAGGAGGCAGCCATATTTCCTCCAGGTTTATTTTATCAAAGGAGAACTCATGCAGGCAAAGCTTAGAAGAAGCATTTGTAGAAGATCAGTCAATAGCACTGATTGGAATTTAAAAGAATGAACAGATGGTCTTTATGGGACTGGAAGTAGCAGGATAAAAATTAGCTCTTGTTTGCTAAGACAGCTCAGAGTCAAGAAAACACACCTGTTTATTTTTCTGATAACAAAAATATTGTTCATGCAATTTTTATTTACAATTATCTTTGCAGCTAAATTACTCTGCAGTGTTTTAGTCTCTTTTGTAACCAGACAGATAATCAGCTTTAAACTACTTAATATTATTCATATAAGTGTTTTTCCCCATGGGTCCAATAACATTAATCATAACATCAGAATAGCAAGGTGATCTTTCCAGTTTCTTTAATCCTATTTACACCATATGGCAAACACAGTCTGACTACAAAGACAATAAATGCTGTAACTTCACAACTGGAAAATAGTTTCTTCCAAGCAACAGCAAATGAAATTCCAGTTTTCTCTGGAAGGTATTGATGATAGATCCCCATATTGCTTATCTTCCTAATGAAAATTCCTTAAAAAAAGAAAAAGTAGGCATTAGATAGCCTTCCTCACCTGAGCCAATACATAAGTGGTGCTTTGACAAAAACGTTCATGTATTACTCTCTGACTGCCCCTTCCTAAAAGGAATCAAGGGATTTACTGTGGCAAGGCCTCAAACCAGTTCTTGGAATTTAGTGGAAAGCAAGACCCAATTCCAAGGATTTCTAAGCTTATTTGAAATTTCAGAAATGGGAGAAGTGTGGCTGCAGCCTGGTTTTATTTGGAAACAGATTGCCTTGTATGTTCAAATGGCCTTGTATTCTATAGTAAGGGAAAACAACTATACAATAAATACTAGAGTATTCTGACTTTGAAACACAATATCAAAGAGGAAGATAAAATAGCATGAATTTCTGTGCATCTTGCTGAACTCACTTTGTTGCTTTCACACTTCTGGAAATTTTGAGGGAATTGGGATTGTTACTACAGAGTTTTCTGAAACTGCACTTTCTTACTGAAATTGTTCAGGATATAAAACTCCTCTACTACCTCATAGCTTTAAAAAAAATTTCTTCTAGTTCATATTTATTCTATAATTCAATCAGAATTTAACATTACTAGACCATACCTCTTACATAAGTGTAATTTAAAGTTTTCTTGAGCTCTGGGTTCTTTTGGCATTGGTCTATATGAGGGAAAATGCACATGCATCATCCCTCTTTGACTAGGGAATTTCTTTGACTATATCTTTAAGCATATTTCTTAGTTAGCCTTTGCATACTTAACTTTGTTCATACTACTTGAGGCATTTTCAAATGTAATAAGCAGCAAATAATAGTAAATACTATGTAACAAGAATACAAAATCATAAATAAATTATATCTTTTAATAAGACTTGTCTGCCATACTTGATAACAAAATAAAGTTCTAGTCACTAATTACTAGAATTATATGAAGATGATATCAGTTAGCCATAGAATTAAACAATTAGGCATAAGAGCATGCTTTTCCTACATTTCTTATACCAGTGTCATGGTCTAACTCCATCTGTCTCAGTTCTGAGGTCTCATATACATTCCACTGAATGAAAAAAACTTGATTCTAAATACAGGTTATTTCTTTATTTCTAAGATGCTGTCCAAATTTAAAAAATTATGAAAACCCAGTACTTTCCAGCTCACAGAAATTCCTCAGTAAGAAAACAGTTAAAGCTAATTTATAATTAGATCAGTATCAGTTAATGTGGCAAAACTTCATGGTTCTTTGAATCATTGGTCCCATTTCAGGTAAACAGTTCACAGGAGCAAATCAAAAATACATATCATGCCTTCAAGCCAGGAAATATGTTTGCTATATCATTAACTAAACTTCATTATGTTCCTTACGACCATGGGTAGGAAACTGTAGCAAAAAAACCAAACCAAAACAAAACAAAAAAACTAGACTAGAACAAAAGTAATTAGAAAACATTTTAGCCCCGCATATGCCCCACAGAGCTTAGCAGTTGGATACCAGCCCACACTGTGAGTGAATCTCATTTAAGCTTCCTTATCTTGTTTTGGAAATTAGAGACTGAAAAAAATATACCTTGTTAATAGACATCAGACTACATTTCACCCCACTGAAAATTTTCCTTATCGTATGCTAAATCTTATTATCCATATGGTTGTCATTTAGGCCATAGCTAACCAACCCATTTATTGTTTATTGTTCTTTAAATTTGTCCATACATAACAGAATTTCAGAAAACTCGATCCTTGTCATCTATCACTACAAGTAATGAGCATAAAATTAACTAAAGAAAACCATAGCTTTGCACAGATGGCCAAGTGCTGTTGGATAATGGTTCACATGCTGTCTTTCATCACCACCTGGATATATATTGCCTCTTAAGTAAAACATAAATACATATGTATAAATACATAAATACTGAAATGCTCTCATCTGCCTAGCATGAAACCTGATTGTACTATCCAGATCATCTTCTTTTTTATCCACCATCCATCTGTAGTTCTACAAAACACTTAAGTCAGGGATAAAATTAATAACAACTCTATGGAATTACACCTAGGATAGAGTCAAAATGTATTCCAAATTGGGAGCTTTCCTTTGAAAGTGTTTTGATCTTAATGTTAAAAATGCCTTAAGTGTTCTACTGAAACAGAACTGCTAGGGAGAAGTTCAGAGGACAAAGAAGTGATTACCTCCTTGTTCTAAATTTGATGCTGTACCATTTGGTTTTACACAGCAATCGTGATGGCTTGCAGGAATTCTTGACATATAGATAACTCATTCAATCAATTAAGTAATTATCATCTCATCACTCTTTGTTTCACTTATAGCTCATTTTCGAAAAGAAGTTTGTATTTTCAGTCTCTTTAAACGCTTTTAGAAGTGCTCAAAAGATGTTCTTCAGCAATTGCTCATGGGATTAATATGTGCTTTATGTATTATTTCCATGGTAACTTGAGATAACAGGAACAGGGGTTTATGCTATGTTACATCCATCTTAATTTAGTTTAGGACATGTTGTTTTTAGGCAGGGGGTTTATTTTCCCTAAGGTCAGTTTTCATTTAACAAAATATTAAATGGCCTGCAAAATGAAGATTGAAAAGGCAAATGTCCTTTAATATAATACTGTTCTGAAGTCCTTTTTTCACAGTACATTTGCTTTGATCTTAGAGTAAAATAAAAGGAATTTTTTTATTATTATTCTTATTTCTAGCAAAGTTTCTATATCTAGAAACTCATATCTCTTGTAAGTGTTCTGTGATGATTTGAAATTTATCCTGGATACCTTGGAAACTTGCTCCTTGACCTTTTTCTTGTGCTATTAATAGTACTAGTCATGGACAGAGACGCCTTTTGCTAGGTGAATCCGAACAGCTGATTGGATTGATAGATTTTCACGAGACATTTTTAGGAACTTCTCTGTTTGCTTCTTTTGAAATTACAGTATTGACGCAGTTTTCTCTTTCCTATCTGGCTATGTTTTGGTTCCCAAATCTACATATAATTACATATACATATTTGTGCGTCTGTGTGTGTGTATCTAAATGAGACTCCCTTTTCAGCTACTGTTGTTACATAGTATTTTTGAACAGGTAATGTAATATTCTTCAGAGTCAGGCTTTTTATTGGTCGCTTCATATTTATATCCTTTGGTCAAATATGTATTCATTTCTAAGTAGATTCCACATGAAGTATTGAGAAAATGAAGAACCTGTAATAAAGGAAACTACAAGAAATGAAACCAGCAAGTACTACTGTTGGAGATAGTGGCATGCTAGCAAGAGACATTCATTAAAACATTAGGTTTCATTTTGCTGTTTGCGTGTCACCTCGTAAACATTAAGAAATGCTATGTCAGACACCATACAACTTCATCATGAAGCTGTCAGGTGAAAAAGCACACTTTGCAGATCCAGAAATATACTGGATGGAAGGCATTTTTACAAAATATCAATAGAAAATATTCTTCAGGGAACAGTTGTGCTGTGTACAGACAGAATTACATTATAGTCGTCTCCATTAAGTTGTCAGCAGTCACAGATTGATTCCATGAAGTCATTTCCTGTTTGCAACAGGGGCAATTGCAATCAGCTGTATGATGGAAGCAACTGCATTTAGTTATACATAATGTTAACCTATCAGCAGTTTAATGCCAATTGCCATATCTCAAGTACAACTTTAGAATATTTGCATATTTACTTCACAGTGGGGCCAGTTTTCACTAGAAAGCCTTGTCAAGTATAAAATAAAATAACTCTTCATTTTGAAATTCTGAGTTATTTAGAATTTAAGCTGGATTTTTTCAAGAATGGTAAATGAGTTAAAATTGAAACAATGTTTTAATAAAGAGTTTCAAACCTGAACATTTCTATTGACTTCTCCTGTTCTAATTTCTGTAGGAGGAATACACTTGAAATTCATGGTTTTTTAATTGGGTTTTTTTTCCATCTTTGAAATGTTCCTATATGTTTCTTACTCATTACTGTTGTAGAATGAATTGATTTTGGCACATGGTTTCAAGCCTGGGGAAAAAAAAAATGTGGTTTTGGCTGAAACAGGGAAACGTGAAGATAGCACTTTGTAGGAAGTGTTTTCTGCAGCGACACCTTCATCTGTAATGATACTTCTGGCTTTCCTCATCTCCCTTCTCTCACTCCTTACATCCTCTTCTTAATTCTTGGTTGCACTGTTTCCTCAACTTGCTGCCTAAAAGGGGGCAATGGAAAGTATATTTTGGGTATATTTTTTCTCATTATGTGCCCTTTTGTGGGTTTTCTTATCTACTTTTCTTCTGTTAGAGCCAGGATTAAATGCTCGAGGGATGCAGTTCATGTTCAGACTCAGATGTTTATTAATTCTTATCTATAGTACAGTCTCACAAGTTGTGAGTTCTTGCTAACAAGATGACAAATGGCTCCCTCTCTATCTCTTTCCAAGGTCTTTTAAGCACTCATTGTCCAATTATGAGAGGACACCTAAATTATTTTTACTTTTAACCCAATAACCAACTACCCGTGGTCCGCAATGTAGATTTTTCTATCCAATTACAAGAACCTGCACAGACCCATGAAAAAGAAGGTGAAAAAGAAGGACTTAGCCTACACCCTAAATCCTCCATCTTGCTTTATATATATTAGTATATTCTAAAACCTTAAATTCTAAGTTTTCCACCATGTGATACTACACACTTCTATTCAAACTACACACCCATAATCCCAGTGCTATTACTCAACTTTGGAAGCCTATTCCACAGATTCAGGTCAAATGTAGTGATTTCTTGAGGGTCAGTACCTGGTAGAACAGAAAGCCTAAAATTCTCAGCTTCCAGAGTTCCCACATCCTCTGTGTGTTTCCTTCTCATGTTGTATTTGGGGTTAAATAAGGGACAGAAAAACACAGCTGACATACAGGCTCACTTTCCTATGGAAAAATGATCTCTCACGAGGAGCTTTCAAAGAAGGCAAAGTCAGGAGCTGAATTTCAATGATCCCTAAGGGTCCTTTCCCACTCAGGATATTCCAGGGCATTGAAAGCAGATTTATTACTTGTCCCTGATTGCAGTTTGGGAAACGTAGAAGAAAGAATCAAGATACTCAAGATTATTATCAGTGGAGGTACCACATTCACATATTGTGCATTTCACAGGACCCACAAGGTTTGGATATCATGGTAAACCAAAAATACTAGTACCCAACAATGGAAGAGGTTTTTATTTTCTTTCTGCGTTGTTGTGAATAGGTTTACTGCCTATCCAGAAAAAAAATCTTCATTAAGCAAAAGAAAACTTCAACATGAGACTGAAATTAACAGAAACGTAATATTTTGTCCCATTACTTATAATGTTTGATTTAGCTATTTCTTGGAAATTCATGTTGCTCACATGCAGTCAGACTGAGAATCTATGATAACTTTCCTCAATTTTATGAAATGCAATTTTTGTTTGTCCTGAGGTTTTTATAAAATCATAGTTAGATGATAATTATTAACTTTTAACTGAGGTGGCATTAAAACAACATGTGGGATTACATTTTCTTTGAAGTGCATGCAAATTGACTACACCTTCCCAAGATCACAGGCTTGAAATCATTTGATTTGACGTAATCTCTACCTTTCAAAATGACTGCCTCACTCTTTTCTTCGAAAAAGCCATTATGTCAGAGTTTGCATCTGATGTCTTTTATCATAGAATCATAGGAGCATTTGGGTTGGAAAAAAATCCTTAAGATCATTAAGTCCAAAAATCTAGCATTTAGGGTGCATGATGGAACATGGCATGCCTGGATCCTCTGACCTGCATATTCTATGAGAATTTAATTTCATATTTCCCAAGTCTGGAGTAAAATTTTCTTGAAGCTGAGTCTTGTATTATCAGAAACATAAACCATATGGGGCCATGAAGTGATGTCTCCAGAAGCCTGACTTGGTAACACTGTATGCAGATAGCAAGATTGCCTTTCAGTTCCTGAATCCTCCAAAGAGCAATGGATGTCTGCAGTGCAGATAATAATACAGCATGACATTTCTCCATGGGACCCTTTCATAGCTTATCCTTTTTGGTGCAAAGATTGTGTGAAATACAGTGTGCTTGCACGTTTAGCGATTATTATGCCATGTAAAGAGACAAATCTTAACCATTTAACCTAAATTTTAACCTATTTAACCAATCCCAACCAATTTGCTGCCTGCTGTAGAGCTTTACACAAAGGAGACCTCCAAAGTCACCCATACTTTCCCACAGCAACCCTGAACTTCAGCTGGAAGTTGAAGAATTCCTGAGGAACTCTGCATTGTGCCATGATCAAATCACCTGAGAACTTAGGAGTCAAGAATCTAAGCATCTACTAAATGTACAAAAAAAAAATCAGAGCCCTGTAATTTTGACTGAATGTGGACAGATCTGTGTTAGCAGTGACTGAAATTCCCCACTGGCACAGAGGCTATGCAGATTCTGTTCCATGTCCTTGCACTAGGCTGGAAGTGGGATCTGTGTTTCCAGTTTCAACTTTTCTTCTAACTTCCAAAATTATTTCTGGTCTCTAATTTTCTGTCTTGTATATCATCTTCTTTTGGGGACATTCTTGCCTGCAGTGCAGGGTCTATCTGACAATTCTCATTAAGATATATTTACTATCATTTGCAAAAGTAAAACTGTGCCATTAGTCCTCCCTTACAGTGTGACCTCATTTGTATATTGAGATGGTGCTGCTGCTGTTGTCAGTACCAGTGCTTTACTCCTGAAGGTGACAAAATGCCTTGAAGATGCTAATGAAGTACAAGTCCCAACACCCCTGCATGATAATGAGATAACTTAATTCTGCAGTATTGAGGGAAGAAGTTCAGGTGCAGAGGGGCCTGATGATTGTCTCCGAAGAACATAATATTTTGAGATGTGATAACTTATAGGGCAAGATTTGAACAAAGTCTTCTGTGTAGCACTGTTGACTCCTATCATAAAAAGACACTACTGTGGCCCATTTTAGATAGGAGAATGTTTGTTTTCTGCTTTTCCAATCATCTCCTGCAAATTCAAATATATATCAATATGTTTTGAATTGCCAAAAAATTAAACCTATTTCCATAATTCCTCTTCAGTCTAACTTAAAAGAAATTACATAAATCTTGGTGGCGTCTCCATCTGTGGAGATTTTTAAAACCTGGATAAAGACTGGATAAAGCCCAGAGCCCAGAACCTTTCCTGACCTCGTGGCTGACCTTACTTTGAGTAGGAAATTGGACTATAGAACTGAATCTCCCTACGTACCAATGTTTTTGTGTTGTTTACTACTAGAAGTTTCGCTCCTATGACAATTACATACATGTATTATTAGCATAATCTTGTTTGTAGGAAATGAATATTTAAAACAGGGTTAATGGAGAATGCATTCTATTGTTATATAATACCATAACACTAGAATGTCTTTGCCTTATTGTAGAACCTCTCCTGTATTAAATAAACATATGATTTAATTATAACTAAAATGTTTCCTAATGAAAACAGAAAATGGTTATGAAAGCTGAAACTAGAGGATGGCTCAGAAACTATTCTGGGTATCTGTAGAGTGCATACTTTCACACTGATTTAAAAAAGATTAGAAAATGAAAATCAAATTATAATTCATGGATTGCTTCCATAATAATTGTAAAATATGTTTTCTCTGTGAAGTTTCAAGAAGTTATGCATAACATTTTTATGATGAGTGTAGATGAGTTTACATTGGGTATTAATTTATCATTAGCTTGCATCATCCAAACCCTAGAAGCCTAGAGACTTCAGCCTAAATACCATATCCTTTCTGCAGATTAATGCATTAATTGGCACACAGTGTACATAAGCTTATTTATTTAATGAAGTCTGTGATGGTCTCTGTGGGTGAATGCACACATTAAAATATTGCAAAACACGCCTAATACTTTTTCTTCCTTTAATTCATAGGACTTTTTTGTGTTAATTCCTGATTATTTTCTGAACTCTTCAAGCTTAAGGCAGCACTAATCCACAATAAGGGAAATCCAGGAAACCTCTGGAGTCAAAGCTGTACTCTGTTTCTCAGCCTGACTTGCTCTGTGTCAATAGGGAACTGAGAAGAAACTCTCGTGACACTCCGTGAAGTTTCAGCAGATGAGGATGCTGCCCTTTGTATTTAAAAGATTATTTCACCTACTGCCTGCACAGGCAAGCTAGCTTAAAAGTCGGCTGTCTGAGGGTGAATAACTAGATCCAGGCTCTTTTCAAGGTCTTTTCACAGACAGGAAGACAAAAGACAAAGACCTAATGCCCCCATTTGAATGTACAGTTCACAGGGAAAAACTGCAGCCTGTCAATCTAGTGAGAAAATTCTGCCGGTGAAGGTTGCTACAGAAATCAGTACGAAGAGACTGCCAGTACAGTAGCTTACTCCAGAAAGTGAAATAAAGGAAAAGATAAGGGAACAAAAATGTCCCACCAGGACAAGCATTTGTTCCCAGTTGCTGTAGTATGTTACTTGCAAAACTTTGTCCAGAGTTCAAACTCATTCAGTGGTGACTACCTGCATGTAATATCAGGATCTGTTTGTTCTTCAGTGAAGGACTGCAAAGCACAGCATCTACGAAGATATCAGGGGGAAAAATAGTCTGACTCTGATATATCTCAACTTTATCATCCATCCTCAGATGTCCAAGTAAAAGCAGAGAGCATTATCTGCTTTTGTTTATACCAGAGAGTATATTTAGAAGAGCTAAAAGAGAAAAATTGAATGCAACACGGTTGCCTCCTTTGATTTTACTTACATGAAATATTTATTACTTGCATTCACTTTGTGATTTCCACGCATGTTGAAAGCATACAACTTAATACTGATGAGAAAAGCATAGATGTTAGTATTTGTCATCTTGTGAATGGACCACAGTCCACATCTGAAATTTGACCTCCTGTCTGTTGTCTGGTTTCTTAAGTGGAACTGTTGTGGGACAACCCTGAATACAGAAAAATAACTGAAATACTCTAATTTTTAGCATGTCTTATGTATATTTGATATTTCAATAGTATTGACAGGATTGTAAATACAGTGGATAAGCACAGTTTAGATCAGGGCCATACAGCTGTGGCCAGGTGGAAGTTTCTTTTTCCTAAAGGGAGATGTTTGGATGCTGTAGCTCCCCCAGACAGAGCGTGCTCCACGACAGAAGGTCCATGAAATATAGAAGGCTCAGGAAATATATTGACTGCCCAGCTTTGGTACCCTATTCTGTTCATTAGATATTCTGTGAGTACACCAGGACAATATGTCTGCAAAGAACACATGCCTGTTTTACACTTTACAGACTTTCAGGGTCAGGTCCAATTAACTTAAAACCCTGGTGGCAGCTAGCAAGAAACCTGTGTTGGGGCACTGACCTTGAAGTGGTTGGCTTCACAGCAAGATTTAACGATTTTTTTTTTTCCACAATGAAGAGCAAGATAACAGGAGGTGAATACAATTAATGACAAAATTAATCTTCAGCGCAGATTCTCTTTAATGTTTCTTCTGACACAGCTGCACCAGCCCAAACAAGGTTTTCTTCTATCACCTCTAGTTTTCCTCATTTTCCATGCTCAGCTCTGACAACTGTGTTCTTCTGCCTTTCCCAGTTTCTCTCTTTTGCCTTCCCCTGCACAAGGAGAAGAGGCATAGTGACTTTCACTGGAAGCTCTCTGGATTTAGAATGTGCAGCCTGAGCAGCCTCCTAGCTCCTGGTTGTTTGGTAGGTCTTCAGAGAGCAGACCAAGAAAGAACAGGCAATAGAAACCAATGGTCTCCACACTCCCTTCATGCGAGGTATTCGGTCCCTACCTCAGACTTGGGGATTAGAGTGTTTTGTTGGGATAGGCATAACTTGAAAAAGTCCCTTCATGGATCTGATGTAAAGGTTGTGCAACCACACATAAGGATCCTGTGGTGGTGCATGAATCTCTCTTACTTTTTTCCTGTAGCAGCTGTCACTTACAATACAGATCAATAAATTTCAATTAGCTACAGGGGCTTAAAATAACCGGGCTTAAAACCTGTAGACAAGCTTTTAGCACTTCCCTTTGTCATTTTTTATCTTAAAAAAAACTCAGTGAAAGTGAGGTAGAAAGTATTAATATAGTGCAGTTAGATGAAAAAATTCTTCATTTGGTTTCTTTCAGTCTTTTTCACTAGTATGATTTTGGTTTAACAAGACACCACTGTGTTCCTGTAGAAAACCAGCCTGCAACAAGCAAGCTGTTCTTTGAAACCAGCTGGGCTTGGTGTGTGTATTTCTGTTTTCTAATGGAATTTAACTGAGATCAGACTACGCATGGGCTAAGGTGAGGTTTTATACACAATACTGTTGGACTTTCTGCCATATCAAATGAAGCTGATATGAAAGGTTTAGCAGTGACGTTCCATATGTGTTTCTTTGAGAAGAGATTATTAGAGGAAGAGAATAGGAGAAATAACAAATGACCAACCTTTACTGAGATGATGGGCGATGCAAATTCCCATCTTTTATTTCATGGCTACTGGGAGCTTGCATTTATATCCTGGTCATGCCTCTGACTTTATGGACATACTTATGAAAAATTTTAGAATTTGTCTTTTGAAAATTGATACATGTATATTTTGTTCTATTTTTTTTGAGCATCAACTTTATAGCTGGGCATCCTGCTCTTCATGAGATTTCCATAGTCTCATGGATCTGGGCATCTAGAGACTTTCAAAGGAAATAGGTTTCAGCACAATGGAGAAGGAGAACCAGTGGGGTGGGGAGTTGTGTTTTTTCTTTTTTCTAGAATGGGAAACTTTTCCTACTCAAGATTTATCTTCAGTGGGATCTTTCTCATTGCTGGATATCCCACTTGAGTTAGAAAGGGAGAAGCTTAAATAACCTATAGTAACAGCACTGTACTACTTAATGTTTGTTTCTATTCTTTCCACTTGAATGTATTTCAAAGTTCATGTAACTTTACCATATGTCTAAGTAAACTTTGGCAGATAGAACAGTGGATCAGATCCTATCCCTTCTGAGTTCCCATCATGATCTGTAAATTTAAAATGATCCTTTGTTCTTAATGGGGCTTTTTTTAAAACATAAAAAATAGCCAATAATTTGTTTACATGGATGGAGTACCTTATATTGACAAAATATCCATATTAGCTGGCAAAACTGACATCAGCAAGTCACACATCCATTCTAATCTCAGTGGTGGAGGGAATAAGAGTGACATGGTGTCCTTTCCTATCCTTACCCAAAATCCATTCCTCACATATTTTTAATGGCAATGTCTATTGATATTTACTGTTGTTGCACAATTTTGAAAAACACTGGCCTCAGTACACTGCTTTCCATTTTTAATAACCCACAATTAACTGAATCATCAACGTATCTTCTAATGTTCCCTTATCTTTGTTAAAAACATGCACAATGATGTGTTATTTGTAGCATGGCAAATATGCTGTTTCTGAGATGCTTTGATTTGCTATGCTGGGTGAAGCACCAGTTGTTTAGAAAACAATCTCTGCCTCCTATTGCAAAAAAGCCAGTTACACAAAGAGCTGCCTGCAATGTGTGGATAGAGGGTCAATGATCAAGCCAAACTATACTTCCAATTTATGTCTCAGAAACTTTACTATTAATAATTTTTACTGTCAGCTTTTAATATCAAAGAAGAAAGTACAGCACAGTGTTTTAACACACTCCAGAACACTTTATTAAATAGCATGGCAGTATGCTGTTGTAAATTGAGGTCAGGATGAAGGGTAGCAGTACTTTACAGGCTTAGGAACTCGGTATTTTGGTATACTGCTGGGATAAGAGTCTCTTTTCCAAGAGTGTTTGCAGCTGGCAGTGTGTTGAGGCTTAACCCCAGCCTGCAACTAAGCCCCTGAGAGCCACTCACTCACTCCCCCGCCAGTGGGATGGGGGAGACAATCAGCAGGGTCAAAGTGAGAAATCTCACGGGGTAAGACAAAGAAGAGTTTAATGGGTAAAGGAAAAGCTGTTCACAAGCAAAGAAAAACCACAAATTCTTTCACCACTGCCCATGGACAGGCAGGTGATCGGCCATGCTCAGGAAAGCAGAGTTCCATCACAGCTCGTGGTGAACTGGGAGGACAAACTCCACCACTCCAAACATCCCCTGTTCCTTCTTCACCCCCAAGCTTATATGCTGAACATATGCTGTGGGATATCCCTTTGGTCATTTGGGGTCAGCTGTCACAGCTGTGTCGCCTCCCAGATCCTTATGTGCCCTCAGACTCCTCATCGGTGGGGTCAGGAGAGAAAAGGCCTTGACTTTGTGTAAACATTGCTCAGTAGTAACTAAAACACCCCTTGTTACCAACAGTTGGCAGCACAAATCCAAAACACAGCCCCATACAAGCAACTGTGAAAAAAATCAACCCTGTCCCAGTCAAAACCAGCTCGCACTGCAATCAACAACTCCAGCTCATTATGATAATAAGAATATTAATAATTTTTTAAAAAAAATTAAAGAACAAAAAGAAGTATTTATCAGAGATATACGTAAAAACAATGATTTTGTTTATCTTAAGCAATAAAGGCAGCCAAAAGGGATTCCTGGGACACCTGAGGGAAGAAACTCTAATGCTAATTGGCATGATTTAAAAAGATGACTCTGTTATTGCCAACAGTCTAATTAAGTCATTATCTCCCCAATGTTGAGGCAATCACACCAGTTATAATTTTAATAGATGGATAACAAGGTATGCCTCAGTGTACAGACTATATACAAGAAGACAGGCTAGAAGAAAGTGATAACAGCTTTCTAATAAGTACATTTTGTCTATCTTTTTATGAGACACCACTCCTTAATGTTATTTGTCTGGTGAATGAGCTTCATTATATTTTATGCAAATATGTAGTAGCAATTTGTCATGAGGCCACAGAAAACCAGCAAGAGGAAACAAACCTATATATTCTTAATTTCACCATTTCTCAAATTAAGAAGTTTATATTGTTAGAGAAAACAAGTAGTTGTTAAAGGGAAATAGTTTTGTGACTTTTTTCCTCCCTACACTGTATGTTTGCTTTTCAGCAAATGCCCCTGTATTAAAGAGCTCTCTCTGGTGTTCACCCAGAAGCTGTCAAAGCTGTAAGAATGAAGATGCAGATGTACTTACGCAAAGATTTGCTGCAATGCTTTCCACACATCTGTTCTGAGTACACTTCCCACTCTGAAAATGTCCTATCAGTATCATGCATTTTTTCTAAACTATTTAACAATGGCCTGTAATGTGTTACCTCTGCTTTGACCAGTCTTTTTGTGAAATCGTTTGTGCTTCAAATGAAGAGTGAAGGAATGGAAAAAGACTATATATAAAAATATAGTTTGCTGCAACTCAAAATACTCCTTGTCATAAGGATAGGCTTCAAGAGAGGAGAGAGTCTTTAACTTTGCTAAGTCTTTGGAGTGCACTTGGCTGATACAACACTGTGATGCTGAAAGTAGCAGTAACTTTATTCCCATTAAAGAAGAGAGTTCTGACCTTGAAACGGGATTTTCTTCTTCTTTGCAAGGGCTGTTCATGTCCTGTGCAGCCCTTCTGCTGCATACTTTGCTTGACAAATGCAGGCCCCAATACCACTGGTTTCTGCCACTCCAAAAGAGAGCATTTCAGCATGATTTGTTTATTTTTGTTACCAAAAATGTTGATGCTTTGAAATCAAAACTCTGTCTCCTTGTGTCACTCAAGGAACAAATACCTAAATGAGAAGGGGAATAGCCAAAAGTTCCAATGACAAGGTGTTCTTACTCCATGTAGAGATCAGAGGTTCAGTCTTTACTTTGACTCAAGCAAGGTACAAACAGAAATGTGTACTCTTATAAATGTATAATGCTCCTGCTTCCAGATTTTTAGATGTCAAATTCTGAGAGGTCAGTTTGAAAAATTCTAAATGGTCTTATTGAACCAGAGGGGGAAAAAAAAAAGTGGCACCCTCAAAAAGATTGAAGTTTAAAATTAAATGTTTAATTCTAATACCCAGTTTTGTTTACACTTTATTTTGAGCAGAACAACATAAGATTACTAAAGATGAGCTTTTGAAAAACATCTCTTGTGTGCTTAGCTGTTAGCTGCCAAGAGATCTAGCAAATTTGATAGAATTAATTCACTTCCATGACATTACTACAATTTATCCGTGGATAGGATAAATGGGCTTTAGAAAATGACACTGCCAGGAATGGATTAAGACAATTAACTTGCATAAGGAGTCAAATCACTGACCTCTACTTCGCTTCACCTCTCACGATTGCCACAATCCACTGGTAGAAAGATGGAAGTGATAGCCTTTACAGAGTAGAGCAGATGAGAGCTCTTGTACAGAAAACAGCTTTTGAGGAGTTGGATTTCATGTGGGTCACTCCAGTGACAATTTACTGCTGTCTACTGCTACAGCAATTTGCATAGGGGAGATTTTTATACAGCTTGTTAAAACAAGTGTAAGGGAATCACTGTCAGACAGGAGACTACACAATGGGAATGTTAACAAGCCGGCAATCTGTCATTTGCTCTCTGATAAGTTTTCTTAGTAATCTTAAAGCATAAACTAGTAATAACCTCCTATGTAGAGAATAAACAAGCACCACACTATCCCTTATTCCACACAAATGCCTCCAGCTCTGGAAGAGTAGCATTACTGTAAAAATGAGCCAGTAAGGCAGAAGCCATGCCCATGCAGTGGTTCTCCAAGTCACTGAAAAAATTGCTGGTGTGCTTTGCTGATGCCTTCAAAAGGAGAAGGAGAAGTAGTAAGGACAGCAGGAGAGTTCTGCTACTGCAAACATAGTTATAAGTCAGGGTTGGATTTCCATGAGGCTCCCAGTTCTAGCAGTGTAAAAACATGCACAATGTGGGTGAAATAACAGTCATTTTAGCAGGAGTTTAAAAACAAAACAGCTGGATGTCAGCAAACAATTTTTAACCCTTGATGTTAATATTTTCCCTGTAGATAGTGCATGTGTAATGGAGGGATGCAAAAAATTACATGCTTTCTGATATTGGAACTATGGAATGCGGTGGCTGATGAAGGAAATGTCTGTACCTCATGTAAGGGGACCTTTGTAAAGATTTCTTTTGGCTCTTGTGTAGGGCTGTATTTCTTTTCAGTTTAAAGAAGGGATTGAGCTATGACTTGAATCTAACAGTTATGATATTCGTAGTTGTATATCACGATGACTGCTGAATTTTGACTCCAGGAAACAGTTTCTGTGTTTATTGAGAACATGTGTCTGTTCTGCTGAGAGGAAAATTCCATTCTTTGGGCAAAGGAATCCCTCGGCCTTGCTGCAAGCTCCCTGCCTAAGTGGGCCCTCAGTGGCTCTAGAGCACACCTGTCCTGCTCTAGTTTTGCTTATGCAACTGCTCTGTAGTAAAAAGCAGTTTCTTTGGTGAGCTGGTTACTTTATTCATCTACTCAGAGGAGAGCCATCCTCCGCATTAACGTTGTCACTGCACACTTGCCCTGTGACTGGTGTTCCCAGTCCCAATCTCCAGCTAGAGCAATGCACACCTTGTGCTGTGTCAGCTGCACACACCTGAACCAGTCAGCATATAGTATGAGTGGCCATAATACAGAAACAAAATACTTCCCTACACCAAACAAAATTGTCACTCAGAGTTAAACCATGGCTTCTTTCACTTATTTCATGCTACGTTCCATAGGTCAAAAATCTTGGACTTGAGAAAGAAAGGATATGAAATCACGTTAATCTGTAACCATGAACAACTCCCTGAAGCTTTCATTTTTCTAATGTGGGCAGCACCTGTACTCTGCAGAGTTTCACTCATCTCATTGATCTGCTAGATAACCCACCCACTGCACTGCCTGGGTGCACTTTAGCTTTGCCTTTTCCTAATCACACTTTGGGATTTAAATATGAAGTCCAAACATGGGAATGGGTCACAATGGGCCACTTATCCACTTTTCAGAAGTGGTCTAATCCAGTATATCCACCTTAATGAAATGCCCGGTACACTGGTCCTATCCATAGAGTTAGGAGATTATAGAAAAATATGACCTATAAAAAGCTGTCTAAATTATCTTCCTGGAGCTTGTATGGTATTACTGATGATTAAAAAGGCAAAGAAGTATTTTTGAGGCTTATTTTTTTCATAAAAGTTGTTAATTGGGAAAGAATTAGAGCTCATGCTTGTATTATTTTTTGTTCAATAAAGCCTGTAAGAAGTCACTCATATCCTAGATGATTATTTTGAAGGACAAAATTTCCACAAAATTGCACTTCAGAAAACAGTTTTTCTGGACCTCAATTAAACAATAAAAATACATACTGCCTGTTTTTGATAAGGGGACATACTTTAGCCACTACCTAAAAGACATTATTGGCATAATACCTTCAAAACATGCAAAGGGTTGTATAGACATGCAATAATTATTCTGCCTTGGAAACTTAGAAACCTGCCTGGTTACCAACAAATAAGGGTCAGAACATTACACTGTGCTCAAGGATATGTATTTTTATATACACATTTGCATTTTAAAGTTACAAAAATTTTCATGCACTTCCAAGATCCATAATACACATCTAAAATTACAGTTTTTAGAGTATATGAGGTAATGCAATTTAATTGCTACAGTTAAAATATAGGCTTCTTTCTGTAAGAAGTCTAGTTATGACAGTGGCCTACTCTTTAATTTTTTGTTTTCTCAACTATTGATGTCAAGTTGCACCAGGGAAGGTTTAGACTGGATGTTAAGAAAAACTTCTTCAAGAGTTGTCAAGCACTGGAACAGACTGCCCAGGGAACTGATTGAGTCACCATTTCTGGAGTGTTTAAAAGATGTGTGGATGTGGCACTTGTGGACGTGGTTTAGTGGTGGACTTGTTAGTCTCTAGTTAACAGTGGGATGAAATTATTCTAAGGCTTTTTCCAACCCAAATGATTCTACGATTTTAGTAATAATTCAGTTATCACCATTTGTACAGTGCCTATAATAGTCAGGGCCTATACTCCGGAGGTATTTAAGCACAAGGAGAATTTATATATTTATTCATGGTAATGATAGAAGATGTATGCTTAAGAAAGCACAGTGCAACCATTGCACAACACATGACCAGGGCACTGCCAGCGGCAAAACAGTAACAAACAAATGGGGCAACAGCCTTGTTTTAATGTACTACATTATGAGATGTGAAAGATAAGCCTGAGTGCAAGTAGATAAACAATCCAATACTCCACTGGGATGTTGTGTATCAGAGACAGAGTGCAGAGCAGATCTTTCGAGATAAGAGTCATCATATTTCTCAAGTCTCAGCAGAAAATGAAGAGCAGTACATTTAAGCACACAGATAGATAAGCTGAATTTAGAAACTGTTGAATGTCAGCGAAAAGTGGGTAAGGTAGAAATATGAAAGTAGGGAGAACTTGATATTCTGATGTTCTCCATGCACTAAGGTAAAAGGAAATCTTACTCTATGGCGTGTTCACCTGAGAAATGTATTTATTATGATTAAATGCAGTCTTCCATATATGTGAAAACCTGCAAATATTTACAGACCAACTGCACCATTTTGGTGTATGGTAGATTAAACCATATATTTAGTAATTTTTTTTTAACATTTTATTTAAACAATTAATGACATCACTATTTATGGTGATGCAAAAACCCTACCAGTTATACTTTGAATTTTCAGCTTCTGAATTTTTAGCTGATATTTTTGGTAATCCAATACAACTTCAGAATATTTTAATGGTTTCATGAAATGCAGGGAAAAATGAAATAAGAAAGTAGTAACACTTCTTCACATTTTCCGTGTCATTTCCTCCATAAGAAGAAATTTGAGACCATTAGCTGTTAAAGTGACCTGCATATGATAGAATCATTGAATAGTTTGGGTTAGAGGGACCTTAAATATCTTTTTAGATCATCATATCCATAGGACCTGATACTTATTTCCAGTAAGACACTGCAGATTATTCTCACATAAAAGGTGAGAATGTGCATAAGTGTTTGCAGGAAGAAGGTATTAAAATGTGCACTTCATCTGCCCTGGTAGCAAGCCTTGAAGAAAAATGAGACAGGAGAATTCCATTCTTTAGACCTTGCTGCTTATCTGGCAATTTTTAGCTGTCAGCTCACACAGCCAGTCTGGAGAAACACCATCAAACAAAGGGAAAGAAATCAACATTATATTATTTGCAATATTTCTTATCAAAACTTCTAAAATTACAAAGAAACAATCAGGACCAATGTCTCACTGCTAATACATGAGTTGGCCCTTTAAGGTTGAATGCACTTTACTCTCAGTGATATCAGAAGAAAGATACTGAATTAGCTGCCTTTTGCCATACGTCTGGAGTACAGCTGCTGTGCATCAGCTAACGCACTGTGGACATTCTTGCATGCTAAAGCCTGCAGATACAGGCCTGTTTTCAACCCACTGCTCAACAGAAGTGATCACACAGTCCATTCTCAACTGCAACTAGCAGTTTTCTCATCTTAATTTCCCTCCAAAAACATTTTAGAATCCCCACATCCACTAAGATACTTAAAATATCTTTAAATTTTATTTTGAAAATAAATAGAGAAATTCAAAAGCATATGTAGAAACATGACCTGCAAAAACTCATTGCAGATTGCATCTGATTTTAGTAGGTATGATAGGATTTTATGTAAGTATAAATATTTTCACTGCTTTTCTTATAATCAGATCACAAGTGGAAGATGGATCCTACCTCATACATTTCTGCCTTTGGAGTTCTCATCTGAAGAATGCCACAACAAAACACAGTAGTGTATGTCAGGCTAAAATGTTTGATTTCTTAATTGCTGTGAAGGACCCGTCTCTCTTTGTACATTGTACAGAAAGCATTCCAGCCTTCAAATATTTTCCAGATATATCAGTGTCCTAGTTTTATTGCTTTGTTTGATCTGGTTTGGTTTTGAAACCAGTTCGTATGAAATATTCCTTTTTTTCCCAAATGAAGCTGACTTTCCACATCTACTTGACAGAAAAAGTTGAGAACATTGTTTGACCTGTCCAATGAAATATGTAATGTTTTATTACATTGTGCTAATTTTTTTTTGCTATGAATCTGCATTTGTCAGATGAGGTTTGCTTTCCCTTTGGGTGCACTACCTGAACTACCACACATACTGGAGCATAACTTGACTGCAGGCAGAAACTAGTCTCTGTAAAGCTGCAGGGTCTTAACATAAAAAGACTAAATCCAGTGCAGCTGGTGGGGATTTTCCTAAGGCATTTACAGCCCTCATCATGCTAATATATTGCAAAACACTTAACAACTTTATAGGCAGCACACTTGTTAGACACAGAGCAGAAGTCCCCAGGATATGAGAAGATGCCATATAGTTTGTGATAGCAGGAATGGGCTCAGCATCAAACCACTTTTCACACAGCTGTGCCCACACAACTGAGCAGCTACACCCACTTCAGATTCAAATACCAAGACCCAAGTGTCTTGTGATAAGCCATCATAGAAACCACCTTTCCCCTTTAATTAAACAAGGAAAAAAATCTCAAGTCTTGCAATTCTGGTGTCCGACAGATTTTTTAGAATAAAAAACCCCTTTCTACTCCACATTTTTTAGGTAGTAATGCTGATAGTCATAACTGTAAAAGGTTAGCTAAGGACAGTAGCATTCACTACTCCAGTTCTGTCTAGTTTCATAGAAGACTAAATAAATCAGATGCAGAAGTGAGAGAAACAGATAGGGCAGAAAATACAGCATCAGTGGTGATGGCTGAATTGCACATCATTGCTTTTCAAAGAAAGACAGGTATTACACACAATCTAGTCAGCTAGTCTGACACTTGAAAACTTGTGGTAGTGTCAGACCCTTTGATATTATCATTAGCTGCCTTTCTAGTGATAAGCTTATTGCAATCGAACAAAAATAGAACATTTTGAGAGGCTAAAGCTAGCAGACTCGCAATGAAACGGATTAGAACCCATAATCTGCTACACACATCTGTTTTGACATTGCCTGTTAACAAAGTGTGACCATTAGCTGTGGTGGCTGAAAAAGAGGTGTTTCAGCCATTAGCAAGAAACAAAAGCCAGTATGCTGGGTGTTTCTAGCCCCCAAGTCTATGAAGAAAATCTCTGCTCTTTTAGTATTGTATTGTTTATCACATCAGTAAGTCACTGAGTTGGTGAACGCAGTTGTACAGAGCTCTGGTCAACTCTTTCTCCCTTCTTGTTTTACTTGCACATAATTTTGCATGTGTTTTCCACTGCAGTGTTTTCATCCTAATGGAATACATATTCAGGGTTGCTGATGTGGCTCTGCAACTGGAAAAGTTTGAAGACAAGAAATATGAAGTAAATATGAAAAGGATACAGGAAAGCAAGTGAAGTTAGGAACCTAAGTGTCACATTTCAAATAAAGCTGGAGATACCTGACTGAGCCAGGGAAAGAGAAGGGGTCCTCTGTGTGCTTCTTTGGTTTTGATCTGATCAGGTCATTTCTAAGTGTGAGGGTGAGGAAGAGAAGTGTTAGGTTGAGTAGGAGAAAAGAGAGGAGAAGAAACTCCAGGAAGTGGCAGGATGTCTGGGTAATTCTCATTCCTTTACTGTCAGATTATAAAACCTGATGACAGGTACACTCCCTCCTTCTTTGTTCACGTGTTAGATCCTGTATTTTTATCAATTTAAAGTAACTCATTTCACAGCTATTTGGTGATAGTCGTTAAAATTTTTGCTTTGGTTTCATATTGCAATTGCTAACTGACTTTATAAAATACTTCATTCAAGTAGATGAGCTGGGGATTTTTGTTATTTTGGACAACTATAATAATAATTTTTAAAAAATATGGTCTCCTTTAGTTCTCTGCTGTGAATTTCTCTACAGCTTCATTTGAATAAAGTTAGAGTAGACACCCTTTCCACTGTAGTCTCTCTGAAAGACTGGGAAATAATCCAACCAAATGCAAAATAAAACTACTGAACAAAAAATAAGCTGAAGTTTAGCATTATAATTATGTCAATGTAAAGTTGACGCAAACCCAGCATAATGACAGCCCCTAGGTATTGGATTCCAGACAGAAAAGTATGCCAACAGAAGAATGCTTTCTAAAACTGAGAGAGAGGGGTGAACACACCTAGAAGAATATTCTGCCAGTACTTTGAAGAACCAAGCCACCAAGACTTGCAAGAGGTCTTGCTGCCTTCACAGGTGAAAAGTCCAGGCAAAATTATTGCCATTATAATCCCTCTGCTGAAAATAGCAGGGACTTCTCATCAAATAATGTGAGAGAAGCCCATTTTTCAACTGGACACAGAGGTAGACTGATTAAAAAGATTTTTAGTTACTTTATATGATATACCCCACAGGTCCCTGGAGAGGTTATTTGCATGCCAGTCCAGAGTACTTGCTAAAATTCAAAGAAGGGATAAACTACTATTTGCTGAGAAGGAAAAAGCTAATAGGAACCTGCAAGACTTATAAAGAAACTATCAGATGGAGGATTGAAATTGTAGTGTAGAAGAAATGTTTTAATTGTTATTACCCTCCAACTACGAGTCAGTGAGTCTGAAATTGAATACCGTCTTTTATTTATTTATTATTTGGGCATTTTGAATTCTTGTTTCTATTACTTGTAAACATTTTATGCAATGGGTCTTGGGTGTACTCCTCATCATTGTGTTAATGCATGTAATATTATTAAAAAAATACAAAAGAAAAAAGTTAATTATTTCTGGACAGGATGTTTCATGACCGTTTTAAGAACCTCTTAAGACTAAGAGTCTGCTGGGATTAAATGTAGCCTCTTCCCCAAGCACACCCTAGGCCTGTTGTGTTTGAAACCTCAGTTGATCAAATCCCTCTCTACCCAAGCCTGAGACTTGCTTAGGAATGCACTTGATCTTTCTGCTCTCCCTGGTATTATGTCTCCAGCTGCAAGCAGTGTTAAATTCCCTTTGTAAAATCAATAATGATAAAGGAAGCATGCAAAGATGCATCATCCATGTTTCACTCCAATGAAGCACCCTGTCCTTCTATTTTCCTGTGCATCACTGCTTTAAATCTCAACAACTTGAAGTGCCAGGTCATTAAGGTATCAATCTGACTCCTTCTGTTTTATGGAGACATGTAAGATTTGTGAATAATAAGGTGAAATCTATAAGCAGAGATTCATAGTGAAGTCCAGGGATAAATAAGGATTTTTAAACTGGGTTTTTTAAAGGATTGATTTTGAGGGAGAAAATTATCCCTATTTAAAAAAAAAAAAAAAAAAAAAAAAAAAANAAAAAAAAAAAAGAGAGAGAGAGAGAGAGAGAGAGAGAGAGAGAGAGAGAGAGAGAGAGGAAAAAAAAATACAGAATGCCCAGGGTCAAAAATTAAAGAGACAGAAGTCAGACCATAGAGAAAAAGGTTTATCCTTAAAGTAAATAGTAATTCCAAATTTTCTGGTTTCTGAGAAAGGAATGAAATAATTGAATCTAATTGAATCTCTGGCTCACTACAAGATTTATTACCCCAGAAAACATAGAAACAGATTTTTGGGGAAAAAAGTAAAAATCAGTAATAGCTTATTCCTGTTTCTGTAAGAGCCACTGGAAAAGCTGTCTGTTCTGTGTCCATTAGTGAATGGAATGTATAATTAATTTGCTTTTTTAGCTTGGACGAGATCACCTCTTTCTGTGACAGTTTTGATCGAAACAAACCATCACACCACTGAACAACCTCCTGCTGTGAATGATTAACACTCAGAATTATAACACAGCAAAAAAAAAAAAATCAGCATGTTTTTCATAGCTTTAGCTTAGCATAGTAGCCTCAGCTTATGTCTTCTTTCACAGTAGGGCTATATTTTCGTACTTGTAAATGCCTGACAATGTTGACAGAATCATAACAACCATAATGCATCATTTACTTTTCATTATAAATTTTAAAAACTATTCGAAGGTGTCAAAAATTTTATTGGATGTTTTTTCAGTGTTATAAATAGATGGAAAACAAACCTCAACATTTTTAATACTTCTGTTATTTCTTTGAAACAATTGTATTGTGCACGACTGATGTAGGGCAGCATCTTCTGACACATTTGAGTATAAATGTATGCTAGTTGTAGTAATGTGTAGCTGCTCAGAGGTAAAAATACGGTTCTTTCCTTCTTGTTGTTGGTTTGGTTTTGGTTTTTTTGAAGGATAGTATCTTGGTGTTGACTTCATACCATGTGTACCACAACAGGATAGAGACAGAAATAATGTAAAAAAACTCTGATATAAGAGTATTGTCTCGTCAACACACTGAAAAAATAATCTTTCAAATAATACCTCTTAGTAGTATTGTGTAATTAATGTGTTGTGTGTCAGTAATTTATGAACACTCACATATTTGTGAAACATGAAATTATTTTTAGCTGGTAGTTGGAAACATCAGAACTGCGTTATTGTGCATCACTTTAGCATCTAGACCAGTATTATCATCCTTAAAATCCATTTAAATATTTTGCGGCATTAAAAATTGCACACATTTTGCCACTAAGTTAAACCAAGGCAGATATAAGTGTATTAAGAGAAACTGACTCCCAGTAGAATCTATCCATATTGTTTCATTAATTGAATAAAGTATTAAACACTGAAAATTGTGATGGATTTTAAAAGCTACCCTAAAATAGCAGTATTATATTGCAAATGGTGACATCTGTCCTTCAGACTTCAATGTGTGAAATCTCTAATGCCCAAAAACATTTAATTGAATTCAGCTCAGCAACTCACACATACAAATTCTGTATTGGCTGAAGTGTTTGCTGGATCAAATCATTGTTTGGCTTGAATTACATATCCAAATATTTGTCATTTTGTTGCCAATTTGTTTTCTCCAGTTCCTACTAAGATATACCCCAGAAATACTGACCTTGTTTACAGACCTCATGCCATTTTGCCCAACTCACATCAAATGAAGTGTCATTTCTGTAAGTATAAAATATTTACACTTCTTGAAATTGAATTTCACTGTATGATGTGACTCTGTACAACCTTATGCAGTGAATAAAATTGTGATGTTCAAAGTTAAAATGACATACATGAGCGTACTCATAGCATGAGGCTTGGTTTTTGTTCTTGTGAAGGAATAACAGTAATTCTGTTTCCTGACTTGTGTTTGAGTCACTGCTGTGCCTGTCAATAGGTAGCTTGTCTAATTATTCTCTGAATTGACATAAGGCTTGGTTTTCCATTATACAGCTGATAGAAATTCACCACAGCAATATTGAAAATAGAGGCACTATTTCTAGTAATTAGTTCCAATCAAATGGTTGTTCCCTAAACTACCACATACCTTCTTCTTACAGTCTAGCACTCCAGTTGCCAAAGGACAGAATTCTGTTTGCTTTTTATTTGTTTACCTGGTCCCATCACACTGATACTTGTAAATATTTGTGAATCAGTGGATTCCTTATTTACAAGCTCTTCCACTGAGCTTGAGTGTAAATCTTCTTATGTGATTCTTGGGCAAATTATTGCACATTATGATAAGCATAAAGAATTTACTATTGTTCATTTACACTGCAGTCATCTTACAATCTATTAGACGTGTATTAAAAATCTCACTTGGGCGCTCTGTGAGATAGGGTTGGTTGTAAGATCACAGATTTCCTGTTGAACAAACCTGACATTAGTTACAAAAGAGAGAGCCTGTAGCTGTGCAAGATCTTGTGACTGGGGTTTTTTTCTGCGGAGATCATCCATTACTATACAGCATTTGCATCTTGAAACTTCATTTTAGTATGGTATCTTAAGGTTAATGTGCACAGAAACTGAGTTTTCTTCAGCTAATTGTTATTCAGTGAATGGCCTGACTTGCACTGCTGAAGAATCCTTAATCAAGTAGGTATCTTATTCCAAGTCTAGATGTGAAAAAACACTGGTCAGGTTTGAAAAGGCATTTTAGGTGATTTTCTCTCTCTTCTCAGGACCCGGAATAGGAAAATAGATTATTCCAAGTCTCATCAAGGACTGTGACAATTACTGCCAAGATAGATACTTGCAGTGACACAGTTATTGGCTAATGTTACATTATGACTGGGCTATGTACTATTCAAACCTACTAAAGAAATTTGTGAATTAATGCTCAAATCAATGCAGTAAACCGTAGTACATCCATTTGTATCTGTACTGAATTTTTTTGTGCGTACTAGAAGGAGCTTCATGACAAAGTTTTGTTTGTTTATTTTAGCTGGAAAATCCAATTAATCAAAACAGAAACTCATTATTGGTTTGTACCATTATAAAAAGGCTTTTGCTGGCAAAACCTTCTCAGCTCCACAGTGGACTTCCTGGTCAAAACCAGTAGTAAGAGAGAAACCAGATTTCATGTGTAGGATTGTGGTCTCCAGCATGAGAAGAGAGTGCCATGATGAACAGGTTATTCATTATTTGGGATTAGTTTTTCCAGGTTTTTCTGCTGGAACTGTAACACTTCTTGTGCCTAATCAGGTATTATTTTTTTAATCAAAATCATCACTGTCCCAAGTAACTCCCCTGCCTACTCAATTTATCCTTAATAAGTTTATCCAGCGTAGACATTCTTCAAAAGGGGATAAAAATAATAAATAAGACAGATCCAAATCCAGTAACTTCATCAAATAGAGCATCTCTGAATGGGAAAACAAAGCTGGACTTGAGCCAGCCAGAGGCTACAGGAAACATTGGTGTTATTCAGATCATACTTGATGGCTGGAAATGGCACATCCTACACTCATCAGAACAGTGATGGCAGTAGCAGTGAAGTGGAGATGTTAACTCATGTGGAGATAATACTGTATGATGCCTGAGATAGCAAAAATTAAACTCAACTTAATTTGACAGTGTTCAAAATTAGTCCATTTAATCAGGATTCCTACGCAATGCGTTTCCAGCCTTCAGCAATGACTGCTCTAATAAGGATTTCATATTATGCCCCAACTTTATTTCTCCTCCTTCCTTCTTAACAGTTTGAGGCATTTTGCTGACACCCATTGATCAAGATTTTTACTCTGCTCTCATGCAACAAAATATGAAAGAACTTGAATTCTGGAAAACTAAAGCTCGAGGTAATCCACTAAGTGGGTTTAGCAGGCTGACTGCTGGATCCTGGCTGACCTGCTCCCCCGAATAATGACTATAGATTAAATGTCATAATAACAGCTGTCAACAAGCAGTGTGCAAAAAGAAGGTTTTTTTGAAGTCACAATTACTCAACAACCTCTGCTCACTTGGTATACCAGAGAGGCGTTTGATGTGCCGTCTGTTGCCCTCCCACCCACCAGTGCCACTGCTCTAGGCACTGCACGTTGCAAGATGAGTCATGCAGCTCAGCAAAGCACATTCTTCAGCTCTGGAAATGAATAAAAGTGATACCAGCGTGCTGGCTACCTGGGATGTACTAAAACTAGAGCTTACTCAGTTCAGCAGGAAGCTGATTTCCTTTGCATTTGGGATTGGTGTTGGCAGGAGGTTGGAAGTGACCACTCCATGATAGCTTTTGTCTGTAATTGGCCTTTGCGATCTTGACATAGTTGATCTCAGTGGGATTAATTAATCTTTCACCCACTTAGGATATTGTCTGGGTAGTTGAGCTTAGAAACATCATGTACAATTGGTCTGAGTCACAAAAATTTGGCACGGGGAGAGGTGAAATGAGAAAGGATAGAGGTCTTCTACACTCATCAATGCAAGACCATGCAGGGAAAGAAAACAGTGCATTCCTCTGCTTTCTTTGCAGAGTAGCTGAAGAAAGTGTTTTCTAAATAACTGTGTAAAATGTTGGGTTGATTAAGATCTAGGATATGGAGAAAAAAATATTTGCTCTGTTTAGAAGGCAGATGTCTAATACTGAAAGGGGAAACATGATTTTTCTGGCTTAAAAAATGATAAGAGAGTTACCTAAAAATAGGTTGCCTATAAGATGATTTTTAAAGAAAAATATAGAAAACTTGTTACAGCTCCAGTAATGTATTTTCTTGCTGTTGTGTCTCTGTGCATTTTAATTCCATCAGTTCAAGTTTCTAAAATCACATATCAATCAAGAAATCCAGTATTCTAAGAATGTCTAATGTGCATGAGGATACACGTTTTGGCAGTGCAGTAAGCAATATTGATTCAGCCAATTCTCAAAAAGCAAATGCAAGAGGAAAGTCTCCCAAGTGTTGTTTCTTGTGCTCCTTATGTTCCAGTCTTACACGAGGAAATCCATTTGCAGGTGTTTTGGACACTTGTTTCATTTCCTCAGGTGCTGTAAGCAGCCACAGGTGACTAAGAAGGGAAAACATGTTTTTAATCTTTATCTATTGCTGAATCCCAAGGATGAGGCTACCCACCATCACAGGGAGTGGCAGATCCTTTCTACTCTCTGAAAATCTCAGCAGGGCTTTGGAAATCAGAGCCACTGTCCTTCATGCAGACTGGATCAGGACACATTGTACTGATTGCCTTACAGGTGTAAAAGCAAGAAGAAAAAATGGAGAGGTTGAGTAAAGAAAGAGTTTAACTACCTCCTACTCTTCTAAAATTTGAATGTATCCAGAAGTCCTCCTTGTACCTATGGGAATTTGGGTGGAAATTTAATCAAAAGTTTTCTACACCAACCTTCCTGTCTTATTAAATAGGATTTTCTATACACAGAGTTTCAGGAAAAGCATCTTAACAAATAAAATAAACAGAATAAAACTAGATTTTTTTAAAATGAATTATCATTTGGCTTAAGTATACATGACAGAATGGATTTGACTTAGTTCTCTTCTTTACAGATACTACATCATTTAGTTGATTTAGAATTTGGGGCTGGTCCTGAATTGAAAATTTTTGGTTTCCACGATAATTTTTCATTTTTATTAACTGAAATTTAGAGTTAATTTTTAATGAGATCTTACTTTCAACATGAAGTATATTCTTCCTTGATTGAAAATTAATTAAATATTCTGTACAAATAGATTTTTCATTTTTTGATGCAATTTGCCAGCAAAGCACAAAGGTATTTTTTGCCAAGCTCCAGTCACAAAATATTTAGTGGATCCTACAGTAATAGTACAACATGATTTTTTACTTTTTTGTAAGTTTGATTCTGAATGCATTAATCTTTATGTTTTCAGGCAAACTCCAAGAGCTTAAGTGCATGTAAAATACTATTACAAGGAACAGATATTTTTGTCTTTGGTTTCCTTAATTTAAATATCATGGTCCTGCTAGCTGTACTAATGCTAACAAATTGACAGACACTGATAGGTTTGGCTTGGGGAGGGTTGTGGGAAGAAGGAAAGATTTCATTCTCAGACCTTACACACACATATATTTTTTTAAAAAAATTTATTTTAAACAATTAAAAGACTCCATTATTTTAAACAATTAAAAGGCTCCTTTCACTGGAATGATGAAATGGTTGAACCTTCTAGACTAATTCTTTCAGCTCAGCAAGTATGCATAATATAGGGGTAGTTGCATGGTGGATTCATGTATTTTGTATGTGAAAGCATTACTTAGTAAAGTAATATATAATCATAACAAGAACAAAGGATAACTAAAAAAAGATCAAGTACTACAGTAACAATAAAAGAACATACAGTGCTATACAGAATTCAGTTATTTCAATTTATAGCATGTTCTGTTCTACTTCTCTTAAGTTCTGATTAATAGAATGTCTAAAAATTATTAGTCTTTTAAAACGTGTCCAATTAAAGAAAGGTATTTTGTTGAGAACTCAAGAATTTGGCCAGGTTATCCAGGGTTCAGATGTAGCTCATGAAAATGAAACTTTACTCCTGATATTTTTTTAAAGTCTTAGCAACATTGATTCTTACCTTTTTGTCTAAGCTTCCTTGGAGATCTTGTTAAAGTTTCACAACTTGCTCCTTCCTCCCTGCTGAGGTTTATTGTTTCTCTGTGCTTTTAACAAACAAGGTCTTGAAACTTTGAGGTTTGGGATTTCTCTAGGGTATGAATTAAGGAATTCATGTTTCTTTCCAAAATCTTCTCCATAGACTTCTAGCAACTTGTTGCTATTGCAGCTTCACATCTTCCTTTACTTTAAAAAGGAAGAATTTACTTTTATAGTTGCACACTATTAAAGTAAAGAAAAAACGTGCTAGGAGATGAAAGTTAGAAACCAGGTATGCCCTCTGGCCATGTCAAATCTATTAAGTCTTCATCATAAAACTAATCTTTTGCTATTTTTCCCCTGAAGCAGTAGGCTGTGATCTCATTGTGTTCTATAAACTAAGAAAGGTCAGGCAAGCCTCCCCAGTCTTTGGATGAGCGAAATCCTAAGAACTCATCTGTGCTTAGGATGATGCTGATTAAGTTAGTGCAGAAACAAACAAGATCTAGCTAGAACAGTGTGAATTTACTTTTTACAGCTGTTTATTGCTGCTTCTCTATGTAATCATTACAGCCCCCACAGCTGAGGCCCAGTAACAGCTTGTGGGAGTACTCCCACTCCGTTTCAGGGCAAACCAGCTGCATTAGCTTAAGTCGCTGTGGAAGATGCTCAGGCTAGCCCAAACAATGACTCATAAGTGCAACTTAATATGGGGATAATGAGGAGCAACTGCTGCTCCTGAGAGCTACGAGCTCTTATTGCTGCCTTCAAGGAGAGCACTTCATGGTTCTTGAAGATACACTGCTAGTGAAAAGTAATGGCTGGAAGAAGTCCTACAACATCCCAGGTTGTACTGGGAGATGTAATTCTTGTTCTTAAGAGCTTTGGCCCTATGAACAGGAAAATGAAGTCTTCTATGTAGTTAATAGTGTTAGATGTCATAGTGAGTCATATAGTGTAGTGCTTTTATTTTGGTTAAAAGAGTGGGCTCTCTCTTTTTCACAACTTCAAAAAAAATTAATTAAAAGAGAAAATATTTTTTAACAAAATTAAAATTTCTTAATTGATATTACTTTGCTTTTATAATTATTTCTCTCCCTGTAAATGAAAATTAATGTTGTTTAACAAAAAGAATAAATTGAACCCATATCTTTAAAAACAATTTAATTTTATTTTACATAATTTTTGTCCATTACCCATTTTTGTAATGGGTAATGCTAATTTTCTGATCAAATTTTGACTGAAAAACAGTCTTTTTTTGTTTTATTTAGGAAATACCCAACTTTACATAAATAGAAAAATACATTTTATCTTTCTTTTTCACAGTATACTGTTGTTGAATGCTATTAGACATAGTCTTCACTGTCAAAGACATCTGTACTGCTAAATAAAAGAAACCCAGGAAATCAGCTTGAGTATTCAACCGTTGTTGATCCTCACCTTTTATTTTTTAGTCTCCTGATCTCTTTAGGACCTTTTAAACTTGCTCTCTCTGGTAATCTTGTGACCACAAGACCTAAGAACAGCAGCAGGTTTCTTTTTCTTTCCTCATTAAACACTGTTATTTTAGTATAAGTAAACGACAGAAGCTATGAGATCAATTTATTAGACTACTAGTGCATCTGTTTATTAAAGTTGATCTATGCCCTGTCATACAGTGTCCAACCATCTTTTTTTACTGAAGTTTCTGAAAATCATCTCTTTCCTCTCTACGTGGGAAATTATTACTTGGAGAGAACAAGAAGGAGGAGGTGAAGCTCTTCCTTAGATCATTTGTATAGAGCCAGGGACAGATGATAGCTCTTTTTACTCTCACAAATGAAGAAGTATATGTAATCTTTGCAGTAATATCATTACTTACTATTTATTATGTGAGAGAGACACCACGCCTCTGGCAAATGACAGATTGAGTTGCTGCCAGTATTTTTTCCACTGGCCATTGCTGAAGGGCACATATTTATTTCCTCCCGGGCTATTTTTGTCACTGCTTCCTATGCAAGGAAACTAGTAAAAGATATCTGATAAGTCTCTCCCATATGATCTCAAAGAACACTACAAGGAGGAGTTCTTAATTCCGTTTATAATGACTGAATTGCAATTCTTAACTACTAAATGCTCCTTATGTGTACATATTTGTGTGCAGATATATATGCATACACATATCAATACCTATGCATTTATCTGAGAAGTTACGTTGACATCAGGGAAATAAATGTTTGATAATAGGTACTGTCCCTTTTCTCCTAAACAATTTTTAAAAAAATTTGACAATAACGTGTTGATGCTGATATTCAATTAATGATGTAGTTTAAAGTCTAGGTTTCAACTAAAATTCTGGTAGTTTATTCTTATTTCTCTCAGTCTGGGGAGAGGGCCTGCAATACTCTGTGGATCTGTTTCTTCCTTTATTTTGTGGCGCTGATGAACAGCAGCTCCATGATCCACCTGTGTGGAAGGGTTCATACCAATTGTGATTCATAAATGTTATCCTCCATTGTGCTATTTTAGAGCAATACTCAATCCAGGTAATTACGCTCCATTGCCTCTGCTGCAAGCAGACACTCTATAAATCCTTCAGCCAAGGTGGGCTTGTCAGGTTGAGAATAATGTGCAGGTTCTCAGAAAGGATTTATATTCAAGGTCCATTTGATGGCTGTGTTTTCCAGTTTTTCATTTCTCAGAACTGATGACAAACCAAACTATTTGGTTATTCCCTACTGACGCTGCTCCAGTGATTGGATGATCGAAAATCTGTGATTAATTTAGAGTCACTTGTGTGCTACTACTAGGCAATTTTGGCAGCCTTACTTCAGTATCGATTTCTCGTATAATTTACAAAAGAGAGACATACCAGAGACGATGATGCTTTGAAAGTTGTTTGCATTCTTCTTGTAGACACACACCTCTCCACCACATAAGAATATAAAATGCATTTGAATCAAATAGTCTTACCCTTGGTCTTCTGTCTTTCACTGATGACAGATTTAAGTCTAAAAATAAATTAAAACAATCTTTCAGCAGTATATTAACAAGAGTCTGTCCCAGGAAGTTAGTGTACTAGGGGTATGATGGTTTTATAAGACCTCAAAGTCTGAGAGATCAAGAGATGTTTTTCTTTTTTATACATTCAAACAAAAGACCTTTTTGGTCAGCATAAATAAGGAAGAATATAATGCCATTTAGCAAATAAATGCACGTTGTGGTCATGTTTTAGAAATAGCAATTTTTTCTTTCCTAGAAAAACATGTAGTGTTTTATTCAGTTTTCTGTTTTAAAAAGTGCAGTTTCTTTTGAAATCCATGCCACACTATGGTGGGAGAAAGATATATTAGTATTATATGAGAATGTATTGTTGGAGCACATGAAAATTCATCTGATGGGAATGAAGGATTCTAAAAATTATAGTGGAGAATACAGGATATCATTTTAGATAATACCTTCTATTTGGAAGTACCAGAAAAACAGTGTGGAAGGTTTAGTGAGGCCTGAGAAGAACAGTCATCAGTACATGGAAAAAAATAATGAGTCAGTTATAGCAAGGAAATGTTCCTCTCTAATTGTGATAAATGGGGTGGGTTAATCTTCTCTGACATCTGCAAAACTGTGAATTTTTTTAAGCAAATAGAAGAGATTAGTGCTGAAAATGAAACTAATTCACTTCCCTTTCTTATTACTGAAATTGTCAAGATTTGTAATGTATGATATGTAAGATATGTTAATAATTTTGCAAAATAACTCCCCTTTGGGAAATTTTCTGAAATTTTTTTTGTTTTGTTTTTTGTTTTAATTTGAATAATGAAATTATTTATATGAATCTAGATAACAACAAAAACAAAAAGATGTGTAGCGTTATATGAAAAAAATGGATGCCGTTTTAACTGAAGATGAAACAGATGTGCTGCTGCTAATATTAAAAACAATGAGCTTATTTTCTATTCTGATTTGTGTATTTTTTTAGATTCTCAAACTGCTCTGTGGGACATGAAAAGAATACAGGAATAAGCTAGTTTGGAGTGATTTGATTTTTTGTTTGTTTTTTTTTTTTTTTTCATTTTCTTTTGTCATCAAATATTAAGCCAAATATATTAGTACCTATATCCTGCTGTTTTGCTAATATTCATCAAACTGTATTCCGTGTAGTAAAATACACACTATCACAAAAACAGCAGGTAAGTATGCAGCTGTATATACAAAATGAAATCAGAATGCAATCTGCAATCAAGCCATCCAAACCCATTGAGAATAGAAATATATTTAATGTGATCTGTAAAGCTGAAATTTTCAGCAATAAAAAATGATACATTTTCAGCAAAGGTGCAATATGGTGGACTTACCGTGTGACTGGTTTTGATGAAATTTTATTTTACCTGTTCTTGACCAAACTGAAGACATCAGCCGCTTGGTGGATGAGGACTGTTGCCAGTGACAAGGACTGCTGCCTACTACAAAGGCTATGTTCAAAGTATGTTGCTGCACAGGAAGGGAAGGTCCCAGAGCAGGAGCTAGTGGCAGGACAGTGGTAGCAGAGTATTGAGATCATGACTTTCACCAGTACAACAGTTTTTTAGCTTCTTTCCTAAGGGTGAATTTACCTGCAGCTTTCAAAAACATGCAGATCTCTGCATGTCCTGCTCCACTCCATGCTCATGCACACTCACCTTGAGTCCTCTGTGCAGTTTTGGACATCACAATATAAAAAAAGATATAAAACTATTAGAGAGCACCCAAAGAAGGATCTGTGAAGATGCTGAACAGTCCAAAGGAAGCTTATAAGAAATGTCTGAGGTCACTTGGTGTGTTCAGCCTGGGGAAGAACAGAGTGAGGAAAACCATATTGTGATCTTCAATATTCTCACAAGGGGAAGCAGAGGGACAGGAACTGATCTCTTCTCTCTTCTCTCTGGTGACCCATGGTAGAAGACCCAAGGGAATGTCATGAAGATGTGTCAGGAAGATTTAGGTTAGATATTAAGAAATGTTTGTGCACTGGAACACCGGGAAGCGGTCCTGGCACCAAGCCTGACAAAGTTCAAGAATTGTTAGGACAACTCACATGGTATGATTCTTGGAGTTGTCTTGTGCAGGGCCAGGAGTTGGCCTTCAGTGATCCTAATGGTTTCCTTCCAATTCAGGATATTTTGTCACTCTATAATCTCAAGTGACCAAAGCTGCACCTTTTGTCTGTGTGGCACAAAGGGAGCATGGACTGAAATATTGCTCACTTTATTTGAAAATATTGTGACAAAAATTCTTGCGTTAAAATGGTTATGGAGGTCCTACTTTATCCACATTTTGTTGTTCATTATCTATGGTATCGACTATGATTCTCTGATGACACCACCATTTGTTTTCTGGCATGATCATAAAGACAACAGCACTACACGATATTGTAAACATTATGGAAAATTTTCAAAGCACTACATTTATGTTATATTTATTTTAGAAGGACTTTACTTATAGGAGTCCTTATTATCTTCATCGGTGCACTGGAGACTAGATTAAGTCTTAGTAATTTAAATTATGGAAGCCAGAAAACCTTTTCTCTAGAACCCCACAAAGTCAGTGAGGGGAAAGAGATGCACTTCCAGAGATTCAGATCTTATATTTCAGCAGATTGTAGAAACTCTATATTGTACAAGAAATCTACAGAAGTTATGTTCTTTATTTAAACTCCTGAAAGGTGGGTGCCACTGGTGAATCTGGTGCCAATGTATAGTGATGTATTTTGAAGACCCATACTTGTATAATTATATTAACTGAAATAATTTTTAGGGATTAACTGAAGGTACTCTCAGTCACACTGAACATAAGATTTGTGTCAAAATTCTAAAGCAGACGTCGCTATGTCTCACAAATTACACTGAAGAAATGTATGTGTATGTTCAGGCAACCAACTTATGGTGGCCTTGAAAGTATCACAATTGAGTGGATCACTAAGAGAAAGGTCCGTTTAAAAATGCGTACGTCAAACTTTTAGGAACAAGTGCCTTAAGGTATCAAAGGAATTGTACTTTATGTTGTAGGGGGCTCATGGAATTAATGAAGAAATGGGCAACCTGGTTGTTGATTTTCAAGACAGAACTGATATTTTTCTAGTCCTATCTAGCAGCTGCCTTTCTTTTTTATCACAGCCTACTTTTGAGTGCTGGGCAGCTGGGTAGGGGATTTACACAGACATAGGAAAAGGAACTAAGGGTTATGACAGCAGTGACCACAAAAGCATGAACATCCCAGGCAGGATGTTTTCATTACAGATTTCATTACAACATAAGTTCATATTTAGTGCTCTTCCAGAATGTTTTTATTTAAGTTATTCCAACACTTTTTTCATATTAAAGCAAAGGAAAGCATGAGGTTTTGCATTTTGTTTCTTTATTTCTTCTTAAGTCTGAAAAAAAAAGGTGAAGGGTAAATGACAACATTTAAAAGGAAGATGGGACTGGCAGGAGGGTTAAGGAGGCTTTTTTTCTTCAACACAAGTACAGCAGCCAAGATATTTAACACATTTACCAGGGTATGCAAGTAGAAGTCCATCTGATGGCCCAATAATGAAATGACATGCAATATTCTGTGACTGCCCTCAATTACCCTATGCAAAGCAAGAATTAATTACTAGCGTTGAAAAAATTCACCCTTGTCCCTCATTTCAGGCTCTCATTTATAGTGTTTGTCAGGTGGTATTAATAGAGGTCCAGGTACTTGATAGCTGGGGTTTTTTCCCTTCTTTTTCCTTGTAAAGAAGTCAATCCTCTTACATGATAACTGTAGTCTAATCAATCAGTGGCTGAAGTAAGCACTAAGGTATATACAAAACATTTTAAAAGTGCTGAACCCACCCATGTACTGTTTGGCACTTTCCTGTCCAGAGTGGTAATACACAGGATAGTTAATTTGATCCATTTGTTTTGCAACAAAGACTGCCACCACCAAGTTATTTGAATGTAATGATATAAATCAATTTGAAGGCTGCATAAAAAAATAAATAAGCCAAACAAAACCAACACAGAGATTTATCACATTTTGTCTGTTTTCCCTCGTTGAATCAAGAGATGCATTTCTAAATGAAAAGCAATGCTAAATGATCATTACCCAAGATTCCCTTTGATTCCCAAGTTGCCAATATAGTATTATATTGGTGGAAGGAACTGTCTGCTTGCATGTGATTTTAAAATACATTCTGTCTGTGCATATTTAGTACAAGTCTAGTCATAAATGCAGAGCCAGAACCAGAAATTTAAAGAGAAAATACTCAAAAAAAAAAGAGAATAATATTTCTCCATTTCATAATTATTTTATAATTAGTTTTATTTTTTATTCGGGTCTAATTTGACAGGTAGAAGTGAGGCTGTACTAATAAAAGAGAATGCAAAGATACAGAAGAATGGACACTACCATCTTTATTTGGTTCTAGACATTTTCTTCCAAATAAAAAAAGGCTTAGGAGGTGTGTATACATACAGTTATAGATGATTCTGAGTTGCACCAAGATTTTTTTGTGTACTCTGGTATAACAGTGAGGTACATGCTAAGACTGAAGAAAAGTGCACGAAAAGTAGGGGTAGCAGATGAGAAATCAGTTCCAGAGAGCCAGCAACTGAAATTTCCAGTCCCCAGTGTCAGCTGGAGAGTGCTTGTAGGGAACTGCTGGTGAAGTGAGAGCAGCTTCCGAAATCTGTTGTTCAAATTAACCTGCTTGACTCTACTGTGAAAGGCACTGTAAATACTCATTCACTCAAGGAAGTGTAGGAAGAAATTTCAAAAGCTCTATTTTCTGTTTCAACAAAAATCCAAGGAAAAAGATCTCTCATCCATGTAGACGTCTCTAATGTGTTTGCGGTATCTGAAGTAGTCATTCAAGGTTCCTTTATACAAAAATAATAGGTACTTCAAGAGTGCCATTCCCCTCCCTTCTTAGGTAGAGATCTGGTACAAAGCACTTTAATACCTCTATAAAAGTTCCTACTTCTCACTAACACAAAAAAAAGGAGGTCTGTAAAACTAAATTTGTTGTAGATGTCTGCAGTGATCTATAGGTAGATGAGATAAATCCCATCTCCATGACTTAAGAGTGCTTCGTTCCCATTTGGTGCCAAGTCAAACTAGGTATTTTGAGTTATAACTGGAGATTTAGGAGGCTGATCCTATCCCTTTCTAACAGTTAGAAGATTTCAGCTGAAAAGAATTTAAAATAAGCTGTTCACCTTTGCACTGAAGGAGAATGAAATCTAACACACCAGCTGCATCTCCCATCAAGAAAGGAACAGACTGGGTGGGCATCCATGTCAGTTTGGCATATTAACCCAATGTTGCATGAACATAATATATTTTTCCCTGCTCAAAAATATTCTCTGGGAAAGCAGAGAATTGCAGCAAAGTTCTGTAAACAATTCTCTCCAGTATCTGTCATATCTCTTGTCTCCAAGGAGATGGGGATTTGTTTTCTTTCCTAACCAATGGGCGAAGTTTTGTTATCTCCCTGGTATGGGAAGGATTGGGGGAGAAAGGATTCAGCTGGGGAGCAGGGAAGACGCAGCAGCATGCTCTTCGCCTGGGCAGAAATAGCCAAGCCCAGAAAGGATGGAGTCAACTTTAATAAATCTTGTTAAGCCTTCTGATACGGAGTCCATGAGTCTTGTTTCGGGGCGCCACAAGTACCCAACATATTGGGAATGAGTTCAGGACAGACAGCCAACTCACCTAATCCTGTAAGAGTATTTTTAATTACCTTCTAAATGAATGGTCACAACAAAGGTGCTTCAGCACCACAAAAACCAGTTGCAATGAAGAGTCCCTCACTGAAGGTTCACCTCATTTTATGTATGTACTGCATTTTGTCTCTTCTTTAGCATTTTTTAGATTAATATTAGTGAAAGGTACCATAAAATTTTGGATTTTTTTCTTTTTCTACAACATCTGTATTTTCATCAAATTCTATCACCACACTTTCTTACATTTCAAGTTATGGAACATTCTTGAGGATTTTTTTTTTTCTGGTGAAGGAAAATATTATTTTCTTTTTAGAAAAGTAGAAGTATCTAAACCCAGAGGATTATAGAAGTTAGGCCACAACTCTGGAGCTGAGGTTCTGTTTTCATGGAAAGGAGGATTAAAATCCTTCTCTTGCACACTTTGCAAATGGAAATAAGTTTCTAACCTAAACTGCAGCCTTCACAGGAACAGGGTACAGCTGTGGAAAAAGACAAGTTCAGTAGCTGTGCATTGGGGTTTTGTTGTTGTTGTCTCCCCTTGTTTTCTACCTATACTATTATTAAGCTAAATGGAGACAATATATGTCTGAGACTGTAATTTGTTTTAATGAGTTGTGAACTCTGCAGGAGCTGCACTGACCAGCTTCACAGATAGGCACACTAAAAGCTTTGCTGATCTGAGGCATTTTTATCAGAAAAGTAAAAATATAAATAGAAAGAACTTAAATCCTTAGATTTTGTATGCCTGTGGCTGAATATCCCCAACACAGTAAATCGTTATTCTATACGAGAAAATCACTGGTCTAAGTTTTTTTTCCTGACTTGACTTAATAAAGAAAAGCACAGGGCTTGGTGAGAGAGCCAGGCTGGCACGCTGGTTGGTGTAAGGTTATGTATAGGAGTAGTGCTGACAGAGACCTCAGAGAGAGGAGATACAGTGGGTATCAGCGGAGGATCGTGTAAGAACACTGAATGAGTCAAAACCACCGTGCTTTCTCCCTGGGCAATCCATGGTGTTAAAAGCTTCTCTTTAAAGAAGAGCGGGAGAAAGGAGTGAAAGGGGAGTAGCTGCCAATATTCACAAAAGCACGTGGCTTAGTGTGGTAGGTCAGTGGAAGCACTTTGGTTGTTCTCACCCTAGGAATACAGAAATCCTGAGGTCAATAGATAGCCTCGCTGAAAATCTGGTTATCTTAGTGTCTGAATTACTCCTTTTTTTAAGACAGTTTATGCTGATAAAAGCTGGAGGCTTTGTAGGATTCAGATGGTAAATAAGTGTTTGCAAATTGTTGGTTATGAGATCAGTATGGTTTACAGGATAAAGAACAAATTTGAAGCATGGTCCTGAAAAAAGCAGTAAGTATTTATCTGCCCTTCAGGATGAGGCTAAGATGAAACTTTAAGTAGAAATTAAATGTGTCATTACAACATTGTTAATATCTGACTATATTTCACCCTTCTACATAGACAACTAGTAAGAATGTAAATTGCTGAAAGAATATATTTGTTTTCCATAGGTTTACAGAAATCTTTATATTCAATGAAAGATCCCTAATGAATGTTCAATCTGAACACAAAACAGTTAAATGAGTGAAAGTTCACAGCAGTAAATTGTGGGCTACATTGATTTTCTGACCTGCATACACAGTAAATTTTTCACACTGAGGCTACCCACAAAGTCTTTTGTTTTCCACTTCTCCAATTTCAGTTTGAAATCACTGATAGAAAGCTTTCAGAATTTCCTTTCAGAGCCATCTTTTGGAGGTGACCTTTGACTTGAAAGCAGGACTTCAGATATTAGAAAATTAAATAATTTTCAGGGATCTTTTACTGTTTGGCCCAGCATCTGAGATGGTGAAAATATAGTATTAAAATAAAAATTGCTTGGAAAAACAGGAATTACTTGGTTTTAAGATTTCTTGGACAACGATTGAGGGAGAAATTAAAAATTCAACCTTCTCGCTGAAAAGTCAGGATCCCTCTAGTTTCACAGTCTGTGTGTTTTCATAGTCTGTGTGTCATTGACACAAGGGTCCTGTACATAAAAGTTTTAATGAGGATGTAGAGAAGAATGAAACAAAAATAGATGTCAAGTCAGAAAGCAAAATTTTGTCTAAATGCTTAATTTTTCAAGAAAGCTACATTCCACCCAAAATAGCAGGGTTTTTTTTTTAATTTTGCAGTTTGTGAATAGTGTCCTCTCCAAGGGATTCCATCGCATGAAAGCTTATAGGAAGTCAGGAAGCTTTTTCATCTTCATACTGCAAATAACCAATTTTAATGCAGCTCTTCAGATCCAGCTCTTTTGCTGTTTAAGTTTTGGGAAAACAGCCTGTCATTTGCGTTGCTGACTTAAGATGAGATTTTTTGACAAAATTACATGTTTTCAATATTTTTCTGTCTTCACTTTTCATTGTAGGAAACTACTCTTCAGGAATTTCTGAAAAAGTAAAGAAAAGGAAAAAATAGGACTAAAACTGAGTACTGAGTGCTTTACCTCTGTGAGAAAACTCTTTGCTGTTCTGTAAAAACAGGTGATTATTGAGACAGCACATTTTCATGTATGTATGCTGTTTTGGTGGAAGAGGACAGTTTTAGGGCTATTCTGGTAATTGGTTTCTCTCTAGCAGAGATTGTAAATATAATTTAGGGCTTCACTGTCAAAAGTTAGGTTGTTATTATGGAGTAACTATCACATATGAGATGCAAAGTATAATATTAAGGTGAAAACAAGCCAGTGTCATTTAGTTTGGAACTAAATTGAGTGCTCTAAATGACTAATAATTAAAAAGAACAGGAATTTAATTCTATGAGGAAGTCAAAGTCAGCTAGTGAGGAGTAGTATGTGAGCAGTCCCATGGTAGGGAAAAACAAAATCTTTATTTTATGTAGAAGACAGGACTAAAATTTATTTTGTTGTTGCCTCTTTTTTATTTTTTTTTTCCCTTTTGTCATGCTGCACCTATACTGACATTCGTAGCAAAGAAGTTCAAGTTTTGGTTAGTTCCTCAAAGTGCTTTCCATTCTGTGAGTGAAATTTTCCACTGAATTAAAAGGAAGAGACTTCTTGCAGCTATGCAAACGTTGCATTTGGACTAGATGATGATTGGAGGACCTCTCCAATTGAAATAGTCTAATCTATTCTGTTTACTAGGGAATTAATCTCTCTTTCTCATGGCCACATTCTGAGGTGCTTGAAACCTGTGACCTGATGTGTAGTCTCCATCCTCCAGGAAACAGCTGCTAGGATGACCCCTTCCCTTTACCACTCCCAGTTCTGTTGGAAGATTCTTACAGAGCCTTGCTCCTTGGTTGCATTTGCTGTTAACTGCTTTTTTGTTTCCAGATGCATATATGTCCAGTTGCTACACTCCTGGGTTTGCACCAATAGGGAATTTAAGATTAAATAATTCTTTTCCATCCCTTTCTAAAAAAGTATAGAGCCATACACTGTAATATATTACTTTCTGCATATATAGTATTTATGTGTAGTATAAAGAACAAAAATACAGAAATATTTCTTGGTAGGGGGTTTAAAGCTTGTATAGTATTTGCATTTTTTGACTATGAAGCATAACTAGGAATTAGTCTGCAGCTACCAATCAGCTGTTAGCTGATGAAAGAGTTTATGCAGCAGGGAATCTTACATGTACTTCTTGTTCATGAATGGCACTTCAAAACTACTTATTGTGCAGAAACACAGTGTTGCTTTCGTCCTGGTTAACTTCTGAAATGTGTATCTTCTCTGGTTCTGATATGCCTCTGAGCCATTTGGACTAAGTCCAGGTAAAATATTTTCAATTCAACAAATCAGCTTGCTGCTGTTACACATTGCTAGGAAGTACTGAAAGGTGCCCTCATACTTGTAAATAACAACAGATCATATGAAAATTACTCATCTGTAATAGAAGACTTCATGTAAACCAAAATATTCATGTCAATCTTTGCATACTCATGGTGAGAATTCAAGCATTTAGACAGACCTGTTAACAGAGGTATGAAATTCTATGAATTATATCTTTAAATGTAAAGGTCACTAGATCTTAATTTTATACTAAAAAATTATCTGAACTTCCATGATGAAAGTGATATTTCAGGAATACAGAGGAGTAGGCAAAATATAACTAGAACCATTCCAAAAGACAAAAAGGAGAAGATGCTGGAGTATGGCAGCAGACTTTTGAAATAAAAAACTGTACTCTTGCAGAAATTTCCAGTGACTGTACTGCAGGTCAAGAGGGTCTCAGAGGCCTAAGAAGCTCCAAAATTTTGATAAAATTTTTTATACTTATGAAGAACAGTTTATGCCTTTTGAACTTTCACAGTACTCTTTCAAACTAGTCGTTTTTTACATTAGTTCTTTTTTAAATTGATGGTGTCATATAAAATAAGGACATCAAAATGAAGTGATCTTCCCTTGAAGATACCAACTCACTGGTGAAAGTGCATTGTAGCACACTATGCCCACTTATAAAAGATATGAATAGTCACAGCCTCAAGATGCAACATCTTGCAAGGTGGTTTGGGGCTTTTTTAAACCAAGATCCAGTAAAAGGATTTGAGAGTATTTAAGCATGTGCATTTGAAATTGTGATTCTGAGGTTTTACTGGAAAATTTTGCTGCCCTGTTCTTGGAGAAATAGAGCTTCAGTCACATACACCTTAATTTCTGACCTTCAACTTTTGCACTTCCGCACCCCTCAAAACAGCACAGACCAAATCAGAATCACAAAACACAGGTACTCCTCCAAATAACCAGAAGTTGCAGGTAATGGTTAATTGTGGAGCATCCCTAATGCAACCCATAGGATGTAGTTCCCCCAAAAAGGCCACGGTGATTTCTGCTTCACATCATGGTGCTTCTGCTGTAACTGTCGATAGCTGCAGCACTTTCCTAGAAAAACGTACCTTCTGCACCTGCTTTGGGATACATAGGTACAGCTCTGTATTGCTCAGGGCCTGAAGATATTGGTGTTCCAATACCAGTGGACTGGTGTTCCTTCTCTGGTTGTACAGAGAAATCAGAGAAGGAACCTGTGTATAGGAAGGCTGAGGTATAATAAAGGACTGACATTTCAGCCTCCTTTTATTCTTCAACATCATTACTGTGGGAAATGATTTCCTAACTATAGGGTTCTCATGTAATGTTTAAGGGTGTCAGAAATCCCACCTCAAATTTCTTGTACTCAATCTTATGGCCTTGGCTCAGATGTCTCAAAAGACAGATGAGTACTGCCCATTGGGCTTGCCATTGATTAACCTGCTGCTGAGTAAGGTAATTGGGATATGTGTTTTGCATCTCATTTACCAGAGGTGTCACTTCTCCCACTGTGAGTAGCTGGATTTCAGATCTGTCCACAAACCTTCACAAGACCCAGCCTTTAAAAAGCCTCTATTTAATGCAGTCTGTATTCCATAGGGTTGAAAAACAGAAGTGCCCACTATTATGGCAATTTGCCTGCATTTGGGATTTTCTTTAAGGGTTTGGGTTTTAGGTTGTTTTTGAGAAAGGGTAGTTGCTCATACTTCATACATTTTAAAGGTAATTACATTTTAGCCTGAATAGCTGACATTATTTTAAAATAAAATGCTAGAAATAAACTTAATTTGTTTTGGGAGGGACCTGACCACACTGTAATGAAAAAGTAGTACTTAGGACCCTTTCTTACCTTTCATTAAATGCTTTGCCATGATAAGCATTCAACAGGTGTTCTTTAATGTGGATACTCTTCCTGAGTATGTCAGTCAGTTGTGACTTTATAGCTTATATTTATTAAGATACGGAAACACGTTACTAAAATTAATTTTTTCCTCACTTGCCCACTTTACTGATGAGAATATGAAAATCTCTGTTCACTTGGAGCCATTCTGCTGGTTGCTTAGGTATTGCAATGTAGAGGTCATTCAGTGTTACTTTTGAAGGTAGATCAAACTAGCTTTTTGCACATTGACAGTGAAGAACCACTTATATGGAAGACAGTACAAAGAAATGCTTCCAGGTAAAACAACTTCCTTTTGTTTTTAAGTAAGTTACCTCTTCAAAGTTAATTTCATTGCTCTTCTTACCCCCTTAAATATATTTTAAGGAAATGAATATGAAATGAAGAGGCAGACAGAAAAAGCCACTGTCAACCACTTTCTGTTATCATGTTCTTTTAGAACAGTTGGTTTGAACCTTGAAAAGAAGAAATACTGCTCTATGCCTTTACCTTTTGATGCTATAGATGTTTTATAATATTGCAAACCACATATCAAGAAAGAATATTTAAGTTATTTGAATACTCTAGGGCAAACATATTGACATCCAAGACTGAACCCATTAGATTAATGTGCTTAAAATGCTGTATCACATAACAATATATATAGTAATATATATAGTAATATAATAGAAATGGTTGTTACTCTTGCAGCTTGTATCAGTTTTTGTCTATATGAAGAATCTTGGATCTCTCTCTGCTGAGACTTCATTCAAAGCAGTGAGGGAAACTTTCAGACTGATGAGTCTCTCCCTAAAACATCACCTTGTGCCATAAACATTCCTTGGTGACAAATTGTCATGGTTTTAATCCCAGCTGGAGGTGAAACACCACACAACCACTCACTTAGGCCCCCTTTTTCCACCCCCTTCTCTCCACCCTGGTGGAGTGGGGAGGAGAATCAAAGTAAAACTTGTGTGTTGAGATAAGAACAGTTTCATAATTCAAAATAAATTGAAATTCTGTAATAATGGTAAATGATGATGATGATAATAATAATAATGTAATAATAATGTAAAAGCAAGTGATGCACAATACAGTTGTTCCCCACCTGCTGACCAATGCCAGTCCCCCCTTCCTAAAACACAGATTGGCCACCTTTCCAGGTAATGTTCAATTCTATACTGTATGTGTCTACATTTAGGTACTTAGAAGTTGGTGTGTATATGTGACATTGTATCTATGGCCTGATTTTAAAGAGAAGAGACCTGAGATTTGATTCAGGTGCCCTTCTTGGCCATTTGTGCCCATTTGAGGTCCCTTAGGGCACCTGCAAGATTGGCAGATATGACAGACTAGCTATGGCTAGAGCTACGTATAGCACCGTTGCTGTGACCTGTAATTCATGAGCAGAATTTCAGTAGTGAGAAGGCAATGTGAGATGTTATATGGTTCAGCTACAGTCATGTATTCTTAAATTAGGGGCAGATAAATAAGAACCAAATAAAGGAAATTATTCCTGGTGGAAGTAGAGGTTGTCTATGAGTGGTTGTGTCTAAAACAGAGCAATAGGAGCAGCATATTTATGCTTCAAGACTTCTGAAAAAAATTGAGATAATAAAACATGTGGAATGAAAATTAGTTTCAAGAGCTACTTGAAGTGTGGTAAAAATAAAAAAAAACTATAGCGGGTCCACATACAGACCAGTGTTGTTTAATTTATTCATTAATGACAAAGGGATCAAGTGCACCCTAAGCAAGGTTGCAGTGGGCACCAAGCTGGGCAATGCAGTTGACATACATGAAGGACAGGATGCCATCCAGAGGAACCTGGACAAGCTGAGAAATGGGCCCATGGGAATCTCATGAGGTTAAACAAGACCAAATGCAAGGTGCTGCACCTGGATTGGGACAACCCCTGGTATCAACACAGGCTGGGGATGAGCAGATCCAGAGCAGCCCTGCCCAGAAGGACTTGGGGCTGCTGGTGGGTGAGAGGCTGGACATGACCCTGCCATGGGCATTCACAGCCCAGAGATCCAAACATGTCCTGGGCTGCAGCACAGGAAGTGTGGCCAGCAAGGTGACAAGAGGGGATTCTGCAACACTGCATCCAGCTCTGGGGTCCCAGCACAGGAAAGGCCATGGACTTGCTGGAATAAGTCCAGATGAGGGCCACCAAGTTAATCAGAGGGATGGAACACCTGAGGATGGAGGAAAGATGGAGAAAATTGTGAATGTTCAGCCTGAAAAAGATAAGGCTTTGGAGTGACCTGACTGCCTCATGCCAGTACCTGAAAGGAACGTACGGAAAAGATGGAGAGAGTATTCCCAAGGGCAGGTAGTGACAGGATAAATTAATGGTTTCAGATTGAAAGAGAGGAGGTTTAGATTAGATATCAGGAAAAAGTTCTTTACCATCAGGGTGGTAAAGCATTGGAGCAGGTTTCCCAGAGAAGCTGAGGATGCCCCATCCCAAGAGGTGAGTGTTCAAGGCCAGGCTGGATGGGGCTCTGAGCAACCTGGTCTAGTGGGAGGTGTCCCTGAGCACAGCAGAGGGGTTGGAACCAGATGACCTTTAAGGCTCCTTCCAATCTAGGCTGTTCTATGAATCTATGATTTTATTATTCTATGATTCTATTACATTGTGTGTAATGTACTTTGTCATTTTGTGCTTTTGTACGTGTTGTACTGTTATTGAAGGTTATGTTTTTAAGAAAACATATAATTCTAAACTTACATGTTTTCTTGAAGTGGACTCTTAGTGATTTACCACAGCTCAAAATTCTGTCCCTCTAAGTTCTCAAATCCTTAGAAAGTAGAATCTGAACAGTTGTAATCAAAGAAATCAGCACTTTTCTTCACAGTAAAGAAGAGAGCGTCTCTGTATGCATTGCCATGGGAGCTCATTTCAGGGTTACTTGGATGGATGGTTTGCTATCAAGTTTGATTGTCATCCAGCATTTGATAGGGGATATGATGTGCATCTGGATATCCTTTTCTGCTTCCTATTTCATAGGATTCTAGTATCAATAACTACTTTGGGGGCTTAGTGTCCATTTCACTTCTTCCTGTACATATATTTCAGCAGTATTTACATTAAAGAAAAGAAAACGGAGTGTTTTGTTGGGTGGAGGTTTTTTTGCCTTCGTAATTTTGCTGGTTTCCCTCACTCAGGAAGTCTTGGTAAAAGGAAGAAAACTGGAATTATCAAAACCAGTGCACTCTCAGTGGTTCAGGTATACTGAGGATCTGTGCTGAAAAGGTTTGAATTGAGAAATATTTAGGACTATAGAAAGATACGTGATAATTTACATATAAATTGATTTTTTTAAGGAAAATGTTAGCTTTCAGGAATTTGAGGGAAGAGTCATAATGCAAATTATATTTTGTTGACTGCTGAAAAAGCTCAAAAATTAAATTATAAAAGATGAAATTATAAAAAACTGAAGACATTTGGGAAAACATATTTACACAAAATAAACAGAAATTAGGTGTTAAAACAATAGGCCTTAAGTTTCAGAACTTTGACAAAAGCAGAAGTTCAAAGTCTTTCATGCCTGTAAGGTTTCAGAAACTGTGAGTAGAATACTCTAATACTGGTGAAATGTGCAGTGAATAGCATTTTATTTTCTGTGAAGTGTTAGGTTTCTCTTTAATAATGTATGATGTTTAATGCAAGTGTTCTGGATATGGAGCCAACTCTTAACACAAAGCTCTCAGACTCATTTTGGGGATTTGGGGGCTTGTTTTGGTTCTGGATTTGGTTTGAGTTGTTTTGTTTGGGGTTTTTTTTTTGTGTGGTTTTGGTTTTTTGTTTGGATGTGGTTTTTGTTTTTTGTTGGGTTTTGTTGTTGTGGTTGTTGTCATCTTATTATGGCTTGGGGGCTTTTGCTGGTGTTTTCCATCACATTTCTTTATTTAGGGATGTTGATTACATTTCTGTAAAATAACACCTTGTGGAGTATAGAAGATTGTTCAGAGGTTATGATATAGAAAAAGTGATATCTCAGCACCAGACCTATATTCTTTGAGAAATGAAATTAAGAAGCAATATCCAACAGAGTAGCAACCCCTTTATTTCCCTTTCTAAAGGATATAATATTTTCCTAGTCTCACTTTAGGAATCTCTGCCAAATCATGTTAACTCTTCCTCTACCACACTGTAGATTTACTATGATTAAAAGAGCTAAGAAATTTTATGTAACTAAAAAAATCCAACTAGTCAGGGGCTTAGTGTGTATTTTGAAAGAAATTTTAATATTTTGCAAGTTTTTGTTTCTAGGTTTTAAATTTCCTGTAACTCTTTCTGTTTCTTTTTGTTGGTTTCTTCTTACGTGCCACATTGCACTTCAATTCTCTCCTCTCTTCTCTCCCACTGTCTGCCTCTCTCCCTCCTTTCTTTTTCTTATCCTTCATACAAAGCCTTCAGGGTAAAGGCTTGATGTCTCTGCATTTTAACTGGAGAACTTGAACAAGCAGCCAAAGTTAGATACTGAAATGGGAATGTGACTAGTGTTCCTAAGCAAAATCCATATGAAAAGTCAGCTTTTGCTGCTTCCTGCCACCCACCACCATGTCCAGAGAGGGAGCACACTGCTCTTTGCTGCTGCTAACCTGGTTTTCAATTTTTCACACCAATTGCTGGCCAGCAGGTACCAGAGAAGCTCTTATCTTTTCTATGACTAACCTCATTCCTCACTGAAAGCCATGCAATTGTTGCTAAGGATTGGTAATAATAACAACAACCCGTCTCAGGTGTTTTTTTGATAGCTCTGGAGCTACACTCCCTAGCTCACCCCTTAAAACTTCACAAGTTCTTTCAACTTGTGAGATTTTAAGAATATTTTACTGAAAACCTGGGATAGGTCTTTATCCAGTATGTATACTCCTAAATCAGAAGGGGGGATTCATATTATGCCAAGAGTTAGTGTTGGAGTTGTACATAATAGGGAATGTGCTTGGGATTAGTTACCAGCTTAAACTTTGTAGTGGAAATAGGAATGCCCATTTTATGCCTACTAGAGCTGCTTGCAATATGATGCTTTCTAGAGGGTTTGGGAAATCCTCATGGGACAGTGATACTAACTTGGGAAAATTACCTATCTTAAAAGAGATTCACTCAGGAAACATAGTACTAGAAGTTGCAGAGAAGCATCTCTAGCACAGTCCAAATTAAAAACTGAAAAAGAAGTTTTCTGGTGGAGATGGTGACTGGATAAAGACAGCTAGCTTTGTAAGCAAAGTGATTTTTGGTGCTTTTTGAGCCCTGTGGTTCTTGCAAAAGCTCCTGTTTTTTGATAAATAAAAGGGCTCTTGAAAGAAGCCCATGTCATTGTAGTTTTTTGTTGCTAATGCTAGCAATTCCCCACCATGTGTAAGTACAGTTAACCCCTTTTAATAAGAACAAAAGTCCTAAATAACCACTTTTAGCATCTGGTTACTGAGTAATGAAAAAGAAGATTACTATGAGGGCAGGGTCATTATTTCCCCACAGTAATTTTAAGCAGCATTTCAGAAAAATATTGGGCTAAGTGGTCTATGTTATTCTTTGTTTTCTAACTTGAACCTGAGATCTATGTGTTATTATTGTTGTATACATCTAATTTCAAGCAGGCCAGCCGAAGCTCCTAGTTACCTATTCAATTCTCAGTTTTCAATTACACAAACAGCATGTCATGTTTCCCAGCATGTAGCCATATAGGTCTTTCTGAACATGACAGGAATGAATACTCACCGAGAATTCTAATCTCAACAACTATGCAGCAGATCTTACTTTGTCTTCCTCCCTCAAAGCTTTGAAGTTTAGAATTGCTATTAAGGATAACAGGTTTGAGTTTTAATTCCTTTAAAATCAGTTCAAGGAACCAACACCTTGTAAAACCAAGATTAAAGAGCAAGTGATAATGTTTAATCCAATTCTGTTAGATTTTACAACAGAAGAAACACATAAGCAGAGGTGCTGCATTTTACTCCAAGGCCTAAATTTGTTTGCTGTTCCTTCCCCAAGCTGTATTAAAAATACTAAAGCTTGGCTGCAGTAAATGTTTGTATAGTACTTAACTTTTAACTTCCTGGAGTACATTTTATGATTTCTGTTGCTATAATACATAGGTGCTTCATAGACTGGTTGGCCACATTGCTAAAGCCCTCAAATCCTCTCTGAGGCACACACAGTCTGGTTAGCCCCATTACACTGATGAAGATCTAAGCATAAAGTTATGTATAGATCTTTTTCAAGCAGATATCCCACTCTGCTGGGCCAACAAATAGCCTCTTCAGCTGGATCTTTAGGAATAGTCAATGTACTCCAGCACCTTGGCAACTGCTGAACAGAATGCAGACAGACACTACTTGTCTCTGTTTGCAGGAGGTTGTGTGCTAAGCTGCAGAGAAAATCAAAGTAAGAACTAGGATTTCAACACTGGACACCTACATCTGAGGCTACATGAGTGCCAGATACTCTTTTTCTCTGGTGTTGTGTAAAATGAGACAGAGGTACTTGCTTGCCACAGGCAGCAATAAAAATAGTCGTATAGTGCTGAAGGGCAGCAATGTGAAATGCTGCATATAATGGGATTTTCATACCTACATGCATTAAAGGGATGAGTTGTCACCTTTTATGGTCAATACATGGTCTGTGAGTATACAGAAACGTCCTTTTCCTCTCTAGTTACTGTGATTTCACTCACTTTTATTATGTGTGCTAGCAAGTCACTACCTTCTCCAAAGATAGTGACCCAATGGTAATTGAAACAGCATATGGAATCTCATCATAAAAGGCCCTTCCATAGTTACAGCTTATTTCTGAGACAAAATAACTACTCATCACCATTTCCTTAAGTTTTAAGCCTCCTTTGCTTACATGGGCTGCCTAAGTGCTTCTGGTTTTAGCCACACATTCAGAGATCCGGGTCTTTTGGTTTCTCATGATAGTATATCAGACACACTCAGTAATGATAAATAGGTGTCTGTACCATGCATCATCAAGCTGAAAAAAATTTTTTTAAAAGAGAAAAATTGCATAGGATTAGACATTTATTTTGCTAAGTTTTGACTTTGTGCTATAGAAGAAAAAAAAACCCAACCAAACCTAAAAACAAAGAAACAAACAAATGTAGAATTCAGGAGCTAATATATATCTCTTTTCCTCCTTGTGCATTGCTATTCTGTCTACATTTTAGTTCTTAGTAGCTTTTGTTTTGGGATGTATGTCTTTGGAAGGACCAGATGTTGCATCACAATTGCTGTTGATTTCTCATGGGGTATCACACAGTTGTAAAGTCCTAATTACACATGTTTTTCACAGTTCCTGAAGCTAAATGATGATTTTTGCTACTGCAACTTCTTTGTTTCTTTCTTTCTCGCATACTGTGGGAACTTTACATCTTCCAGCAAAAATGTACTTGAAATACACAAATTCAGTCACATAGCTTAAAAAAGGTAAAAGTCTGTTTTCTTGCCAGAGATCCAGTTACCAGCTGGAGCAGGTTGGTTATGCTCACAGAGAATGTCTTCTGGTTTGCTCTTATTTCAAAGGACTCTAGTTGCACAGTCAGGCAAGACCATCCTGCCATGTGAAAGAAGGTATGGGTATGTGTATTGAAAGAGGATGCCCTATCCAAAATAAAATATCTAAGGTAGATCCCCCCAAAATGTAGACAATAGTGTCGCCAGATACAAGCTTCCTTCTTCTGGAATCTACAAGATTATCACAAGTATTAACTCTTAAAAGTGGTGCTGTTTTGGGATGGATGGGAAGGTGAGATCCCAACATCACCTACAGATGAGACCACTTGAGCATGCTATTAATATGCTAAGTTATGCCAGAAAGTGTCTTAAGTAAATACTGTACAGCAGGAAAGCTTGCATCTCATATGCAAAAGAGATTACAAAAAGATGGCAATGCACAATGCAACCTGACTGAAAAACTAGTCGGTACTTGGACAGAATATTTTATGAAATGGAAAATTTTCTAAAATATATTTTGCCTCATTTATACCTACAAACATGTGGAGCTTTTTCTTGTAGGTTTGTTTTTTTTTTTGTCTGTGAACCGAATATGTGAAATGTGTTATATAAAATAAGGACAATTATCAGTGTAAATAAAGTCTGTGTTAACATCATAAGTAATACGTTGGAAAACTGGCTCCATTTTAGTTAGGAAACTGGCTTAATTTTATTTTATGCATATTTCTTGTTGCCATAGGCAAATAATTTATCTTGAAAACAGTTATAAATATTTACAGGAATAAACAAAATATTTAATCCATTGCAATTTAATGAGTAAAAAATCTGGTTTTCTATACTAAGAGATCACTGTCTTCTAACTCAAGGAAAGGTAACTAGACAGAAAAAATACTCTTTCTTTTATGTGTGTAATACGGTGTTGCCAGTGTTTTCTAATTGTCACTATATTAGTAGGGAAGGATAATTTTTTTTTTAGGCATTTGTAATGAAATATTTTGCATAGATAATACTCATCAGTTTTCAGTGTAAATCAGAATACCACAGGTCTTCCATATCTACAGGACAAACTTCCGTTCTTCCTCAGCTTTATCGTCCAGTTGCTTTTATTGGAAATTTTGTGCAGGAACTCTCGATTCTGTTTAATAGAAATAATCTAACTCATGGGTTGTATTAATGGCCTTCTGTTATTTTGCCTGTTTTATCCATTATCTTAAATACCTCTATTTTCTCTCTGTTGTTTAACGCTCATATGTACTGGAGAGTAACCAGATCTGGCCCTGATCCAACTTCCATAATGTTAGGCTAAGCATGATGTGTTCTTCTAGAGTCCTGTGCTATGTCAGATTCTCTGTTCTTTTGCTTATCCCAGTGATCACATGAAAATGACCAATGAATCCCTTGCTGATAATTTTAATTTGTTGTTATATTTCTTTCCAAAGTGTTGAGAAGACAAGCATAGATAAATTAAATCCATTCATTGCACATTCCTTTCAACTGACCTTTCTGCCTGTTCTTTTTTTAATAGAAAACCAGATTCCCTAACTAGCAAATAACCCCTGCACAATTATGACATTCATAAGCTGTGGTTATAATCAAATGAACATCAGGAGGCAGCTGTGATTCACCAGCTTGTTGCTGCCTACTGGGAGTCTTTTCTCTTTATCAGCCATCAAATCAGTGACTGCTAGAGCCTTTCACACAAATGTAACTCCAGTACAACAAGTTTCACCTTATTTTAATCCAGCTCCAGCACAACAATTTCTTGACAGTTTGTTTCCCCAACTGTTATCACCTACTATATTTTCCAGCTACAGGTCAAAAAGGTCTGTTTCATGGAAAATCCCAAAACTAATAGTTAGCCTGAAGTTAGAAACAATGTTTCTGTTCCCTGCAGGGAATGGCTGGTATCACAATAGAAGATTTGGAGGTCAATCAAACCTATTAGCACATGCCTATGTGACTTTCCTATCCCCTAGGATTTGCAAAGTGTCCTGTCATATTGAGACATATTTTCAAGATGGTGATTGTCATTTTTTAGAAATATGGACCAGAAGTGTGACTGACAGAATCAAAATGCCAATGGTAATGCCATAAAAAATACAAACAACTGCCAGAACAAACATTTTGGTTTGGTTTGGTTTTTTTTGTTGGGGTTTGTTTTGTTGTTTTTTTTTTTTTTCCTTTATAGAAAGGCTTCAGAAGCTCCCATAGTTGAAAATAGCTTCTAATATGCTTGAATACCCTTTGAAGGGAAAATTTGAGAACACTTAACTTGGACTCTTAACATCAGACCAGGTTTTATCTGAGCATTCTGCATAGATCAAGTAAATAAAAGGGCTGAAGACCTTGACAGATAATCACAACCTTAGCTTTCAAATAGGAAGAGCAAACACTTAGCGGAATTCACATGACTATGTACATTGTGGACATCTGCAATGCTCACTCTTGATATTTTTACAGTCAATTAAGACAAGTGGGCACTTCAGGGTGCAGTTTCTATGTCTCTAAATTGCATTCCACATCTGCATTCTAAGAAGCACTAACTAAACTCACCAACTAAATAGGGACTCTACTGTGACCAATTTGGATACAGGTATCGGCATTAACAGCATGCCAAATTAGGTGACGTGAAACCAATCTTTTAAATAATTAAATCACAAATCAAACCTTTTCCCAACCTCACTCTTTACCTTGCAGTATAAACACAGACTTGTTGAAGTGAATACTACATTATCTGTGCCCCTGTGTCATGAATTGTGACAAAGTAATGGAAATAGGAATTTCATATCAGAGAGCACAATTACTGAACCATGCAGAATTAGCACAAGGTTCACCCACCTTTATACCTTGTCAGGGAAAGGGGGCACACGTGCACATTTGCTCCCCATGTGGCTAAGTTTACATTAGCTAAATACAGAATCACAGAACTGTTTGGGTTGAAAAGGACCTTAAAGGGACCTGTCTAATTCCAACCCCTTTGCCATAGGCAGGGAAACTTTCCACTAGACCAGGTTGTTCTGGGGCCCATCCAACCTGTCCTTGAACACTTCCATGGATGAGGCATCCACAGCTTCTCTGAGCAACTTATTCTAGTGCCTCACCACCTCACAGTAAAGAATTTCTTCCTAGTATTGTGCCTAAATATACCCTCTTTATGGGTAAATTCTAACATTAGAGTGGGAGGTAAAGGAAAACGTGGGCATTATTTTCTAGTTTCATCAGTAAACCAGAGATATTTTTACTAGCTTTTACCTCTACTAATTGTATCATTGTTTTCTTTCTTGTTTACAAGCTGATCATTGTAAATTGGATTTTTTGTAGCTATAATAGATAAGCACATAGGGAAATGCTATTTTCTATCACTCTCATTAGGTATTTCACCAGAGACAGTTTAGAAGTCCTGTATTAGGGAAATAAACATTCAGAACAAAAAAGGAAAGGGGAGTCATAAGAGGTTAAGAACTTAATAAAAATTTAACATTCAGTCACTGACTATAAAGATGTAAAGTACTGTTGATGACGATGAGTGAAGAAAAATGGCAATCTAGAAATAACAGATCAAATTGAAATTCTGATGATGTATTTGTAAAAATAAACATTTTCTTGCCATTTAGACACTTTTAGGAAAAGGAATTAATTTTAAAATTTTGTATTCTATACAATTAGAAGAGGCCTAAAATGCATATTACTCCAGGGTGGGTGGTCAGTTTAAGGTTTTTACAGCTACATTTATTTTGTCGTGAACAGGTGTGCACTTAAAGTTTACAAGTGTGGGTCTCAAGGAACAGTAGTGTTAAAATGTGTCAATGAGTTGGTAATCATGTCTATTTTTACCAGTCATAGGTTTATTAATTTCTGAGGTTTTATGAAAAATATCAAGAAATATTCTTATTGATGCACAGTTCTGTATTTTTATTCTCACTTACTAAAGATTTCTGTGGTTAATTACATTGGTGTTTATAAAAATGTATAATACTAATTTTAAAAGTTGTGTCTCTAATATACGCATAAACATCCACACATGGGAGCATAGCATGGAAGATATACAATAATGTTAGGGTGACCAGTAGAATATTATCTGTTTTCCTCAAAGTTTTAGAGCCACATTATCTTGTACCACTGACTTACTGGAGTGAGTTATTTGTAAGGAGTCATACTGAGTGGGAAATGAGAAAGAATCAATTGCTTTGATTCTGTGATTCTGCACAGTTCAGGTTGATTTGAGCATCTTCCTGGGTTCCTGGTGTTTGTTTGGTTGTTGCACATGTTTTTGTGGAGGTTATTTTTCCTGTGTGGAAAGGGTCAGTCACAAATTTAGTAAAAAAACTAATCATAATTCTTCCTAATTGATGGTTTTCACTGGTTTGGATAGTGATGAGTATAATCTTTCCTTTAAGGGTCCAGACTCCCAGCTCCAAAAGAACTGTGTGAATGATATTATTTCTATAATTTAGTATAAACATTTAGTATAAACATTATTTTTGAAATGCTTTCCTTTTTCCTTTTATTTATGCACATCTTGCATTATGAACATTTTTAGCAAACTTTCATGGGAAAAAACCCTGTGTGCTTTACTCAGAATTAATACTCTGTGATCCCCCATGGCAGGGGGATTGGAACTAGATGACCTCTAAGGTCTCTTCCAACTGAACCATTCTATGAGTCAGTCATTCTCTATGTGTATATGAGTTACTATGCTGAGGTAGCCCTTAGTCTAAAAATCACATATAATAATTCCATTTCACTAAGAGACACGATGAAGTGAAACTCTATCTTGGTAGTTATATGGAGAATAAATCTTGCCAGAAGTCTGCAATGGTTGCTTTGTGTCCACATGGCGAAAAGACCATGGAAGCTTTGGCTCTTACTGCTGACCTTGTAGTGCATCTATTAAAGATAACCAAATTCAGGTTGCAGGACTTGATGTGCAAATGAGAAGCAGAATGAAACAACAAATGAGTAAAAGACCTGACAGCTTTGAAAGGCAGGAAACAGCTCTGGCACTTCAGAGGATAGGCATTCTCCTTTTTCCCTTCTCTGATCTTCCTTTTCCCCCAAAGCCAATCCCCAAGGTGCATAAGAGACAGTCACCCACATCACATCATTAAAACACACTCAGGAATTTAAAAGCATGTCATTAGCAGTGTCCTGAAATAGTGGATAAAAAATAAAATAAAAATCAATTCAAATGCCAAGATCAATATGTTCTTAGACAAGGTACGAATCAAAAATGGAATGGTTTTCAGGATGATTTTTGGCTCCCTTCAGAAATGGTAGGATAATTTACAACTGAGAAAGCATGTACACAGTTTATTTTCTGAGCTTTTAAAACCTATGTTTAAAATCCTCTTTAATAACAACTGCTACAATTACTTGATATTGTAATGAATTTTGTCATTTTGTAGTTCAGCCTAGGATAAACATATCATTTTAGGAAAAGAAGTTTACCATCAAATCCCTATTTGTCCATTTGTTTGTTTATTTTCTGAAATTATGAGGTTATTACTTTAAGAAATATTGGTGGGGTTCTTTGGTTTGGGTGGGGTTTTTTTTTCTCTTGTTGATGTTACTTGACCAAAGTTTTACCAGACATGTGAGCCTAAGATGATAGGTTCCTGAAGCACAATGTGCATTACCAGCAATGTGCATTTTGGTTCTGCTCAAATGCCTGTGGCCAAACAAAAAATTGATCTCAGAATATTGCGCTAACAAGAAGCATTGCCAAATGATAAAATATTAATTCTTTTATTTTACATGCAGATATGAGAGAAGCAGCAATTACCCCTACTTTAATTGTTTCATAGATTAGTACAATTATTGTGTTATTCATTCCATTTGCAGACAGAATGTAAAAACTAACATCAACATCATATAGTCAGACAGTTCGTTCTAAAGTAAACCTTACCAATGTTAGATATATTAAAGCAATAAACCAAGAGATTAAACTTTCATAAACTGTAAGAGCTCATTGTTTTGTAAATGGATGTATAACGTGTTTGTAGCTCAAATGAAACTGTAAAACTGAGTGGGTGTTTTAGTCTTTCTGCAAACTTTTGATTTATCTTTTTAATCACTTGTTAGTTTTTTTAATGGCAATTAAACACTGGAAATGGCTTCAGCCTTCATGCTGCTTTACTCGTCTCTCATTGAACTGCTGTCATTTCTTTATGATGACAAGCAATTTAATGGTGCAAAACCAAGCCAGTTTAAGTCTATGTGGCTCCTGCTGCTACAGGTGTTTGTTACTAGTGAATGAAGTGATAGCTGTTCTTGGAATGTGAGATTTATCTTTCTTTGTGACTTGTGCAGCAGAGAGGAGAACGGGTTACCTTTGAAAAGCTGGTATGAACAGTCCACAATCACAGAAAGGCTGTAGGTAGACTTTATATCTGTAATACCAGAGTTAATGTTAGGGAATATTAAATAAAATTTGGTAGCTAGGGTGCAATCTTGAACCTTACTGTAGTTACAAATAAAAGAATGCAATACAACAAGCATTAAGGTCCATCCATTACAGGTATCTGCTAATGTTCCAAACAGGAGTCCTAAAACCCCACCTCATACTTAGATATAAATAATTAAGAAAATTAAATATGATTAATAATAAAGACCATAACTTCTCTAAAATAATTAAACATACTATAAAACTGCTTGCACAGGTACAATGTTATAATTGCAGAAGAGTTAATGTTATACACATTCCTAGCAGTAGCGTTACCTAGGATTGGGAAGCAGTTCCTGGGAATCCCCATAGTTTTCCAGCTATGGCTTACAATCAACCATCTTTTTTTTTTTTTTTTTTTTTTTTTTTTTTT
>VYXD01008410.1:900744-990717 GCA_013397195.1 Hylia prasina
TTTTTTTAATTGAGGGAGGGAGGGAGAGATTGTTCGTGCCTAACAAAAGTTACTAGTACATTCTTTGCCCCCTCTGTCCTTTTATTGCTGCAGGGCTAACAGGACTAAAGAGTGCTAAGAACATATTTTGTCATTGAACAAATCTGTTGACTCAAACTGCCATTTTTTGTGGTGACTTCTAAGAGTCAAACAGCACCCTAGAGAAAACTACTCTCTGGAAGAAGAGAAGTAACAACAGCAGCAGAATTTCACTGCTCATTTCCGACTGCCATCCAGCTACATAAAAATATTTTCTATCTTTATACCCAGTCCACAGTGAGGAGAGAATTTTAACCTGGGAATATTTCAGTGCTGATAGAATTGAGTCTTTCGTGTTTTTAAATGCTAAATGCCCGCAGTGACTTTTTGTTTCTTCATTTGCTGTGAATGCCCAATATCTTGTTTCCATTTTTTTTATTAATGCATTTCTTGAATTTCACATTCATGTATTTCAAAAGCATTATTTTAATCTATCATGTCGATTACTATCTGCATCCATTAATGATTTTTTCTGCCAAATATAATCAGCCTGGCTCTGCAAAATAAGCATGACCTAAAAATAAACCAGAGAATTTACATCTAGATATCATGGAAGAAGGCAGTAAATCCTGAAATAGCATCAGCTTCAAATTTTGCTTCTTTATATGACTTTCCATCCACAATTTGCATCAGTCAGTCTGTGTGTTGCTAGGACATCCCTACTATTATTAATTCCAATAATTTTAGTGTTGTGCTGTTTATATAAAATAGAGGGAACAAAGGACATTTTTCAGGGATGAGACTGAGATTTTGGCTTTCATTTGTTTTAGCTGCAGACACAATTTGCATGTAGCTTTTGTGGTATAATGGTTTTTAGTTCTGCTGACATTGTGGCAGGATAGCTGCGTAGATAATAACAGATGATGTTTCCTTTTGTGGAAGTTAAGAACTAGCTGATTAATTGTTATTATGTTACACTCTAGAGGAAACGTAATTAAACCACAAAAAGCTACATTAACATAATGGTAGGGGTCTGACTTAATCCCACAAAAGCAAGAAAATTCAAAGTTAACGATGAAGAGGGTAATGTTACGTGTTTTAGGCCAAGTGCTGTTAGTTGGAAAAAAGCTTAGTCTGGCTATTTCTGACTATCATGGTTGTTTCTCTGTGATTAGGGCAGCTGCATTTAAATCAAATTAAGTCCTTTGACTTTTCTTTGTGTGTGCTTGCAGATCAGGCTTTATAAAAAACGATTATTGAACAGTCAGCTCAGCAGTTATCTTTGGAACTAGGTCTAATGCTAGATTTCATGCTTCCAGGCAGCTGGTCCTGGCTTTGAACCAAAGGATGAGATCATCAGTAATTTTTTTTTATTTACAGGTATACTATATTTCCTGACAGCCTACCAGACTAGTATTGGTACTTTTATGTGGCGTATTTTGATTTGCAGTAAAATGATATTTCTTTAGGTGTAAAACTTGGAAGAAGAAACACCTGGTTTATTTGAATGACTGCTTTTCTGAAAGCTAAAATCTTCCAAGTTTTAATACACACTCTATTCAAGACATAATTTAAAATTATTTCCACAGTCACACTTCCCTGTCCAGCTTTATGTGTCTTCAGCTTTTTTATCTCTCCCACATAGACTGTCTGGAGATTTCAAAGCCTTTAGTATGCAGGTATACTATCAGGATGAAACATACCAGTAAAAATTCCATAATTAAAAGTTTGAGGCATCAGGGATTAGTCTGACAGACTGATCACAGTGACTGCTTCCCCATCTCTGCTTCCTCCATCCCAGCCCCTCACTGATGGAGAGTTACAGCATCTGCCTGCAGCCTGGGTTGTTAGTCGTCACACGCATCTCCACGGCAGCTGATTGGGAGCCTTGATACTCCTGAAAGGTCTTGATTTGATGTAGTCCCCTTTTGTGTGAACAATTCAGGTAACACAGAACTTAATTCTCTATTCTCTGGTCTGTATGATCCTGTGGCAATTTAATAGCCCATTTTGCATCTATTATGGGTAGAAAATTACATACAGGTTGATAGAGTTGGTAGTGAAGTGGCAAAGAGATGATTACCTGAAAAATTCATATCCTCTAACTAAAAGACTTCAATCCTCAAGTATGGATTCCACCTTGCATGCCTAAATATTACTTTTGCATATATTTCAAAAAAATTAATGCCTAATTCCTAGTACTGGTGCAAGAGAAAGAAACTCATAAATGTGTAAGTTCCCAAATCAGTCGTAGGGTTCATATGTAGTCAGTTATTTCTGGAATTTTTAAAAACGTTTATTATAAAATTAGTTTCAAAAGCTTCTTACTATAAAAGACAACAGTGACAAGTGAACTGTCTCTATGAAAACTTAATGAAAACAGAAACAGTTTTGAAATATTAAGAACTCACTCAATTATGAAATTTAAACATTGTGAATGGACTCTAGAGATACGATTGCAATTCTAGGAATCGACTAGTTTATGAGCTGTCACACCTAACACATCCAAAATGAGGATAAATTTTTCATGTAGTTCTAAGCATTTAAAAACAGTAAAAAAAATTTTGAACTTTATTTTCCAGTTTCCAGATTTCAGAGTTAGACCACTACACATTTTGGATGCATATGCCATAGAATCTGTCCTGCTTAGTTATCATGCAAACTCATCAGCCACTGAATTCTAAATATGGTGTAATCATCCTTGTTTTGGGAAACTAAAAGCACACAATCTTACCTCCAAAGGGCCTATTGTTCTAAACTCTCACCCTTATAAAAAACATGCAAGAAGCAAGTTCTGTAGAAAGAAAAAGACGGGGTTTAATATCTCTGAGCATTTTTTTTTTGTTTTAATATTCCTAGAGCGTAGTCTTTTTCAGTGCTGTCCTGGATTGAAGCATAAAACATCCCTCTGACTTTCTGCGAGCTTTCCCTGGGTCTTTTTGTGTGTGCTTATGGTGCTTTTTCTGTCCCGCCCCCCCACTCTCGGAGAGACGTCCAGCTACTAGCATCTGTGCACACAAACTAGCCTCCAAATTCCTGACTCACTGATGTGCTGTAGTTTGTGTGCAATTTATACACCTCCAGCTTTAGCTGTCTGGTTTATATGGGCCTTTTAATTATTTTTATCCTTCTCCTAAATGAAGGCCCGACATTATGCTCACTGACTTCAATAATATTTGTTCTCTAAGCAGTCTACTTGTTATCATTTAATTTTGATCTGTTAAACCACAGAGCCAGGTCAATTGGTATATTTAATACGGGCAAGTTACAACCATCAAAGTTGCAGGAAATTTCACCTATTTTGCCTTCATGGGATTCTAATTCCTGTATGTAACACCACAGCTGTCATCTGGAGGAATCTTTTTTAGCACCTGTGAGCCTTATCTTGATGCCTGTAGATAGCTGACTTAAATATTTTGTTTGTAAACACTTTTGAATAGAAGGGTTTGACAAGCACATTAAAAATGGTTGCTTGCAAGCTACAAATCTCTTAAGTTACAGCTACTGCATATATTGCACAGCTGGCTGTCATGATGCTAGCAAGATTTTTGCTCTTTGATCTAACAGGAGTTTAAAATTCAAAGTGTTTGGGATGTTTATCAAGATTGTCATTTCTGTGCATTCCCGAAAATGCTAAGAAAAACTTTCCCACTATCCAAGCACCACCCTCAGGAGATGAACTTTCAGTAAAGTTGCCAGCTCCACGCTGAATGAGTTCCTTGCTGTTTTTGCTAAAGCCAGACCCTTGCTGAACTCTGCTTCTTGGTGCCCACTTAATATGAAATAGTTGGAGCACTGCACAGAAGCCAGATGCAGGAGGACACAAAAACTACATTGGCAAATGATCTGTCAAGTGACCCATGAACAAAATCGAGATTGAGTTGCCCTTTGAAATAAACCTATTTGAATTTTATTATCTCTAGAGCACCTTGTGTCTCTAATCTTGTGAAAGGTTAGTATTCCATCCATCAGAGGAAGATTAGAGCTGTAGTTGATGCCTGTGCTTGATGATAACTGAATGCAGCAGTTGGGGCTGGAGGAAGGAGATGCATTACCATCAGCAGTTCAAAGAAAGATAGGGTAAACATGCTCGGGGAAGCAGGTTTGTGTTATAGACCACATACAATTCAGGTCAGGATAGCCGAAATGAAAAGAGCAGAATATCAGCAAAGATTTAATCCTATTAGCAATAATCTAAATGAAGCAATATTACCTTATTCCCATCCTTCTATTTCATGTCACAAATTAGCAGACCCAAGTGGCTGCTGCCTACTAGGCTGCAATGTTAGTCACTTGTTCTGGTTGTATTAGTTCAGAAGTTCTCCCTCTCCTACATATGTTTAAAAAAATATATTTCTCTACTTCTATATCTTTTTAAAGCTTACCTGACATTTTGGAAAAAGCTTTAGTGAACAGGCATCTTTTTTCCATGTCTTTGTTTGCCTGAACTTTCTAAATTTTATATTATGCTCTGAATTATATATGTGATTAAATTAATAACAGTGATGACCTTACTTCTTGTATTAAAAAAAGAAATATGATTAAATTCTTCATTGTCAAGTCCAGGCCTCTGCATTACTTCAAGAATATAGAAGTAATTCAAAGGATTGAAATGTGTATATTTTTCTAATCCTTTAGTTCCTCTTGGTGGGTCTGGATTTGTGCCTCTGGCTTTTCTATCCGTGCAGAGCAGACCATGTATTTATGTTCTCATATTTGGCTTTGAAGGATAACAAGAGGCCCTTTGGACCTGATGCCAATGTATCAGCCAGCAGCAGAACAACGTGAGACTGAATTTTTTATTTCCTGTCAAACTTCATAACATCACAAAGGAAAAAGAAATAGAGGGTAGGTCTGAGATTTTCCAGAGACAGAAGTATGTTAAAGCAGTAGAAATAGTTGCTCTGCTGAGTAGGAATCTGTTTAGTTCTTAGGTAGTACCCACAGTGTAGTAAATTAAAAAACAAATAAACAGACAAACCAACCTCCCCAAAAATCAACAAAGCAAAGTAAAATAATGCCAAAATAAATTTACATTTATTATAAGTTATGTTGATGCTCAGAGTGTAAGAAATTGTGACTTGCAGCTAGATTAGAATTACTCAGAGCCTGTGACTGGTATAAAAACTTTGATGGCTCCTCAGAATAAGTAAAAATGTTTAGAGGAGGCCAGTTTTAAAGTAAAACCAGGTAGTAGCAACAAGGGGGAAAAAATGCAGGGTATTCATGATGTTATGAAATATTTCAGTATAATTCTTGATTCCAGAGACAAAAGCTGCTGTTTCTGTGTAATCAACAAAGAAGATTTTTCAGTACCCTTTACAGTTACCTTTTCAGCTACTTAATTGAGTTTTACTGTATTGAGGGACTTACAGTATAAACTATACCTAATACATGATATTAATTACTGTTCTTAATGAATAAATATGTATTAGGTAGGCAGTATGCGATAGGCAACCTATTGCAGTTACTGTGACATTAAAACATAAAAAAACAATTAAAATGTATTATATATGCACATATTATGGCCAAGTCTCAGTGAACATATGGTCTTTGCAAGAGAGGAACGTGTGACTAATAAAGTAATGCTTCTTCAGTGAAAATTGAGAATGTTTTCTACATAATGGTTATACAATTTAATGCTGACCCCTAATATAAAAGTCACCTATTGGAAACACATTTCTAATTATATGGTTTGTAAATGTGGAAGCACTTAAAATATAAGGTCATCCAGGCTACATAAAATTGCAATGTACTTATGAAGTTTATTATTATGGCAGAGGAGGAGGGTAATTAGTCTCACCTAACATGTAACGTACCTACCATTTACATTTTTCAGACATTATTGGTGTTTTTGTGAGTTTGAAAGTCCTTCCACAATTATTAAGGTCCTCATTAAAGAATGGTGAATGGTGTCTCAATTAAAAACAGAAAACGTGTTTTCTCTTAAATCTTTTTCAAAGGAATCCCTATTTCTTCAAGCTGTACTGTTTGACCTTTATTCTGTCCAATGTCTGAATGTTTTTCCAAATAACTAAGCATACATACATTAGAGAAACTAATAAAGAAAGAAGTTATTGGATTAAATATTTTACAACAGTCTCTTCAAAATAAGCATTCATTTTGCTTCTGCATCTCACGAGACCACTAAAAACTTTAGTCTTTCAGATAATGCAGTAATGAAAGACCTAAAATCACATTATTGAGCAATAAGACATATATTCATGCATGCATTAAATGAAAATACTGGCCCTAATCCAGTGGGGTTGATAAAAAGGACAGGCTCCTGCAGGATGTGAAGGTGAGCCCCTCTATTTAAAGCCCAAGCCAGACTTCTGATCTAAATCCTTCTTTCTCTCCCCATGGAGAACATAAAGGCAGAGCTGGAGTAAGGCTTCATGCCAGCAAGGTTCCTTGGTTGGGTATCTGAAGTGAATCAATGTGTAGCCTGGAAATTCAGTTTTTAAGACCCTTGTTCTGCCTGTGTCCTCAAGGGTGATTGTTTTGGCAGTATTGATAGACTGTGCCTGAGAAACATCTGGAAAACTAAAGTTGAGCTCTCTTCTTATCACTTTGTTTCATTCAGTTTCCATTTCCCTGTTTCTCTATCTTCTCTCCAACTATTTTTGTCCTCTCTAATTTTGCTTTCCTGTTTCACCTGTACTGCCTCATTTGTGCTTATCCTCCCATATTTTAAGGTTCTGCAGTAGTGTAGTGCAGGAGAGGCAAGTGCAAGGCCTTTAGTCAGCACAGGTCACCCCAGCCCTTTCACTGCCTGCTGCCCAGTAGGATTGATCAGATTTTCAACTTGTTCTTCAAATCTCATCTCACAGGGCAGTAATTCTCAGCTGGCAAGATTTATATGGGAAAAGCAGTTACTGGGGTTTTCATCCCAAATGTTCATGCCACGTTAATGTTGTGGCCAAACAAGCTGGAGTAACACCCAAGTATTACACAAGGAAATAGTGTCCAGCAACAGTTCTAGGGACTGAATGAAAATACCTTGCCACCAGAAGTGACACAGAGTCTCCACTTCAGTTCCAACTCAGGAGGAAGCATTGGACACTACTGTGGAAAACGTGGCCTATGCCTATGCTTCCCCATCAAGCTCTCAGGTAATAACCGTGTAATGTGAGGATTATATGTTTGAGAGGGATGAGGATGTAGGAGAGGGATGTATAGCAAAGGCTGACAATAAGGTATCAGGATTGCAGAGAAGATGGAAGAAGCAGTGAATGGCAGAAGGCCTGGAATTCCAGTGACTTCTGCACAAAAACCCCCTACCAACAGACAAATAAAAAACCTATACAAAAATCCAGAAATAGTTTCTAAAGCTCCTACCTCGCACTGAGCCACCCTATTTCTCACAAAACCCTAGGAAGAAGTCAAGTATATAATTTGTTTTCTTAGAGTGTCACCAGCTTGTGGGTTCATTGAAATATTCTTGTCAATATGTTCAGCAACATACCAGCACACCAGCAGCAGAAGCACGAAACTTTGGTGTCACTACATGGACATATCCTTTTAGGTGGAAAGATCATATGCAACACAGCAGCTAATAAATGGAAACAATTCCTCAAATAAATGTGGCCTAGGAGTTTTAGGGCCACTCTTGTGTAGTTCAATCAAATAAAAAGTAGATAATATTCTTTGAAATCTAACATAACCCTAAATATATACCAATCTTGTAAAGCTGGTTTTTCAGTTCATTGTGCTGTATCTTAGATAGACGTTTCCTTCTGGCTGAAAATCTTTCCCACTAGACAGCCTTGTAAGAGAAAAAATGTTGAGAAGGTAGGTCAGATAAAAATCAATCATACAGCATCTTGATCCAGTGAACTGATGTCTGTAGATGAAGATTTGTGTTGGGTTTAAAGCTATTCAAATACTGACTTTGTTTTTTAATCCCTGATCTTTGAAACATCCAGGTAGGAAAGTTTATTGACTTCACAAATCTCCTTAGGGGACCCGAAGTCTTTCTACCAGCACATGAATGCAGATGCAGGATCTGAAAGACCGTTTTCTTCTAAAAGTAATATATATATATATTTATTTATTTATTTATTTATTTATATTTGTAGCTTATTTGAGGCCAACTCTGTCATCCTTAACCTTAATCCTTAACCTTATCCTTAATCTGGAATTTTATGTATTTCCTTGTTTTAAGTCACTGACTACCTAAATCTGATCTCTAGGACCACTAGCTAGTCCTCTAACTTTCCTACTATTGCCTGGGAAAAAAAAGTAAAATCATCCTTCTAACAAACTGAGAACATTTAAGTTGGCTTAATTTGCTGTCATAAAACTAAAAGAAAGTTTGTTGCTTCAGTGAAGTTTGAACATGTAGCACAATTTACAAGCAAGAAATTCAATCACATCAGCATCATGTCAGTAATAAATAATAATGTGCTCAGTGTCCAAACAGCAAAGAAACAACTGGGAGATGAGCTGGGATTTAATACTGCTTGACCTTAATGGTACCTGGGGTTCCTTTGAGTGTAGGTGTAGAAAAATTGGATAAACTCAAAAATAGTTCAATTTTCTTGGAGGAGTTTTATATTTTTTTGTTAGTTAAAGCCTAATAGAACTTATTAGCTGCATTCAGAGATGTCTGGAAAAAACATCAACATGAGTTCATTACTTCTTAAGCTGCAGACTTATATACAAAATTGATTTTACGTACCTAATAATTTCCATAGGAACTCAAACTTCTATCTGCTCTTACAGCAGGCTTCTGGAGGTTAGCTCAAATAGAAGTCTTTGCAGTTATTTCAGTAGTATCTGTCTCAGGCCAAACATCTAAAGATTTTGGGGGGTTTTATGGAATAAACTGGTTTCTTTCCAAATACTAAAATGAGCCTTCTTCAAAAAGGGGAAAAGGTGAAATGAGATTGAAAGGCAAACTGCAACAGACTTACAGCAGTTACATTATATAAATACAACTGTGCAAATATGTTTTAGCTCTCTGCATTTGTAATTGTGACATGAAAGTAGCTGCAGTTCTAATTTTAAACATATTGTGATGCCGCCAGTTTGACTTGTTTAAACTCCCCCTTTCCACACTGGGATTCAGACCTGCACTTCCTACAGGGTACTTCACTGAATGGATCTAATCCACTAGATTTTTCAGAAAACACCTCCTCTTTCTTGAGGCTGAGTAAGGCTCAAGAAATTGTTTTCAAATACCTCAATGACAGTTCTGCACACTAGTATTTTGTTTAAAGTGGGAGGAAGAAAACCAAGACATTGTGCTAAAAGAGATGAGCGAGCCCTCTGCAATCCCACACGTGCCTAAACCCAGGCTGAGATTTCTGTCTCCAAAGCCCAGTGTCACTGCTGTCAATTTGTGGCTGAGTACCCCAATATAAATGTCTATGAAGGTTTCAGTGTTTTCCCCTGGCCAGCCAGAGCCTCCTTCCTCATGTTTGCCTCCTGCAGTCAATTCAACTTGTCCACTCTGAGAACAGATGTGAAGGCACACAGCAACTTCAGGGCCACATTCCTCCCCAGCATAACACCTGTGACCTCTGAACAGCACAGGAGTGGCTCTGGTGATAGCAAATACTGACTCTGGTTTCAGATCTGCTTGTCAAAAAATTGCCTTCTTTTTTCTTTTTTTTTTTCTTTTTTTTTTCTTTTTTTTTTTTTTTTACGGAATATATAAATTATCCTGAATTAAATTTTGTCTAGACTGTAGCAAGGCAATTTGTTGTTAATTTTCCCCTATGTCTTCTAGTCCACCTTACCCTTCCCTGTATTGTGTACATTTAGGAGATGGTTGTAGATTATAGGCATGGCAGGGAATTTTCATGCAAAATTTTAGATGGTAAATCTCTTTAACTATTGAACTGGGTGTTTAATAGCCTCTAGTGATATGTAGCGAAAAATGGTACAGTCTCTATATTTTAAAACAATTGTTGCACTGAGTCCCATAGTTTATATATTGTTAATATTTTCATGAAAGCTTTAAATGTTTTTCAGAAGAAACTGTGGTGACTCGTGAATCTTTCATGAGATGTTATGCATTTTTATGAACATGTGATGTAAAATTCATCATTCTGAAATTCACAGATATCCATGAAGTGCTACATCTCTCTCTTTGGTCATGGATATTCATGACAATACTACTTCTGTAAGCATTTAAATGCCCCTTCATAAATATTCCGGAATGTAACCTTCTGACGCCATGTAACATTTTGCTTACGTTTTATGAGTACTTCACTTGGGCATTTTCCACTTGATAATGAAAGCAGAACCTTCAGGGACAGTTATTCCTGTATATATAAATTATGTGTAAAACTATCTCATTGCTTTGTTTTTATTCCTAGCATTTTCTTTCTTTGTTATTGCTCCAAGTTCAATGAATTCTTTGAGGCCATCTTGGGAATTTCAGGTTTCATATTTATAGCCAAGGATATATTATCAATATAAAGTACCACATGCAACAGAATTGAGATTCTAGGGTGCAGTAAAGACTTCAAAAAGTATATGCAATGTCTAATATTCCTTGTGTGAAACTTATGTTTTTCAGATAGTTGCAGGAGTGTATAGAATCATTGGCAGGATGAGTCTCCCTTTCATACATATTCTAGTGCTGGCAAATGACCCTTTGCAATGAAAAAACAGTAGATTTTGCATTTGAAGGTTGCACCTGCATCCCCTGAAGTTGATAATCTTCTTATTGATTTTGGCATTGTAGAATAAAGTCTTATAAGCCTTTATCAATGCATGTAATCAGCTTTGAGTAGATGACAGATCCTTTAACTCTGTACTAATGTTCATTTGTACAATAGATCCTCTGTGCTTTGGCATTAAATAATGCCTTAAATTCTTTGTCAGATTAGGTTCCCATTGTGATAATGGCATTTGATGCATAAAAAGCAGCATAGCTTTTTTTCCATTTTCCTGCACTGGATCCACCCTGTCCAACCCAGGCCATCATAGATCTGTTTGTGTTTCTTCCACCTCCTCATGTCCCTCATTTTAGCATAGTCCTGTTTACATTGTCTCTGTGCTCCACAGTGGGGAGTGGTTGAGGATGAGGCCTCAGTGGCTTCCTCTCCCCCTGTATCTCATTCTTTTCTTGCAATATCCTGACCCCTAAGGGGGAAGAAGTCACAGACTCTGGATAGGAATCAGGGAGAAGATCACAGTGAATTATCTGCTGTTACCAAGTCTTGCAGTAGTCTGAGAAAGGGAGGGATTAAAGAGGGACAATACTCTCATCTTTACTCACAGCCTTTGAGACTGCACTGGCTTCTAAACAATTTAGTAGCATACAAAAGATTTTTTAATATCATGATATTTTCAGGTCTGGGACAGTCTAGAAAGCTATTCATTAACAGCTAGGTAATTTCACACATACCCAAAACATAACTGGAGGATATAAATCACCTATTCTGAAACTTGCAATTTTAGGGCACACTTAATTATTGGACTTGTATTTCTCAGCTTTAAATGGAATGTATATATATTCAAAATGAGCTTTAAAAGGAGAGCAGTTTTCAACAAATCTCATCATATGGCAGCTTTTGTTTTTTCTAATGGGAGATGAAATTTGTTTCCCAGTTGTGACTGTTGAGTGCTTTTAAAGGTCAGAGCTATAAGGGAATTTTAAAATTAGTTATTCAGGCTGACTAAAAAGTAATATCAGTGCACTGGTAGCCTTATGCAAGCAATTTGTTTGCTCTTGAATATAAAACAAATATAATGTCAAAACTAGAGGAGAAAAATCATCTGCTGTAAATATTCTCCTACAGCAACTTTTTTCTCAATCAGGAAGTTAAATTGAGTTCTTTTTGCTTTGTAAGATTAGTTATTGTTTAAAGAAAGTCTCTAGAAACCTAAAGCAGTTGGAAAATGAAAATGCATAAAACCCACAGAGGTTAATTTCACATGAATTTCCTTGAGATAAATCACAACTCTCACTAATTGATGCCATTGTGGAATATCTTTAAAGAAGGAGAAAAGAAAAGAAAAAAGCCTTTGCAGCAAAAAATATGAAGATTTCACCAAAGCATTTTTGTTTCATTAATGACTTCCTGAACAAAGAAAGACAGACACAAATAGGATGCAGGAAAAGGCTGACATTGATATTTGTAATGAATGAAAGTATCTGTACCTAAAGAACCACCAAAGAATCTTTCTCTCCGTTTACATGAATTCTAATAGTCCGTTTACATGAATTCTAATATTCTCTTACCATCAGCCTTATTAGGACTAGGAAGTTCAACAATTTGCATTGAATTAGGTACACCAAATCTGCATAGAGTGTAAATAAATACATGCACATCTTCACACTAAATGATACATCATGGTAGAATGGTAAAGACTGGTACAATTTACATATCTAAATCCTTACAGCTCTTGAAATAGCAATGCCCCCACAAGGAGGAGAAGGCGGCTATAGTGGGAACTGCCAGCAGGGTTTGGGTGTTAGTCAGTGATAGATGAAATCTGCATGTCAACCCAAGCAGTGTTTTATATGAAGGCCCATGTAAAATCAGGCATATATCACTGTCCAGAGCTCTGTGCAGCTGAGCTGGATTTTTTTCTCAGCTAACAGTGAGACTGCTTGACCAGTGTATCAGTGCACTACAGTATGGCTTGAGGTCTCAAGTTCTGCTAAAAAGAAAAGTTGTGCAGAATATACGATAATTAAATTATCTTTTTGTCTTTTTGGTCTTAGAGTTCATGAATATATTTTTGGCTTTAGGAATTAGAAAACATTTCTTTCTAGCTTTGCTTCTTGTCCTACAGTCAGATATTGCTTTTGCTTAAATTACAGAGGAAAGGAAAATGCAAGAGGACTTATAAGGCTGGGAATGATCATAGAATATCCACTCCAACATAATACAAATTTGTGTCCACAAAAATTGCCTCTAGGTATTTGTGCATATATTTTGTTAAAAGCAATTGTTACATCAGCCATGCTGCAATATTATCCCTTATCTTGATCCACTGACTTACGGTGACAACTAGTTATCACTTTGGAAATAGACCAGCTCCCGTGTTGAATTGCATTTTGACACTAGTTTACCTATGTCAAAATAGAGTAAGAATGTCAGCTCGCAGTAGGCAAAGAACTTTGACAGCTAACAAGACATTATTTTTAATCTGCAAGCTGTTCCTACCTTTCAGTAATGGACTCTAGCAATTCTTTCCTTTCACGTTGTGAGTTGTCTTTTCATGGCCAAATATTTTAAAAGAATTCTGATTTCATTTGCAGACTGTTACTTATCTATCTTGCATCCTAAGTTTACAAATAATGTTTAAAAATGAAGACTAGCTGAAGGGTGATCCATAGACTGGAAACCCACCATTTAAGCCTATACAGAGCATGTAATGGCTTGCAGTAGCAATCTTCTTTCCATCTTTTCAGTATCTCAGTGTACCTTGGACCTTATTCTTTTCAACTGCCTCATAGAAGTGAAAAGGCTTCCTGAGACCCTGCGGTTAATAAATGAAATCTGTATAAAAATGTGCTGGCAACTAAAGAAATACCCAGGACATAGACTGTCATATGAATGAATCATCACTTAAAATTAGGAAAAATTATTTCCAGCATTAACACTGCTCATGGCAACCTATTTCGGCAGCAAAAATAAAATCACAAGATATGTATTTTAAAACACTGCAGAGCTCTGTCTTATATAGATTCTCCTCTCCCACCCTAGTACTTGAGTGCCTTCCAGAAGCACATTAAGCAACATGACTAATGTCTGTCTCATCTTCATTCTTTTACTTGAAGCTGAAAAATTACATTATTTTTCAAGAACTACCTGCAAGTTGATGAAATATCATCTTTGCAATGAACATAAAGTTTTTACATTACTGTGAAGACCATGGCAAAATTCAAACTTTGCAGATGCACATAGTTTCTATTGATGTAAATGAACAAGAGCTCAGTTATGCCAGGACACAGCTTCTATACATAAGCATTGCAAAGCAGAATACCTTCTTGGTATGTGGGAGATTTACAGACTAAAACACCAAGCAATCCTTCACAGCAGCATTCATTTTGCTGGATGGGAGTTGATTGAGAAATTAGCACAACATGGGAGATCTCTTTCTGTCTGGAACTAAAAAGGTATCCAATTTTGTAGTCTTTGTTGATTTATTATTCAGATCCTGTATGGGGTTATGGATGCAGATAGCTTTCTTAACTAACTGTCTATTGTGTCAAAGTGTACAAAAGACTAACAATCCAACTTTTTAATGGCATAATTTACCTTTAGCATTAGCTCCCAAAGACTAGAGACCTGTAAGAAGGTTAAAAACAAAATAAATGTGCTGCTGTTTAGAGGACATTAACTTTCCTACAGAATTAATATATATCGCATCACATTTGGGACTAGCATGAAATTTAAGCTTTATTGAAAGCTTTATTAAGCTTTATTGTGGAGTTATTGAAAATGTTTGTGCCACAGTATAAATAAAGATTGTGACCAGCATGGACCACATTGGGCTGGATGCTGTACAAGCAGAGAATAAATATCTACCCCTCCCTGAAAAGTTTGGTTGGCTTCCAACACGCTGACTGTGAGACTGCTAAATAATGCACCCACACAAAGAAAGAGTAAGCTAATAATCTCAGACAAGAGGAGCTGTCAGCAAACTCAGTTAAGCTTTGCTGTGGCTGACTTATGCAGTGGCATGATCCTTTAAGATAAAGAGTGATATTCCCAGTATAGCTATGGATTGTGAGGAGCCAGCATGTGAGTTGTTTATAGCAGCCTGCCAGCATATATAGGCTTATGGGAAAGAAGTCGAGGGGCCTGGATTCACTGGCTTTGTGACTGTCTTTCCCTGTTGTCATTCAATTGCCCTGGTGGGAAAGCCTGGCTCCAGCCTTGAAACAAATTTTAATTTGAGCCCCAGGTTCTCTGCCATGTTTTTGCTTTCTGGATTGTGTGACTAGAGAATGAGATGTATTCAGCAGGGCAGTCTGTGTGCATTATTTCTAGAAGAAATGCTGAATGTACAAAATAGTAATTATGGTGATTTAAATATCAAAGTCACCACTAGATCAGGGCTATCAGTGAAAAATTTTATTGTGGGTGGGTTTTTTTTCCTTTTTTTTCCTTTTTTTTTCCCTTTTTTCCTTTCTTTCCCCTATATAAACCATTTGGCAAAAAGCGTATCATTTTCCAATTGTAATTTATTCCTTATGAAGAGCTGCAGTTTTAATGACAGTTTAGACATTGATATATTTATTAGACTATATTTTCCCTTTAATAAATAATTTGATGTAGCAAGTATGTTCTCAGTGTTCTGTGTATACATTTTCATAATAACCCCTTTCCAGTTATCTGGGAAATCAAAGGTTGCAGCTCTGCACAATTTCTGCCAAAAATAAGGGATTCTTTTCTTATTGAGTATTTGTAGAATGACCCACAGTGTTTGGTGGATTCTGCTTTCATCTGACCACAGTTGCAAACCCTCAAATTTAGTGTAGATTTTTTTCTTACTTAGTCTTAATTTCTGCCCTTTCTTTAGCACTGCAGTGATTCTACATTGTTATAAGTCGCTGTAGCCAGAGCAGGGGCCTGTGTTAAAAGAGTATTCACATCACAGCATTAACCAAGACTGTGAAAAGTCACACTGCAGTTAGTACACACAGATGTGTTTATGGGCAGTGACCACAAATTAAGAGTCTGGTATCCCAGACTTGTTGTGTGATGAATCCTGCTTCACTGCATATGATTTACTTGCAGCAAATAAGCATTTTGCCAAAGGTTTTGCCATCTCTGCCTTGCTGTCTGCAGTGCCTCATTTATAAGTCACAGCAGTTACAGGCCCCTTCTCCAAAGGTGGTTTAAGAAGGTTGACAGTAAGCCCTGTAAAAAGATGGGATCTTCTGAAAACCAGGGGATACTATGCCTGCTTTGGTCAAAGAAGTTGCCAGTGCCTTCAGGTTTAAAGAACTGTTTTTACATGCTCAGTGAATTTTTTGGGAAATGCTAAGTACTGTACTGCAATTAAAAAATCTGAACAGAAGAGATGATTACATATTTCTACTTTATCCCATGGGCTCAGTTTCCAGTAAGAATAATTTCCACAAGCCAAAATTTACAAATAGCTTATGGTTTAGGTCTCCGTAGATAAAAGGCACCAAAGCAGTTGTCTGGAGCCCTTTCAAGGAAACCTTAATCCCTGCATCTCCAAAATAAACAACCAGCACAGACTGGAATTAGTAGGATGGTTGTGGCATTACTGGTGGAGGTTCTAGCACTGCTTTTCAGTAGAGTAAAAAATTATTGAAAATACTAATATTTTTTTACCATTACCTAAACGTGACACTTTTAAGAAGGATCCTTCTCATTTCCACTTGTCTTTTTCAAGTTCTCTTCAAGAATATATGCAAATAGGTATTCAGATTTATTTACATGGTTTGCTACGTCATTGTAAAGACTTCATCAAAATTAAATCTAAATTCTAAAATCATTAAATTTTCAGTTAAATCATCATATTAGTGGCTTTGCTTTTAGCTTAGAAGATTTGGCATAATGACTGTGGAGGGATAGGGATTGCTATGTTGAAACAGTACATAAAGAAGTGGAACTACCCTCACTGAAGTTCTTTTAAGTGTTTTTTTCTGCTCAGTGTTGTAGATTCTACATCTTTTGACCTTGATAGGGAATTCAGTTTATACTCTATTTTTCTTTACTTCTAAATTTCTTTCTTTACTTCTATTTCCTATCCAAATGATGAATGTCACAAGTAAAGTGGTAACAACCTATTAAGACAAATTATGATGAGTGAGGAATACCATAAGAAGACCCTTCGTACCTTAGTATTATGGCCATTAACTCCTGCTTGTTTTCCCTGCAGAGTTTTTCCGGGAACTCCTGGAGAATGCGGAGCGATCCTTAAATGACATGTTTGTCCGGACGTACGGCATGCTGTACATGCAGAACTCGGAGGTGTTCCAGGACCTCTTCACAGAACTCAAGCGTTATTACACGGGAGGCAACGTGAACTTGGAGGAAATGCTGAACGACTTCTGGGCTCGGCTGCTGGAGCGGATGTTCCAGCTTATAAACCCCCAGTACCATTTCAGTGAGGACTACCTGGAGTGTGTAAGCAAGTACACAGACCAGCTGAAGCCGTTTGGAGATGTTCCCAGGAAGCTGAAGGTTCAAGTGACCAGAGCATTCATTGCTGCACGCACCTTTGTTCAGGGGCTGACAGTGGGCAGAGAGGTTGCGAACAGAGTATCCAAGGTAATGTAAAATCAGGGTGGGGCTTTCTTAGCTTGATTTTGTTCTCAACTTGCCAGACAATTGAAATCTGTCTGTGTGCTTTTTTTTATTGCTTTTTTTTATTATTTTTTCAGTATAAGGAAGTGTGTTTGGTTGGTTTTTATGCCTAGTGATATACCCATCCTAAGCTCATAAATAGGGGCAACAGTTGTTTTCAGTTCCTTCTAGGCAATAATGACTGGAAAGCATTTCTCTGTGCTAAGGACATGGTGAAATACCAATATACATCAATGTTACAGCGTGGTAGTGATTGTCATTTGTAATTCAAAACTGGCTACATATATAAAAAGATGGGGATTAGATCAGAATTTAAATGTTTTGAGCAAATTTATTCTGCTGTTCATTAGGAAAGTACAACCCTCACAGCATTCATCATGCAGCTGGGTGATGGATTTAGTTAGAAATGTCTAGTCATGTTTCTGATGAGAAAATAGACAAACAGTGACACCTCTGGAGCTTGAGCTTTCCCAAAGGATGGTTTGACTCACATTTATTTTAGTTTTAATTATTTATCTAGGCAAATATTTATGACAATTATAATCCTTGAGGGCCTTACATAATTAAAGAAAAAAACATAGGCAAAAATAACCCGTCCGGGTACCATAAATGTGCCTGAATGGCTTTCTCTTATACAGTATTTCAAAAACAGGTATATTTTTCTGAATTGGTGTTCCAGCTAGATAACTGCTGTGATCTCACTATTTCATAGTCCTCGTAGTGTGTTTGGGCCTTGAATCCTGAAATACTCTCATGAGATCCACTGTGAAATGCTCAAGTAATCACTTCTGAAGAATGAGTGTGTGAGTGATTTGGATGCTTGGCCCATCCACTACTTTCCCACATTTAGAATGCTAAGCCACTCCTCTGCCTCGAGAGGACTGTCTCATTTGCTTCATTTAAATCACAGTCAGAAGGTGAGGTAGAGCCCATTGACTGCAACTCAAGCACTCAACAAGATGGGGCATTTAAACTTTTCTTAACCTGTATTACGTGATATTTTGCAATTACAAAGAAGCCATGAAGCCAGAAATGTAGTCGGGAATGGAGAGCCTGATTTTATGTCTAGGAGACTGCATGGGAGAAAAAGGTCATTTTGCACTTAAAATTGAGTGGATGAGATATGTGATCCTTGTTAGTCAGTCAGAACCAAAGTTTCTTCCTCCAAGGTCCTTCCCGAGCTTCAGGGTTGCCTTTCTTTGCTTTCTGGCACTGTCATTCTTGCAGAATTTCTGAACGGTGGCAGGGCATCGTTGTGAAACCGCAGGCTGCCTAGTGTAGCTTGGGGCAGATGCAGCTTTTAGCCTCCAAATGTGCAGAATGCATATATCTGCAGCCCCAGATTTCCTCTGAAGAGCAGTGATGTCCCTTTGGGTCAGATTTTAAGTGAAAATACAGAGCTCTGATGCCACTGTTGTCAGCAGGCATTAACTCTTGCTGGATCAGACTGGAGAGAGTAGTCTATGTAATTCATGTAATAGATGCATAATTTGTGAATCTCTCACAGATTAAGGTCTGAGTTGTCTGCTGAGATGTCACTTTCCCTGCGTATGTACATGACTGTACAGAATGCACAGGTGTTTCATCTTTCACATATCCAGGAAATGTTTTCCTCTCAGCCTCTGGGCTTTGTGTACATAAGCCCTTTCAAGAAAAGGGTTTATAACAAGACCACTAAATGATCTTGTGATCCTGTAATGAGAACTGCTAGCTCTGCAATCACATGGTGGGTCTTTTCATAGTGTCACTTGAAGATGATAACAGTAGCACAATAGTGCTTCCATTGTTCTTTTTTTTTTTCTTTTTAACATGAAAGAAACACTTGAAATCATTGTTAAAAGGCTTCAGCGGGTGGTGCAAGACACAATACAGATAGTGTGCTTTACAGACACATAGTGATACTCCATTAGACTACATCTAGAACACTGTGCTCAGTTTTTGGCCCTTCCTGTACAAAAAAGACATTGATAAACTGAATCAAGTTCAGTGGAGGCCACCATCATAATCTGGACTGCATTACTTGTCTTGAGAGGAGAGCCTGTGGGACTGGGGCTTCTTCATTCTGGAGAAGAGGCTACTTCAAGGGCACTTAGCAACTGCTCCTGGTGCCTCTAGGGAGGTCATTAAAGAAATGCACCAAAACTCTTCACAGTGGGGCAAGGTGTGATATGATGGGCATGAGTTGAAGCATTTCCTCTTGTCCTATCACAGCAGTCCCTAATAAAAATCCCATTTGCATGTTTCTTATAAATGCCCTTTAAGTACTACGTTATTAATAATAACTACCTGGAGCTTCTCTTCTCTAGGCTGAACCACCCCAAATCCCTCAAGTCTTCATGGAGAAGTATTCCAGACCTCTGACCATTTTTGTGGCCCTCCTCTGGACGCAGTACAACAGGTCCATGTCTTTCCTGTAATGCTGAGAATTCCAGAGCTGGATTTATTAATCCAGGTGGGGTCTTCTGAGAGCAGAGTACAGGTGACCTGCTGGTCACATTTCTTTAGGATCATTATCCTATGCTCCTGTTAACAAATTAATAAAATCAACATTTTTGCTTAAATGTAGAATATGCTTTGATTGCATGACTATCTTTGGTATTAAAATTTTGGTGGCTGTATTCATACCCACAGCATATGCAAAACAATTGTCTTAGAGACTCTGTGTTACGTGCAGCCTGATGAGGCAGATATGAAGAACCCCAAGTGGCACCAAATATTCAAGATTAATAATTGTCCTGTGGAAAGGCTGTGATTACTCTGAGAATGAATATTACATTGTCATATCATAACTGTGGACTTTTATGCTGGTTTATCTACTGTAGAAAATGACAAATCCTTTTCTTTAAACATAATTTTAAAAGACTACAACCATTTCTTAGAGTTAGCACATAACTGCAGCCAAAGACGAGGCAGGTAAACATCTTTCGTTGCTATTTTGAAAGTCATCCAGATTCAGCACAGATTTCTTTCTCATTGTACTTTAATATTGAGAGATTCTGTGATAAGGATGCCACATCTAAGTAAGTCAAGAGAAATGAATAAAGACAGAAAATGAAAGGAAGAACTGTTGCAGTTCTTCTTTAAAAGCCTTTGTCCATTCTCTGTGCTGGTTGGGAACAGAGGGGGATCTTCTACCTGCAACATCACAAGCTTAAAAGATTTTTTGCTTTCTATTTGTGAACCCATTATTTCACTGAACCGCCACTGACATAGAAAAATGTTGAGCCTACACCTTAAACACCGTGAGAAAGAGAGTGACTAATGAGAAAGTTGGTAACAACATCTCCTTCAGGCCTTTATTGTCTCATCGTCTTCTGGACCATTTCTGTAGAGGAGGTGGTGGGTCACAGACGAAGGATTTGTTCCCTCTCTAATGTCAGGGACATATCCTTTCTAAAGATATTTCCTCAGAGAGGTTGTAATGTCTGAAAACAATGCAGTACGTGTATTCCTTGCAAAGGAGCTGCACTTCCTTTTTTTCAATGAAGTGTGCACTCAAGCACAGTCAAAGTAGGCAACACATATCACAAACATTTTCCTCTTACAATAGGATTTTGCAGTTTAGCAATTTGCTTATCAGTGAGATTATAATTCTGTAAGTCACACTTAGATAAATGGGGAGGGAGGGTGGTTAGGACGTTATTTTTGTAATTTTTGTAATATTGTGTTTCAGTTGCAAGCAGACATAGTTTCTTCCATCTGCCTGAAGTTTTATTACGTTGTTTTAGTTGAACAGTGTTTTCATGATCTCTAAGTCTAATTACAGTTTTTAATCTTCAGAGATTTTTAAATCTTTTTATTTCTCATTCTAATGCATTAAAATTGTCAGTGCTATGTTGCTATGCTGCTTAAATCTCCACTCAGTGCAGTATATTTCCACTGACTTGAATGGACCAGCTTGCTAAATTCTATATATATTCTAGAAAGTTGTATAGGCATATGAGCAAAAAGTAATTATTTCTTAAAGTGAGAAAATTAGTTGTTATTTTAAATCAATTTATTCATTAATATAGAAGAATTCCTAACATATCTCAATTTGGAAGGGCCTTTTAAAGATCACTGAATCCAACTTCCTGCTGCTTGCAAGACTAACTAAAAATAAACCATATGACTAAAAGCTTTATCCAGATGCTCCTTGAACTCTTGACAGGCCTGGTTCCATGACATCTTTCCTGGGGAGACTGTTCCAGTTATCAGCCACCCTCCCAGTGAAGAACCTTTTCCTAATGTCCAATCTGAACTTGCACTGTTGCAGCGTCAACATGTAACATTCAATATGCAACTTCAGAACTGCCATTTTGGGTATGTCAAAGGTGTGTTTAGTGGATTTTACCTCAGTGGCAGTACTTTAAAGGTCAGTATAGGAGCAGAGCTTCTCAGCTAGTATATTTTTTTATGCAGTAGGTAGTAGATATTTTTGGATCTTTTGAACTACAGTTTCAGAAATAATTAGTTCAATTTTGTACTTCCTGTTTCTGCAGTACTTTGTGAGGTTCTAAAAACCTTTTCTGTTTTGATGCCATTTGGTAAAACAAAAAAATTAATTCTGTCCTTCCCTGTTCCTCTGTAAAAATATAGCATATTAATATGCTCTGGTTATTAAATTTACTTGCTATCAACTTTTTTCCTAGATTAAATAAATAAATAAACTAAAAAAAAAAAAAAACAACTAAAAAAACCCCAAACAAAATCAAACAAACAAACAAAAATACAAGCTGCGATCATATATCTAACGTTGAGCTGGAGAAGCTGCTGAAAATATTTCTGAAGTTGCTCTTAGCTGTGATTACCAATAATGTGATGGAAAAGGCATATGCATACCTTTCATGTTCATCTTCTACTGTGTCTGAGCTCTGGACACTTTGTGAGAAAATAATGCTAAGTTATTCTCTTTGACCCTAAACAAAGCATTCTCAGTTATTGTAGTTAATTCCTTTGAACTGTCACTGAGTGGCAGGGAGGTGAAAGCAGAAAAACACATGGGGAATTAAAGTCTTTAAACAGGAGGATCTAGGATTTCCAGGAGCATGTTGTTCCTGAAATCCTTTCCCCAAATATATTAAAAGCTGAATTGCAACAATTATAAAGTGAAATGTAATTTTTCTTTTTTTTTCATTAAATGAGGAAGAGTTCTGAAGCAAACATGGCATGTGTAAAACAGAACCAGTTCCCAAGGAAAAAAATGAATGAAGCTAAGGGTATTTCAATGTTGCCAAAAATATTGTATTAGTTGGTAATGGCAATGCTCTAGCATGGGTATTATCCCATCAGGTCAGCATCCCAACCGAAGGAGATATTTCCTGGAAATATTTTCTTTCCATACACTTCTAATGGAAAGCTATAGAAAACAGGAAAAAAAAAAAACAAAAAAAGAGAAAAGCATATTTTTTCCTGTTTCATGAGCCTAACTTCTGAGTTCCAACTTGTGCTGATTCCATGTGTAAGCCTGGGTGAATTCACATTGAGAACATGTGGGTTTAGTAGGAAAACACAAATGGGGGAGTACAAGAGGTCGGTCCTGTCCAAAAGCACAGCCATTACCCCAGTGCTTCCCAGAGCTCTGACTCCATCCCTGCCAGAAAGTTACATCTCCATTGGCTCTTGCACCAAACCCATCCCACTAGGAACAGCAGGTGAGTGCAGAATACTTTTATTTACAGAGATCTAGGGGTTTAGTTTGCTAGTTTTGCTTTTCTCTAAGTTTGGCTGTTCTGTGGTTTGTTTTTAGCCTGAATTTGAGCACTTTCTTCCTATTGTATACTGGGATGAGGACAAGAAGAATTGTTCTGAGTTTGGCTTTAACTTTCACACTTGAAAATTCATGCTGCCGGCAACCAAAGTAGTTTTTATACCAGGAGTAAAGTGAAGCTTAGCTCAGGGGCATCATTAAGAGCAGTTAGTGATTTTGTTAGTGGCATAAACATCAAAGATTTGTGACCCAGCCACTAAGAACTTATTTCATTAATGCATTTAAATATTAATTATCATTTATTACAAAATAAAAAGAGGCTGTTACAATACTTTTCTCGTTGTATGGCACAGCCTATATATCTCCTTCTTTTTAAACCAATTAAAGCCATTCATCCCCTGAATATTATTAAATTATGTTAATATCAGACTTCTTATTAGGAACCTGGTGATATATGAGCAAAGTGAAATAAATTCAGTAATACAATTATAAGGTTAAACCAAAGATTAGTAGTGAAAAGCAGTCTCTAGTAATTGCCTGTGATTACTTCTACTTGCAGAATGCCAGGCCACTGCTTTTCTAATATGCTGAATCAATATTCTTACAAACTGTGCTTTTCATGGTTTATAAATAAACATTCAACATTTTGTGAGAGGCATAAATAAAGGCAAATATTGAATGACACAGTGATTCAGAATGTAATTATTGCAGGGGGGAGGGAATATGACATGGTGATAAGTCAGGTAATTAAAAGCCAAAACAAATTGTACTTTAAGCCTGGAAAATGTGATTTGCCGGGTGTGACAGATAAAGAGCTATGTGTCCTGTATATTTTAACTTCATTGGCTGAAGAGATTTGGCTTGTTAAAGCCACAGAGGAAAAGGAGATCTAAAAAGACTATGGTTTCCAGCAAACTTTAATCCTCAGTTCAAACTGTTGGTTTAGGAACAGCCCAGCTGAGCAAGCATAGATTTTATGATTGCATCTCTGCCTGTTGTTTTAAGGGGTTTTTTGGGTCATTAATTCTGTGAGTTTTCATTGAGTTAACATATATTTACAAGAATTGGATCACACTGTGACGTGAATGGGGCCACATTCTTTTTTCCGCTTACTCTCCCTTGGTGTTCCTCTGCTGGGGAGTCTGAGGATTATCCAGACACAGGAGCTTCAGAGCTCAAATGAGTGTATGGCACAAAAGCAGGAGTGAAATGTATCCACACTTGAGTTCCTTCTTGGAAGTATCCTTTGAATTGAGGTTCTATCCTTTGAAAGATATCAGCTGTGCTGAATATCTTTCCTTCTTTTTTGGAAAGAAAAGGCACATAAACTGATCTAGTTAATTGCACACATTTCATGGAGAAATAAAACAGATGCCTTCCAGATATCTCAGACATACTGCAGGTGCACTGATCTATTTTTCCACTTTGTGTGCACTGGAATCATCAGATGTTCCAGAAAAGCAGTTCAGGAGAAAAGGCCTAAAATGAAACAGCAGCTTCAACAAAAGGAAAAAGGCTGTAGGAGGTCTACAAAAGCTGTGTTCTCTGTCCTACCTATGAGAATTGTCAGATATAATCCAGCCTGGCCTCTCCATTTCATAGGTCTTTAAATATCATTCAGCTACCTTGGTATTGAACTTAATAACCCAAATTTAACTGAGTCATGTTGCTCAGTAGGACAGTCAGTCTTGCTGAGTGTCCCTCTAGGTAGGTCTGCTGTTTTGGGTTGATTACTACTGTGTGCCACATCACATCTCAGAATCCAAAGCAGTCCTGTCTTTTTGGATTTTTTGTATCATTCATAAACAGAAATCTTCTGATTACAGTTCTTTTGCTCAGATTGTGTTTTGGGTTTTGCTCAATGCCTACTGCATAGAAAATACCCTTTAGTTCAGCTTTGCATGAAACTTCTAAATATAAATTAAGAATTGTAATGAGAGTATTTTAGTTTAACAACATTATTAAACACTGTCATGACCCATTAGAAAATTAATTATTTTAATCAAAGTTTTGTGCAGGATTGCTGAAATGCACAGTTTACACACAGTCCTTCAAAATTCTCACATCAGATGTATTTACCACATACAAAAGATGTTGATATGGCACCTGAATAAAATATATTAAGAAAACATTTAGAACTTTTTCAGAGGCATTCCTAGAAAAAAAGATGTATCCTAATGCATGTCATGATACATGGTCAAGTCATGATGAAAATAATGGTGAAGAAACAAAGCTCATCTAGGAGCTTGCTGACCCCACTATATTTATATATTGTGTAATTAATCTTACAGCAGGTTTTACATTTTTGCTCTTTTAGCATAGGAGAGTGAAAGAAAATTCAGAGGAATCAAATGGAAGTAAGAAGGAGATTAAAAAGTCTGAAGGTTAAGCATTGTGAGATCTAGAGCATCTTACAACCTGCTGACTTTTTAGAATGATTCTTTTTACAGATTGCCTTAATTCTGTTTTGAAGACAGCCTGTGGAAGCACTGTTTTTCAATCATGATTTGAGAAAAGCAATTAATTTTATTTCTCGTAAGCCAGAAGCAGAAAACAAATCCTAATAAGTTATTTGGCCTTCAGCTTTCTATAGGAAACATTAGCCAAGAAACTATAAATGCATCAGGAATACTAACTGGAATTTAAATTCATATCTGCTTAAGTGTTGCAGTCAACAAAGTCATCAGCAAAATAGTGAATAAGTCAAATTTCTTTGAGACTTTCAGATAATTAAGTCTGAAATCAACAGTATGGATCTAAGTTCAATTCTCAGTTATTCAGGAGTCAGTTACATTGGGCTTCATTATCTGCTTAAGTCTTGCATCTCAAAATATATCTCAGACCAAAAAAAAGAAGGTGTGAACACAGGAATACAAAATGAAGAACTTAATTGTCAGGAAAATAATTCTGGTCATCTGTGAAATTTTAAACTTATCCACATACTTCAGTGTCTGCTTCTTATGGGAGATTTTATGATGCAAGCCACTGAGTTTTTTCCATAATCTTTTCTGGAAAAGATAAAATGTCACTTTCATTTGGTCCACATGTTTAATAAGATCATTGCTCTTGCTTCTTCTTCTCTTTTTCTCCTTCTCTTTATGTTTTATTTTTAATCCTTTAAGCAGAATTGAGTTCTTGAGTAAAAATTAAATGTACCAGACCAAACTGGGGGGGAAAAGAGCTTTGAATAAGATAGGAGGATTTAGGCGACCTCAGATGAGCACCTGTCACCTTTAAGTGGCTAAGAGCAGAAACTAAGAATACAGAGTGAGAATTTTAATGCAAGATATCCCAGCTTACCCTTCATAATGCTTTGGCATCCTTTGGCCACTGGTGTAAAAGACTTTGCAGTTGCCCAACATCTCAGTGCAGTCTTAGCCTGCAAACAACTTCCTCATTTTTGAAAATGCTTTTTTCTTTTAAAACTGCCAGATATGTTTTGATATTGGACTGTTCCAATAGTATGCAAGTCTGACTTCTGGTCTTTGCTTTTAGAAGGTTTAGCAATTTTATATGAATACACCAGTGAAGAAATTGCCGGATTTCTTCAGGAAACATGTACGAACTCTCCACTTAACCCCCACTTATGTGATCTTCAATATCATCAAGCAACAAAATTGCACCTACACTTGTCTATTGTGTTCTTCATCCCACAGTCCTTTCATTGATGTTTATGTGTTGGCATTATCTGTGGATCCAGAAGCAAGTGTATATAAGGCAATTTCTGGCAAGCTGACAAGGTTGAGCAGGGCGAAGTGCACTCTAACTCGCACTTCCTCAGTAAACTCTCTGCATACTGAGTTGTTACACAGAACCATCAGCAGCTCTCTCCACAGAGAAGACACCAATCTAATTGTCCTACTTCAAATGGAGGTTTTATGTATCTAAATGTTAGAGAGAAGCCAGAGCAGCCAAAAATACAATCTGAATTTCACAAAAGTAGCCTTAATTGTTTAACTACTAGAAAGCAAGGAATGACAAAATGTGTTCTTCTTCCTCCCAGCAATTTGCTGATTCAGGAGTATCACCACTCTCTGTAGATGTCATGGAACACCAAGCGAGCTGTTATGAGTCCTGTTTTTCAGACATGTCCCAAAACAAGTGAATGCATATGGATTTAAGTGCTTGGTTGTCTCTGTCTGGGGAATGCACTAATTGACCTACTTTGGTCTGTGGCATCTAAGCTGCATTAACTCACACCAGCTCAAGCCTAGGAGCCATGGAAACGTGTGGAAAAGCTGCTCAGCTCAGCTGCCATCTTCTTTTAGGTCTAAAGCCTTCTATGGGAATTAGGTTGGATCTGGCCACAATGCCTTTTATACCTGCCTATTTCTAGACAATGAAAGAACTATTAGAGGTATTTATTTGTCTGATTTCTTCAGGCTAAATCTATTTTGTTGTTGCTGGCTTTACCTGATTATATTAATATTAGAGTGCCATTCAATCCATTGTTTATTTGAAACAAACATTTAAATTTATGTGCTACTGTGCAAAGGATAGCATGAAGGGGGGGGAAAATCTGTTTTCCTCCAAACTGAGTGCTAGTTTTGAATTTGCACTGACATCTTCTTTGAGTAGGTGGTGGCTATTTTTACACTTAGCTTGAAATCCTGCAGAGAGACAGCTCAGGGTACACTGCTGCCACTGGTCCTTGAGATCTTAAGGTAAACTTCAAGGTAAACTGATACGACATAGGGTATAGGAAGACAGAACCAAAACATGTTGAGAAAGAACCTGGAAACCGACACATCAGTAAGGTGTAGTTTTATAGAAACCAAAACACAGGACAAACTGCTGTCAGAAACTTTTACACTGGTCCTCAAAACTGAAGTTCTTTCGTGGGCCCTCTGAATGTTTCCTGGCCATAAGTGCAAGGTTAAAGAAATCTCTTAATGCAACATTTTTATTGTTACATAACTTTTTAATATATCATCAACATTTAAAATTATGATAGAATATGCCAAATAGAAATTAATGCAATTCAGTTTTTTCACTTAAATCAGAGTTAAAATTTTGGGTGAAGAATGTTTGGAGATTTATTTATACACTTCAGTCTCTGAAGTTAACAGAGGAAACTGGCTGCCAGTCTCTACCACTATGCAAATAGTTTTTCTTCCATCTAGTTACAGAAATATATTAAAAAATGTTAGGAGCATGAAATAATAATTTATACAATAAGGTTTTTTCAAAATAAGAAAAGAGTGACAGGAGTAGGGCCCCAGACAGTGAAACATTAATACCAAAATGGCTCAACTGTCTTACTGTTATCCTGACCCCAAAGAAAGCATCCTATGGCCATATCATATTTTTAGTCTGATTCTCTAGAACTACTTTTGAAAGAAATGTTTTCTACACTTAGACTAGTACTGAAGAACTGTGAATATACATATATTCCTACAATGCATATTTTTGTATGTAAAAGCCTATTCTCAATTTAAGATTTGGTGTGAGGAGGGTGTAGCCAGGTGAGGGTCAGTCTCTTCCAAGTACGAAGCAATGGGATGAGAGAAAATCTCCTCAAGTTGCACAAGGAAAAGTTTAGATTGGATATTAGGAAAGATTTCTTGATGGAGAGCTTTGTGAAGCACTGAGACAGGCTGCCTAGGGAAGTGCTACACCAGGTGTGGATGTGGCACTCAGGCACGTGGTTTACTGGTGGATTTGGCAGTGTTGATTTAATGGTTAGAGTCAATGATCTTAGAGATCTTTTCCAACCTAAACAATTCTATGATTCTATCATTCTATACACACACACACACAAAATTATTAAGCCTTGCCAGATATATTGTATTAATGGTGCTGATGTTGTGAGGTGGAACTTATGCAATGGACTGTGTAAAGATATTCTTGCTACTGACTAAGATATGACATGGAAGAAGAGATTGTCACTTAGGGGGAGAAAGAAACATGCTAACTAAATGTATTGGATTATTTTCTTTTTTACTATCAAAATTATTTTCCTGGTGACTGTGTATTGGTCCTTAGTAGGAGGAGTAGGTACCTATCAAGGAAAGATTAGATTTCTAGAGAATAGTTGAGCTTACTGCTCAATCAAATGATAATCCATTTCAGCCCTTCTTTCTCTTGTCTTGTCTTCACATTCCTGCATGCACATACACACACACACTCACACACACACATACAGATTTCCATGTTGGCTGGTAAAGCAGTGCAAGAACTTGCTGTGTTGTAGGAGAGGTGAACTCGATGATCTTCCTTTGCACAAATTTCAGCTGTTGAGGTTCACTCACCTATGCTTATGATCCAATATATTTCAAAACAGTAATAGAAAGAGGAGACTAAAGTGTATATAAGCCTATGAGCACCCAAATTAACTGCAGGTAATGGCATACAAATTTCCCTGTTTGAGCTTGTAATGGCTGTGTTGTTATCACCTGATAGGTATTTATGTATATATCATGAAATGTTGGTTTATTTCTACACAGATCACAGAAAGCACTACTCAGTCCAGTATTTTTGAAGGCAAACTTAATACAGAGGAAAAAGTAGTCAACAAATACAGAAAATTACTTCAGGTTTTCTTTACTATATAAATTTTGGGTTTTATAGCTTTATTTTTGCCTTTTTGGGTCAAAGCTGAAGCATTGTTCAGAGTCACACTTCCTTGCTGATTTTTATCAGTGACTAAGGACTCCATTGTACTTTGCTGTCAAACTGACATCCTATAAAAACAGTGAGAATAAATAAATTCTAATGGAACCATTTTTCACTATTATCTTTTCACCTAAATGTATCTGCAGCATGATCCAAAAAGCCTCAGAAGTAAAATGTTTCCTAAATGCTCTGATACTCAAATATGTTTATATTTGATGTGAAATATGGCAAATGTTTGATGTGAAAGTGGCAGATGGACAGGGGTTTAGAAGAATGGAAGTTTTGGCAGATGAAAAGGATTGTAAATGTGTTTATTAGCAAGAAAGGTTAAGGGCTTATAATTCAGACAGTATTATATGAGTCGAGAAGTTCCTAAGAAGCATAAAGTTTGATGGGAAAAAAGTAGAGAAAAGATGTTCTTGGAAGATAAGATCAAACATAATATTTAATAGCCAGAAATTCATATCACCTAGGGTCGGCACTTATCTGAGTAACTAAGTTAAAAATAGAGTGACCTGATACTGTTTCTATGATCTCTGCAGAAAATTAGGCATGTTCAGGGGAAAATCACATCTTGTGCATGCTCAATCATGTTCTAGAGTGGACATTCTCTCACCAGCAAAGGAGAGGGAATAGAGAGCCACTAGAGGCCATTTAATGCATAAAGGACCAGCCTTTAACTAGTCCATGGTGAAACTGCCCAATAATATGGAGGCCCCATGAACTTGACAAAACTTCCTCTAAATGCAAAGGTGGGAATTGCCTAAGGTGTTTTCCATTTGTCACAGAAGTCCTAAATTCTTTCCTTTCCTTTTTGCACAACTGTAGAAAACACACCTGTGCATTTTACTTGTGATTTTTTTTAAATAGACTTCTAGTTCATGTTTTTAAATTACTCTGTAAGTTAGTATTTATTTACTATGCTTAGGATTTCATTGGAGAAGTCAAGAATAGTGTTCACACAAATCTTAAAAGACCAGAAGGTTAGTTTCTATCTGACATATGGATCTATAGATGGTGTTCTTACCAAAAATTATATGATTAAACTCAAAATTATAATTTCTTTTTTTATAAACCCTATTCATCCAAGTATTCAATATCTCAGTGATCAGAAGTTAACTTTGCAGCTGATGGATAAAGATTAAACAAGGCAGAATCAACCTTAATTCTTTATATGTAAAATATGGTGCTTCATAATTAACTTAGAAAGTGGGACTGCTGTTGAAATGAAATGGAAAATGTCCTCTTTAATCTGTTGTTCCAGGTGTATGTAGATTAGTCATTACTGGAATAAGGAGACCTTGTAAATTAAAGAATAGGTGACATGACAAAAGAGGAGAGGAAGTATATGGTTTATAGAGTTCAGCTGCTATGCACACTTGTGACAGACTTGCAATTTGATTTTCTTAGTAATCACTGTAGAAAAGAATTTCTGAACTGGTGATATTAAAACATAACTACAAATGTAATAGGCAAAAAACTTACAACTGTTGTTTAGTACCTTTGGAGATGAGCAATGTCTGATTATAGAATCCTTTTCAGCTTTAAAAGTCTTACTCTTTTCCAAAGATAGGAATCTATATCCTAGGACATAACTAATTTTGGTCTGATCACTGTCAAAAATATTTCCTGATTTTTTGGCATGCGTTAAAGGGAAGATTTTTGAGCCATCACCTCAATTGAAATGGTGGTCAGAGAGCAGTAACAGCAGGAAAAAGTGAAAATCTCGCTTCCCCATCCCTTTACTGTGAATGAAGTGGGTTAGAAATAGACTTTGGCATGTATCAGCCATAAAGCAGCCAAGAACTGCCCTTATAAATATTCAAATGTAGTGTTTGCTGCTGGTAGGATCTGAAAAAAGGTGTAATTTGAACTATTTGTAAGAGCAATTTTTTTCTAAAGGTAAGATTCTTTAAAGCCTATGTACCCACTAAAAAAATTGTGGAGATAAATTGTGCAGATAAATGAGTTACTTGAATATCAGTACATTTCTGCCTTGGTATTTTGTCTTTTCCAAATACTTATGCTCCATTTTTCCAGGTATATTTGCCTTTGAATATTATTCGCTTCGAGGAGATTGGTCGCTTTTCATCCTGGGACCATAATTTCCTTTTGGTGTTTCTTTTGCTTGTTTGTTTACTTAGGTTTTGGGGTTTGTTTGTTTGTTTGTTTGTTTGTTTGTTTTTATAAGAGTTGATAGATTGCTGGGTTTTCCTTTTTTACAGAACATGAAATGAACTTGGCAAAGGAGTTAATGCCTCAGTAAATGCGAACAGCCATTTTTGGGATGTGCTTGAAAATTTTAATGGGTCTCGTCTCAAAGCGTGTGGTTCAGCTAATGAGAGAATTGACTTTAGATTGTGCCATAAATTGAATTCTGGGTTAGTGAGAAAGGTGTAGACTGATTTACTGTGAGATAAGTCTCTTTTGCCTCAGGAAACTGTGGAGATTGTAGCCTGTGGAATATCAGCCACCATTTCCCGGTGTTCAAAAGGGAGCTGTAGTTGGAGGTAACACCCTACACTAGCTTGGCAATACTGTGAGAGGGAAAAATCTCTTTGATCATGTAGTCTCATCTCCACACCTTATCAGTCATACTGCTTCATAATTTAGTGGACTAAAAAGTACTCAGAAAATGTTGCATTTGTCTGGTAATATTGTATATGTCCAATAATATAGTTTGGATCATTCATTCAAGGGACTAAAACTTTACATTGCACCAAAACTTACTTTATGAACTAGAGGCTAATTACACAAATTTAAAGATTTCTTACCTCTTTGTTTCTATAGCAGGGAAAAAAATGCATTCCTATTTCTCTTATACAGGTTTTACAGAATTACAGAATCACAGAATTTCTAGGTTGGAAGAGACCTTCAAGATCATCAAGTCTGACCCAGCCCCCACACCTCAAATAGATCATGGCACCGAGTGCCACATCCAGTCTTTTTTAAAACACATCCAGGGATGGTGACTGCACCACCTCCCTGGGCAGACCATTTTATATGCTTTATTCTAGTTTGAGTGCGTATTTTTCATCAAAGAAAAAAAAATCTCCGTGACCTTACTAAGCTAAGAAAGAAAGACTTGTAGTTGAAAGCTGACCTTAACTGGCTTATTTATTTTTGTAGAGATTTATTCAGAATCACATTTCTTCATACCTGGAGGCCCTCAGGTTGTCCCAGCTAGGCTGGTTCATTAAGCCAAAGTGTATTATTACCTTAGGTAACAGAATTTCAGATGATCCTTACTTTTGGTGAGCCAAGGTACTTGCTACCAACATACCAAGGTATGTTTGGAGTGTATTTGTCATAGGCATCTTCAAATAAGCAATGAGAAGAGTTAAGCCTCTCCAAAAAGCTGTTCTCATCTCCAGTCATGTCAATTAACTTTAGTGTGTTGCTGTCTTTCTTTACAAACTATAGAGAAGAAAATAACTCTTCTTTACATTCTTTATCTATATGCATGGCATTAGATGGGGAAAAAATCCAGCCTGTCGATATTAATGTGCAATATAGTATTTTGTAGCTGTTAAATTAGAGATTGTTAGGATTTTATCACAGGTACTCACATTAAAGCTGCTCCTTCTTAATTAAATCACCTAAATACAATTTTTAATGACATTTTATTCAGCATTTATTGGTTAGTCATTGTGGAAATTATTCTGAAATGAGAACAGACCAAGGTAATGATTTTCTGTAGAAATTGACTGCTTTAAAGGCAACAAATGTACAGTTTTAGTGCAGTTTAGTGTTCTGGTGTGTTAGTAGAGTTGACTGAATAATAAAAAATAGATTGTTGAATATGTCGGAGTAAAAGTAGACCCAATTTCTTTTATGTAAATTAGTATTTCTGAAAATGCTCAGTTTTGTAAATTGTAAATGAGTTAATCACAGTATTTATGTGAGGAACCTGCTGTTAGTTGGTCAGCAGCTGAAGAATTTTGCTTTTACATAAGAGATCTAAATACATGGCTAACTAGTCAAGCATAAAATTATCTAATTAAAATACGCAGTCTGTAAATAAGTCAATTGTAAACATAATTTCCTAAATTCTGGTCGTGAATACTACTGAATAATGAGGACATCAACACAAATAGAAAATTATCAGCATTAGAAAAACCTCCTGAATCTTGTAACCTGTACAACTTGCAATGGTATTTCATCACATATCCTGATTAGGGCTATGACAGAGTTCGTATGTGGTTCTACCCATGGAAGTTATTTAGTAATATATTTACTGTGTTCATCCTAGTCTGTAACTCACATTCTCCCTGTTGCTCTTCCACATACTGGATGACTCACCCAGTAATTAAGTTGCTTTATTTTATTTTATTTTAATTTTTTTAAGAAAGGACCTGATAAGTCAAACAAATTTAGATGGCTTATTGACTGGAAGCTCAGTTACTCAGTCAGCAGTATGGATATAAATCACATGTAGCAATGCTGCAGGTAAGTCATGAAATAGATCAAGCTCAAGACATGAGTTTTATGCAGTACTGCTGCAGTGCCTCGCCAGTTGATCACTTTGGGTGTGCTTAGATTTTGTTCATCTTTTTACTGCTGGCTTTTGCTGTGCTCGTGGTTAACACTGCAATTAACTCAGAGGTCTTTGTAGCACTTACATTAAAAGCATAACATTAGCATGAGTGTTGAGTGTCTTGGGAATATAGTTTGTGTCAGTACAACTTAAGAATTTATATTGCTGGAAAGGTTTTGAAAATCCAACTTTAAGAGTTATGTAAAGAGTTATGTAAGTACATAAAGGATGCATAACTTTCCTTGGCTGAAAAAGTGATGACCAATAGGAACTGGAAAAATGACTAAGGTGAGAATATTGTATCAACTGAAGCCTTTTTTTGATACCTAGTATCCCACAGTCACAGCATGTGCTTAGATGTTTTTCACAAGCAAATGTGATCCGTGAATCCTGTGTTTTGCTATAGCATGTTAGCAGTGCTTGAGACAGTTTTCTCCCATAAACATACATGTATGAGTGCTTGAAGATTGTGCCTTTTGCTGGATACGCTGCATACCAGTGTTCTTCATGGGCTGCCCAGAGTATCTACAGTATTTCACCCTCTGGCAGAGTGAAGTGCCTGAAACCACCACATCATCCTCTCTTCTATTGTTCCTGTATCTCATTTTGGCTGGGGCACCTGGCACTGGCATGCCACTCTTTGAGAAAACAATGTTCTTCCTACAGATGGGATAGCCTTGGCAGTGCAATATGCTCTCACCACCTCAACCCACAGTTGACTGGCAGCTGTGTCCTGGAAAACTGGCATGTTACCTTGCAAGGGGCACGTTGCCATCCATAGACAATCAGGCACCTCGGCAGCAAAATGATCACAAATGAATATCAGCTGTTAACGTTCAAGGACTGATTCCAAGTCATTTGGGTTGGCCAGAAGCATGAAGTCTTTATTCTCTTTATTGCTAAATGCAGAAGTCTCTGTGCACACTGCCTGCTGTCTTTCCCATAAATAAGTCTAAATTGAAGAGTAATTCTCCGTACAATATTTACAGCACAGATATCTGTGGTCTTTCATGAATACATGGAGATAGGCAGTTTTCAGGAATATTTTGAATTGAAAAATCAGAGAATATACTGAACATTTTTGGCTTTGCTGTCATATCTTACCCATGCCCTGAGAAGCATGCTGTCTGTAGTGTAGTGAACTAGACTGTTCTCAAAGTTAATAAATTAATATTTCATACCACTGTCTTTTCAGAACAAAAGGTAGAACAGAAATGAATGATCTGACTCTTGCCCACAGTCATGAGTGCAGACCATACCTTTCTTAACCAGGAATTCAGACAGTGCAATGAAATAATGCAATGAAAAGTATATATTAGGAAAACTTAGCTACCATTTAAAATGTGATTTTGATCTGAAAAATATGCCAGGAGACATTTTGAATTAATTTTTCTTCATAGATTTATTTATCATATTTTAACAGGTTTCCTAAAATAAAAGAGAGCTTGGCATTAGCAAACCTGAATGTTGAAATAAGCTCAGTTTGGCTCATATGAAGGTTAACTGAGCCATGGTTCCTACATAGTTCTTCTATCTTGTCTCCAGCTGAATAGGACATTTGCAAAAAATATTAGGCTGGAGACCTAGATCAGTTATGGAGACCTAAAAGCAAGAATAAAATTGAATTAATTCTCTTTTATTTCTGTGTAGTTTGTAGAGCTAAGAAGAGTGAAAAAGACTGGTCTTTGATTTTTCTTGCCAGACACTGAATGTATATAGCTGGCTGGAATGCTAATACCATGATGACATTTTTGCATACTGTATTCTCAGACTAGAAATGAATTCTGATTTATCACACAGCTTTTAGGGCAATTTTATTTGACCTTTTCTAAATACTACCTCCATTTATCCCTGGGCAGCTGACAAAGTCTCTTTTCCCTGTGACATGGTATTTGTTAGAAAATATGGAAGTTGAGGTTAGTTTTAAATTACTGGCTTCACATAGTTTTATTATGAAAAAGGCTAATCAGGTGCCCTCCCCAATTGTTCAATATTGTTAGAACATTTTAATTGTGGGTTTTTTTCATCGCCCCATTTTTCCCCAGGTACTTTTAGCCAAGGTACACGGATAAATAAAAAGGGATGGGGGAGTGAACACTGCCTTCAAATTGGCACAAATTAACTCACATTAACAGGCCTCTGTCACCATGAGGGGTGAACGATGTCTAACACATTTATGCACAAACTATTTTTTTTTTTAACAGGGGTGAGCAACCTTGGATCCTGGGGGGGAAAAGAAAAGGTCGGGGGGGCGGGGGGGTGGAAACGGTGTGTGCCAGTTTTCAGCACCTCTATGTCCTTTCACAGCAAAATGTTACCAGGATAATCATGCTGAATTTCGGCCGGGCTTTGTGCTGTAACTGCCAGCAGAGTAGTGATACACAATAAGCCGGCTGCCAGCTGAGCTGAGAAAACTCACAGCAGGGTGGGCAAGTACACGAGAACCCCATGTGGAAGGACACATCCAAAATACAGAGAGCTGTATATACATCCAGCCACTCCGAGGATCTCTGGAGTGCAGTCTCTCCAGCTGCAGGTTTCTCACAAGCACAGTGCAAACGGTATGAAATCTTTGGGCATTCCAGTAAGCAACAAATCTACAAAGGGGAAAGAATATGCTGTCAGCGCTTTGCTCACAGTGTATTGTAAGGTTATGAGAAATCAGGCTTAAAAACCACAGGACTGTAATTTTTTGAAAATAACTGAAATCTCAGTAGGTGGAGGTGTACAGGTTTATGCCCCTTCGTTTTGTAAAGTCAGCCCACACTGCTAAGCTCACAAGGTGAATTCACTGTGAGAATTAGCGTTCACTGTTTGCCAAGTTTTCTAGGCCTTTATTTCAGGGAGTGGAGATGGTGCTAATTGCAGGGAGTGGGGCTGTGCACCCAAGGAGATATGGGAGTGATATTGTACGAAGGTACCTATTCCACATTCTAATGGGAAGGTTAAACATTCTCTGCTCCCATCATGATAAATCCTTGTCTGCCTGGACCACTGAACCGCTCCTCCAGGAGAGACATCATGCCTATGAATAATTCTGACAACACTTTAAAGCAAATTAGAGTATGGCTTTATAGCGTTTTCCACACTATCCTGACACAGAAAGGATTAGAGATATCAATTATTTTATCTTTTAAAGAGAGAGATGAGATTCTCTCTACATTTCTTGATCCACTGGATAGATGGAAATGCTGTTGTGATGAGTTTACAAGACCGCTAAGGCTGATTAATTGCACATAAAATACTAGTATGAGTGAATCCTGTTAAGAACAAAGAAACTATAAAATGATCCAGATGCAGCTGCATCTCAGCATTACTTCATGTGCTGGCTGTTAAACATCTTGCAAATGCTGTTGACTCCTCTTGAATGCAGCTCTTGTTAACTGTACACTAATCCTATTTGTATTCAGTGGATATGTAAATTTCTTTTTGTAGGTTTGTTTTTTTTTTTAATTTCCCTGGAAAATTGCACTTGTACACAAGAGATCCTGATGATGTTATTCATATGAGGAACCAATATATTACACACCAAGAGACGACAATCAATGCAAAACAGTATTACGAATCTCAGGTGGATGTCTGAGATGATCTGATAGCTTAAAAGAAACACAATAATCTCTTAATAAACTTGTTTTCTGAATATAACATTCAAAGCATATTTTATTGCTCTATCCAGTGATCATTCTGTGGTATTTTGTACTTGCTGTTCTGTTACTGCTTGTGGCATGTGTCATTATGTTGACTTTGTACATTAGTTCTGACCTGGCAAAAGACCTAAAAACATCTTTAAATCTGAGATACTAATTCAAAACTAAGAGCATCACTTAAATACTTTTCTAAATCAGGGCCAGAGCCTCCACAAATAAAATTTAATATGACTATTGAATTTGCAGAAACGGATTTTTCCTTTTTAAAGTGAATAAGATTTATTAATTTTACACAGTGTTTTTGGAGTGTTTCACTACTATTTAGCAGAAAAAAGAATAAGTATTTTTTTCTACAATCAGTGATTCATGGCTTTTAGCCTGCCAGTGCAAGATGGCATTGTTATTAAAAATAATGTTAAATAGTTAGTACTCAGAAAGTGCTGTCATGCTCATTGTTATGGCAGATTAGTAAAGATTAGAGATAATTTTTTTTTATTATATAGCTAAAAAGAAAAAAAGATTACCATGTCTAAATCCCTCCTATTTTAAACTATACCATTTATTTTTGAGGCTAGCATGCTCAAGAATTGGGACCACTATAATAATTACAATAAAATGATTGAAAATATACATGATTGAATTATGTAACCTGATGTTTTGTTAGAAATGAGATTTTTCTGGAGTTTGAGAGAAGCCTGTATCTCTCTAATACAAGGTTTTCCTCTTTCACTGTGGCATGGTTTAAGAATGGTGTTCTCCAATTTAGTACTCCCACTAAAACCATGGTGCTGCTTTCTCCCTCTCCTTGTCCCCCTGCCTATGTCTGAGGAGGTGAATTGGAGGCACAAATTGTAAAGATTATGGGTTGGGATAAGAACAATTTACTGGAAATAGCAATGAGGTAAGAAAACCTCATAGCATATAGAATAGTAACAGCAGCAATACTAATAGTGGAAGTGTACAAAAGAAAGTGATTCATGTGCAAAATGCTGACCTCAGAGCCTGACCCAGCCATGCTTCCCTGACTGGAAGAGACCCCTTCTCCTGGGAAGAGGGTACCTTCACCCCACCCCTGTCTATAACCGGAGGTGGAGTAGAATAACTTCTGTGTCATAGCCATGCCCCCTCCTGGCTACTGCAAAAAATTAATTCTGTCCTGGTTGGAACCAGGACACATTGCAATCACAAAATTAAGATTCACTTTTGGATATTACACAGATGTCATTAAGGCTAAGAGTATTAAAGCAGGTAGAGATTTGGGTGGATCAGTTTGAGACACCGCTGAAGTGGATTTCTCTGCATTCTGAAGCTACTCAGTTTCTAAAAATTAGGACACTGAAGTGTTCATTCTCTGGGCATCTTGATGTTCTAATTGCACTAAATTACTGTCTGGAGACAGACATGATTTTTATTTTCTAGAGTACTTAAACTTTAGGAAATTCCAAACTATCTAGAGTACAACTATGCTTCCGATCGATATTTATTTCACTAGGGCTTGCAGGCTGACTTGATACTTTGGGAAGTTCTCTTTCTCCTTGTTTTGAAATTATTTGTGTATTGACACCTAACAGTCTCAGAACATTCTTCTCCCAGAACAGTTAGGTAACATGAGCACCATGTTGGGGTGTTTTGAGAACCAGCAGCCTGGTGGTTAGAGGGGGAGGATCTTAGAATAAAGCTAGTTTCGACTGATATGTCCACCCTGACTTCTTCTTTGTTTTGTTTCTGCTACATCAAGCCAAGCTAAAACCATAGAATGCTTATTGATTAATTATGAATTGTTCTATCTATAAAAATCGGTCTGCTGCCCTTAGAAGAACAGAGTTGCATCTCTAAAAGAGAAACCTTATGACAGCATGAGTATAGTGAAAGGAACCCAGCTTTTCAAATGATTGTTTGTAAAATACAGGGAAAAATCAAGAAGGAGCATAGGGCACTCCCTTTCCATGTGGAAAGCATAGAAATTAGAATTCTATTTCTGCAGAATAGTGGCTAGTAAATTCCTGACTCAGAAAGGTTGCTCTAGATGAAAGAGGATTGAGTATTGACAAATAAACATTAATTGATCATAAAATGAAAGGATAAAATTGCTTAGATATGAGTTGGTGTAACTGGGTTGTGTTTAGTCCAGTCTGAAAAAGATTTGAGCACATCCTAGATTGATTTGAAAAAGTGTTCCCAGTTTCCATGTGTCCACAATCCAAGAAAGATACTGAGAGAGTGATGAAGAATGTCATAATAATATTTAGAAGTAATTAAAAATATGCCCCATAGGAAGAGAGTGAAGGAGTGAAGTCTATTTCTTTTGGAAAAAAAATGCATAAAAGGTGGTTTAATAATGGATTTTACACACACAAGTGTGGAACCACATAATTTTGATGATGGAAGAGGCTTTCTCTTAATTGACTAAGACGCATAAAGATCCTCTGGCTGGAAGCTGAAGCTACGCAAATTCAGGCTCTATTCACTACACACATTTTTAATTGCAAGGGTAATTATCCATAGAAACAGCTATTCAAAGGCTATGATGGCCTCCCTAGCACTTGAAGTTTTGAATATTAAATTGGATATTTTTTGAAATAGCTTTCTCAAAAAGCTCTGCTGTGTTTTTAACCTAGTTATTTTTTGGCTGTGTTTTGCTAGTCTTGACATCAGATGGCTGCAATGACCCCTTCTGGGTTTAAAATTCTACCAAATATAAAGGGAAAGTACTGAAGTTTAATAAGGGAAAACTTAGTCTGATCAAACTAATTTGCTAAATAGTATAGCCCCACTTGGAGCACCTAGATAAGACAGCACAGAGTAGGTTTAGAGAGGTAGATTTGTCTTGAAGTGATTTTTGTAGCGTTTTGATCCTATACTCAAGGGAACTGAAAGACCCTCACAGAATATTTTAACATATAATACAGTAGAAGGTATGTAAGCTGTGTAGACTGCCTGATATTGTTCTTAATCATAGAAAAACACAATGTGTTGGGTTGAAAGGGACCTTAAAGATGATGTAAAGATGATGTCAACACCCCTCACATAGGCAAGGACACCTTCTATTAGACCAAGTTGCTCAAAGCCCCACCCAGCCTGGCCTTGAACATTTCCAGGCACTGGGCATCCACAGCTTTTCTGAGCAACCAGTACCTCATCACCCTCACAATAAAGAATTTCTTCCTCATATCCAATATAGCCCTACTTTTGCTCAGTTTAAAGCCTTTCCCCCTTGTCCTATCACAACTTGCCTGTATGAGAAGTGCTTCTTCATATTTCTTTTAAGCCCTCTTTAGGTACTGGAAGGCGGCCCTAAGATGTTCCCAGAGCCTTTTCTTCTCCTGTCTGAATAATCCTAACTCTCTCAACTCGATTAATGCTGATAATCTGTAATTTTATAATGTGTATAAGATCTCAGTCCTAGACTACAGACCCCATGTGTTGGGTACTATACAAACGCGGATTTTCGTTTCACAAGCTCTATGTGTGGAAGTACAAATCTTGCTTTATCTGCATACCAATACCAGGACAAACCATGTCTCTTCAAACCAAAGTTTATGCCTCATGTTGTTTCTAATTCAGGGACATTGTTTTCCATCCAGGCTAAGTGGGTTTTAACAGCTGTGCCCATGACCCATGAAATAAAAAAAATCCCTTCCTATTGCTTTTAATTTCATAATGTAAAATAGTTCTTTAGATCATGGAGAACATAATCTCCAAGACCTCATCCCCAGGGTAAGCCTGGTGATAAGATGTAGGGCCCTCCTGTTTACTGAACAGGAGCTGTGGAGCTGCACTGCAGAGTATAACCTGGATTTATGCAGCAGAATACCCTGCTGGGAGCTTCAAAGCATACACAGGTTTGGAAAGTGTACTGCATTCTCAAAGAAAGTATTAGAACAATAAAAACTTTCTGATTTTGATATAGCGTTTTCTTGAATGAAAAGAAAGAACAATAACTCCTCTTTCAGTGCAGTTAAACCTTTCCAACAGTTCAGTCAAATGGGAAATGTATTTATTCAAATTCCTCCCGTTTTGAAGGGGGCTGGTTAAAAAACTTTTTCTGTTGGAAAAATCACCTTGATAGTTTAGAAACCCCTGTGCTATCTAAGATATACATATTTCTTGTTCAATGAGTTGGTGTTAGGTGCACAAGCTGTGCGCTGGAGTTAAAAGGGTAGAATGGTTATGGAGTCAACTGTTCTAGAAATATGTCTCCATGGAATTCAGATTAGTTTAAAAGATACTTTGAATATGCATTTGGCACCAGTGACTAGTAAACATGGATATTTGAATCAGAGGAACAATTTGTTATTTAAGAATGTCAGATTGCAAAAATAATCTGAATTTATGACACTAAGGTTTAAACAAGCATCAAACTAAATGTATGCCTGAAAGTCCTTATGAGCATTTAAATAAATGACGCCATCCTTGGTACTTCAAAAAACCAGGTCACCTATTTTTGCACCAGTAATGATATAGGAGATTTCAATGAGGCATTTTTACTAAAAATTTTGCATAGGGTATTAAAATTACTTATGTCAATGGCTTTTGCAAGTACACAGAACCACAGAATGGTCTCAGTTGGAAGGGACATTAAAGATCATCTAGTTTATTAAAAGTAAATGTAATCCATACTGCAATGTGTGATACTGTATCAAGCTGAACATCTTGCTGCATTTGCCTGAGTTGGGAGCATGTAGAACTTTGTCTCTGCCTATCCTTTTTAGCACAAAAAGTATATCATAAAAAAAAAGATAATATTTGTATTGTTTGCTGAGAAAAAGGTAGGAATTTTTTTGTAAGTTCAAAGCAAGACAGACAGGGTTCTGTGGGAGAGTGTAGACACTGAATTATCATATATTTGGAAATACCCAATAATCAGTTGCGTGCAGACTTCACTAAAGCTTTTGTGAATGCTCTAGGTGCAACGCCAAATATAATTTTCTGTCCTCTGCTCATTATAAAAGAGAATAAAGTGTTGAAATTATTGAAAAATATGCAGTTCTCTTCAAGACAGTTACTCTTCAATGCATTTAAAAGACAAGTATTTGAAATGTCATTAAATATTAGCAAAGTAAAGGACCAGTTGTTCCTTACAGGGTATTTCCTAAGTAATCCACACAAGTAGGAAGAAAGTCAAATAGGTAACTGTCTTAAAGTACTCAGATACTGTAATTTCAGAAACATTTATGATCATTACATGTTTGTTTATTTTCTTCTGCATTTGTAAGTTTGAAAAGTAGTTCTACTGAAATAAATGTTAATGTAGGGAAGATATGCTGGGTGATTTGATGTAAATCCCTCCAAACGTGTAAATAAAGCTTAAAACTTTGGTCTATACTAGTCACAGAGCTTGTAGGGGCTTATTTTCAACACCAGCACCTTAAAAAGCAGAATTGCCATGTGTTGTCACCATGTCCACTACAGGACATGGAAGCAGTACCAGGTAACCCTTAATACTGCAAGATGTGATTGCAGTGGTCCTTAATGAGGTTCAAGCTGCAGTTTCTTATATAACCTTGGGACCCTTCACTCCCAAGGTGTCTCTGGACAGGAGCACTAATTTTGTTTCATTATCCTAATATGTGGCTCTGTTTACATCCTGCTTTTCAGCAAAGGTTCAGCTGTGGGCTATGGCCCTACCAGGTGGAAATGCGTCCAAAGTCAGCAGGGAGGCAGATGGCAGCAGATTCTCTGGGTTGTGGCAACCATTAGTTACTGTCACTTTTCAGTTCAGACCTGCATAGTTTTCTATTTCCAGATGGCTCTGTTAAAGCATTTGGGTTTGTTGCTGGTTAGTCCTCAGGTGCAGTGTGGGAACAAAACCTCTGCACAATGAGGCTGGGGTATCAGCCTGGGTGCTGTAAAATTAGCTCCCTTCCAGGACAGGATGATGACACTTCCACTCTTCCTCTGCTCTGTGCCTGAGAGACCTTTCTCTTTAAGCAGTAGTCTCAGATTAAAGAGGCAGTCAGCAATTGTCTTCCATGAATGGAAATGATATCCTGTAGCCATGCCCTCTTCTCTGTTGGGAAAAGCCAGATAAGAGCTGAGGTCAGATGGGAGCGGAGTCTTTGCATCTACTCTGTGTATTAGAGTTTGACTGGGTGGCAGGTTTGCCTTATTGTCTCCAGACATTACAACATAGATGCTTAATTGCCTAGCAATCAAATGGTGTGCACTCTTAACAAATTAGGATCTAAGCCCAAACTGTGCCCACTGTAAATATATTATACTGTGGTAAATATTGTAAAACTATAAATATATATAAATAGTTATCTAAATTATAACACTGCAACCGTCAGATAGCCTTTAGTTCTCAACCAGGTCATTTCTCCCTTTAATATATTTTTTTCTTGTAACCACCACCCCCTTCTTTTGCATGCTTGCATCCTCTCATGTGAATTTTCTTGGACATTGAATCCTCTGAGAATATCCTTTTCCTTACTCATTTCATTAGCTGCAGCCCCAGCCTTATCTCCAGCCTCTGTTATTTTCTCTGTCACTGTATTGCCTCTTGCCCTTGACTGCAAACCCTCTGTTTGCAATTGAAGAGCAGTTTGGAAAGTGTCTTTCACACTGTGAATAAGATGTATTAAAAACATTATTTTTCCAACATACTGTCCCTTGACACAGAATAATTTATGTTCCTGGAGTGCTTTCTTGCCCTTCCCTCTGTTTCCTTTCTGACATCCCTCTTTAATTAAGACTTTTTGCCCTCTCTCCTGTTTGTTTCTTTTGATCTGGTAATTGGTCATTAATACATTTATCCAAATAAATATCAGAGTGCCTTTTATGACAAGTGAGACTTCCTAAAGTCAGTAACAGATTCTCTGTTCTTCCAGTGTCTATACTATTAACATCATCTTTAAGTCAATGTTTCCCTAATCACTTTTTGAACTATGAATATTATTATTTTCCTGTTTTCTACATATATTTTCACTTGGAGAAGTTTGACTTTTTTAATTCCTTTCTTGTGGACTTTTCAAGAATTAATCTCACTCTCAAGTGCTGGATTCTGCTCTTAGTTTCAAACTAAGAGTTTAAATCAGTATCGCTATTCTGTGCTATAGATGCACTCTCCTTATAGGTTGTCAAGCTTGGTTAAGAAAACAGAAGGCATTGCTATTATCTGTAGATAAACTGCGGACTTTACTTCTCTGAATTTCATCTGGTCAATTGGCAGTAGATCCTCTTTCCAGAAAACTAATCCTACTGTCCTCACTGATCATTTTGTGCAAGTGTTTTGAGAGGGACTATTCTTCGTAGTTATCCTGTGTTGAAAACCACTGTGCTATTTACAGGTTCCTGCCTGGTGCTTTTTTTTAAGGTTAACAAAATTGAAGCTACTTCATTTCAGTCAGAAGAATAGTGAAGATAATCTTTCTTAACTTCAAGATAAAACTATTTTTACAGTATCAGTGTGAAACACTTTTGGTCTCACTTCATCATTTTTGCCTTTCTGCACAAGGAGAAAGGGCAGCTAATGTAGTATTGCTATCCTGTTATTCCTTCCTCCTACAAAACATCTATTTCTACTGGAGGTGGCAGTTAACATTGTTTGTCCCACTTTACCTCGATTAAAGTAGCGGGAGGAAATCATGTGTCCTAGGGAGCTGCTCTTTCTCTATTAAGCAAGTGAGTGGGTTGCACCTAGAGTTAAAACACGGTTTCTTTCTTCCTCTTCAAGGTCAATGGGACTGCTTGATTGATAAATAATGTCTTTGTCCACTGCTGTCATGCAGTTCAAAATGCAACTTCTCAGAAGGGATGAAAATCATGAGCAAATAGAGTCTGCATGTCTTTTTTTTTTTTTTTCGTGAAGAACAGTAAATTATTATAGTAACATTATATCACCATTTGTTATATTAGTGCTACTTGCAAAGCCAATTGCCTCAACAGGAATGGCAGAACATGATATATTATTTGCAGAATGGAAAATACATCATGGCCATTACAATTCTGTTGAAATAAACCTTCTAGTAAGTAATAAAAGATACAGAGTGCAATTATGAAAGGAAGTTACTCAGGCAAATAATCAGACAGAGCACCTCTCCTATCACGAAAGGCTGAGAGAGTTGTGTTTTTTCAGCCTGGAGATGACAAAGCTCTGAAGAGACTTTATTGAGGTTTTAGGTATTTAAAGGGGACTTCTAAGAAAGGTAGGGTCAAACATTTTAATAGGGGTTGTAGAGGCAGGACAAGATATGATGGTTTTAAAAGAGGGTAAGTTCAGAGGAGACAGAAGAAAGGAATTTTTTATTATGAGGGTGCTGAAATGCAGAAACAGGTTGCCCAGAGAGGTGGTAGATGCCTCATCCCTGGAAACATTCAAGGTCAGGTTGGATGAGGCTCTGAGCAGCCTGGTTTACTTGAAGATGCCTCTCCTCATTGCAGGGAAGTTGGACTAGATGATGCCTTCCACTAGACCAGGTTGCTTAAAGCCCCATCCAACCTGACCTTGAACACTCTCATCTTTGGCACAACTTCTCTGGGCAACCTATTGCAGTGCCTCATCACCCTCAAAGTAAAGTTCTTCTTAAAATCTTTTCTAAGTCTGCCCTCTTTTAGTTTGAAATCATTACTCCTTGTCCTATAAGATCCCCTCCCCATCTTTTCTGTAGCCCCCCCATTTAGGTACTAGAATGCTGCTTTAAGGTCTCCCTGGAGCCTTCTCTTCTCCAGACTGAACAACCCCAATTCTGTCAGCCCTGCTTCGTAGGAGAGGTGCTCCAGCCCTCTGATCATCTTTACGACCCTTCTCTGGACTCATTGCAACACGTCTTTCTTATGCTGACCATCTCAGAGCTGCATGCAGTACTCCAGGGGTAGTCTCATGAAAGCAGAGTAGAGAGAGATAATCTCCTCCCTTGACCTGCTGCTCTTCTCTGCAGGGCTGTAGCCTGGGGGCTGATTTGCTTTCTGGGCAATGAGCACCATTGCTGGGTCAGGTTTTCATCCACCAACACCCCAAAGTCCTTCTCTGCAGGGCTGTTCTCAATCTACTCATCACCCAGCCTGTATCCATGTTTGGGATTGCCACAACCCAGCACCTTACATTTGGCCTTGTTGAACTTCATGAGTGAAGTTCACCTTTACTCTTGAAATTCACCTGTCCAGGTGTCCACCTGTCAAGGCTACCAAGCTACCAAGGCTGTCTGGATGACATTCCTTCCCCCTGACTATGAGCCACACCATGCAGTTTGGTGTCAACTGCAAACCTCTCTGAGGGCAGACTCAGTCCCACTGTCCATGTCACTGACAATGTTCAACATCTCTGTTCCCAGTACTGATCCCTGAGCATGCCACGCCTCACTGGTCTCCATCTGGGCACCAAGTCATCCCTTAAATCCATGTCTCCCCAGAAAAGGATGTTGTGCAGAGAAATGTACAATGCTTTACATGAGTCCAGGGAGATGGCATCAGTCTCTCTTCCAACATCCACCAGTGCTGTAACACTGTCATTGAAATTTGCCACAGAATTTGTCTAACACCATTTGCCCCTGGTGAAGCCATGTTGCCCAAAACCAACCTGTCACCTCTGTTTTCCTTGTGCCTTAGCATCATTCCAGGGGGGTCTGCTCCTTGGACTTGCCAGGCACAGAACTGAGGCTGGTTGGCCTGTATTTTTTTCCTTTATAAAAATGAGGTTATATTTCCTCCTTTTCCATGAGGGGAACCTCACCAGCATGCCATGGCTTCTCAAGTATGGCTAATGGCTCAGCAGATTCATTACAAGTTCCCTCAGGATCCTCAGATGCATCTCATCAGGTCCCATTGACTTGTACACATTCAAGTTCCTTAGACAGTCTAGAGCTTGATCTTCTCCTGTGGTGGGCAGTAATTAATTCTACCAGTCCCAGCCTTTCAATTCTCTGAGTTGGGTGACATGACGAGGGTGTGTGCCAGTAAAGGGGAAATAATTTTTGAGTCTGCAAGTTTTATGTCCACAAGGGACAATAAACAATTCCAGTGATGATTTCTTTTAATATATGTGTATTGTCACTCACATATCTACTCACTGAATGTCAAACTTCTACAGTCTGGAGGGGGGAGTAGCACCAACTTAGAAATAATTTTTTGCAAACTATCTGTTTTACTTGTTGATTGAATCCTGTGCTGTGACATCCAGAACACTAACCCCAGCTATCTTTGGAGTCAGTGCCCATGTAGCATCAAAATTAAGGAAAAACAAGTTTATTCATTTACATATTTTGCATATTTATAAACCCACCATTTTTCTGTATCAGTAAAAACTGGGTGCAAATGAGAGACAAATGAGAGACAAATGCACCTGGCTCCATTGATTTTAAGGGACCTGACATGACTGCAGAGATTTTGGCTTGCTGTGTTTAGCTCTGGTTTACACTGAGTCACATAAAGCCAGGAAACATGATGTTGCAAGTGCTTAAAAGTGTTTTCAATCTTCTCTTGAGAAGCTGCTGCACAACAGTGCTAATTTCAAGTCTGTGAAACTTTATAAGCAAAAGAACTGGGATCAAGCAAAAGCAGCACTGGACTTATGAAATAAGCCTGAAAATGATTTCTAGCAGAAAGTATTGGGACACAGCTAATAAAAACTGCCACAGGATCTGAAGTTACACTGCTGTGGCCACTGCATAGGTGGAATGGGACCTCAGGATACATTTATGCTGGAATATTATTTCTTGATTTATTTTTCATCTTCTCCTGCAGCTGTAGACTCTCCCTCAGCTTTAATGAAAATAAAAACACAGCTGGGTAGGAACATGATCTCCTGGAAAACAATGAATTCTTCACACTTCATGGAATAACATAAGTAAAGAGAACCCACAGTAGGGTATCAAAGATTACACAGAGGAGTCAGTGACTGACAGAAATAAAGTAAGGAGCTCTGGCTGAAAGCACAAGCTTGGGGAAACACAGTCTCACAGGAGGTTTTTCTGAGGAATAATGAGGGTGGCTCCAAGCACAGTTTCCTTGGGAGGGGATGAGGTGAACTGTATAAGTGCAAGTGCACTGATGTGCAGGCTCATGTTGTTCTGGTCACCTGCCAAAGCCAGGACACCCCTGAAGCAAGTGATAAGGGATCCAGGAATGGTAGCTGTTGGCAACCAAATCTCTGATCCTCATGGACTTTACTGCAGATGTTTCTGCAGTATGCAGAATGATGCAAATGCATGTGAGTGTACATGCTCATTATATACAAACTTGCACACGTGTCTATTGTTTGTATGACTGTCAAAGGTTTAACAGTGTAATTAAATAGGAGGAAGTACTGTGCTACTGACATGAGTGCTTGACATATTAACAGATTTAAACATTGTTTTTGAGGACATTATTAATTGAAATCTCACCTGCATCTCAAAGTATTTTTTCTGTTTAAAGGCATACATTAAGATGTGATGGCTTTAAGGTAATACAGCTTGAAATAGTTCACATGTTGTTCTGTTCATTTAGCATGTGCAGTAGCATTTCATATATAGTGCGTTTCCCCAGCTACTCAGTGTCACCTTTAGTTGTAGAGATCTTGTTCAAAACAAAGAGGAAAAACATTCTCAAGGGGAAAATTTTTGCATCTTTCTCTCTTCACTACCTGTCATTGATCCAGGTTTATTTTAAAACCTACCTCTAAATGTAAGCATAAAAAAACAGAAGAAAATTACATTATTTGCATTCTTCAAAAAATAACATTTCTGTATAAAGTTCTCCTCTAGATCAGGCCCATTGCCAGGGTATTTAATGGGCAGATGCAGTCCTTGGAACTACTTTTCACTCATCACTTGAAACTGATTCAGTTTTAATTTGATGATCTCCCTTTAATGGTGCTTACTGTACAGTCAGTGCTAGTTAATAGGAGTATTCCCTTTTTTGCCAGGAAGTGGTTTCATATAAGGTATTTAGGGATATCTCAAACCTCATGTCAGATATTATGACACCTCAGAATTTATTACCTTCTTAAATGCAGTAGTCCCTTAAATAAAATCTTTGAAATTTGAAAAAAAAGTTTTATTATTTTTCTAATATGTGGAGTTATCGCAGAAGAAAATAGCACTGTCATTATATGTTTAACAATGCAGCTCACCTTTCTTCCATTTTTACAGCTGAAAATGAGCCTTGTTCTATGATTATGATATCTTCTGATCCTTTTTATGTGACAAAAGGGCATATTTAAATTTTATCTATCGTGATTAACTAAAGCCAAGCCTCAGGAAATGCTTGTATTTGCTAGAGGTGACCTTTGGTTTACACTAGGAAGAGACTGCAGCTTTGGTTCTCCAAGGGTGGATTGCCTTTTGGAAGCAGAGCTGACTCCATACAGCTGTGTTTAAGATCTGGTTTGAGAGTGGTAATGATTCAAAAATGTAGAGGAAAGGAGGCAAGTGATTCTGAGAAGGAAATGGACTGCAGTTTATTTTTTCTTGAAATGGTGTGAGATTTGGCTCTGCTCTGTACCTCCGCAACAGAACCTTTATTATACTCTCAGGAATGGTGGTTTTACAGTTTTTCAGCAACATTTCTGGTTAGTTTTTATCTTCTTTCTCATTTTTAATGACTCTTTAAAAGAAGACTACTAACATTCCTAGCCATATTTAAAATTCTCACATCAAAGAATGAGAAGAAATAATTTATTTTTTTCCCCTAATTATATCCCCTTATATTGATTTTTTTGTCTCAGTTTAGGCAAAGTCTTCCCCAAATTATGGAATATTACAGTTTTATTTGTAAATGGAGCAATTGTAGTTTGTCAACCAATTTGTTGCAAGCAGTTTGTTCAGTAAGACTATGGGAGGAATGAGTGTGGAATAAATGAGCTACATGGAAGAGAGTAATGGGAACAGACTATGAATTACTTTGCTGTGAAGATAAAAGCTTCTGTTAATCTCTTCAAGGAAAAAAAAAAGTCTGTCTACTTTCTACATGGTTTATTACCTTTTTGTTTGAGTTGTAGTTCACATCTCAGAGACCATTTGCCCTCTTGGCTTTAGTTAATGTCTCTATTTTATCTCTGTATTTAAATAATTGACAAATCTCCAGAGATCAGGGTAGTTAGGAAGGGTCTTGAACTGCTGCTTAAGCTTGGCTTCAAAATAATAATATTAGAAAAGTGCAGCGTGTCATTACATAGCAGTCAAACTACTGTCAGTCAGACAAAATGTGGATTTTATGTTCAATTTGCATAATCAAAAAGAGGTAGAAAACAGGAAATATTTTTAATTATATCTTTATTTAAATGGCACATCTTAAAAGGATGTTTGCTTCAGCAGATTCAAAATATAATTTATACTTTTTTTTTGCTTTATAGCATTAGGCTGCCCACAGCAATAACAGCCAAACAACTGAAGTAAAATGTGTTGTCATGCAAATAATGAAAGAGGGAATTAAAGGGAACACCTGTGTCTTGTTGTTAGAAATCATATTCATGCTGGACTTGTAATATCCTAAATAATACAAATTTAGCTAGAAGTAGCAAAGCAGATGGAAACATCTGTATATTGTATGCAATGACAGTTATTGGTGGAGTATCTGGGCCTGGTTTTCCTCTCAGTAAACGTCATTTTCATAGTAGTTTTCATCCTTTGCATCCCTAACTCGTGAAAAAAAATCAATGTCTGATGAAGACAGAATAGTTTATATTAGAACATTAGTACAGGGAGACAGTCTGGTCCTGATACAAATACACAGGTACAGACGTAAGTCTTGTGAATGTCTAGTGCAGACCTACAAGGACCATTCTAATGGGTGTAAGCAGAAAATATTTAAACTTCCTTGAATGTGCTACTTTCTCACAAAGCAAAAATCCTATGAGAAAGTGTTGCAATGCCAGGGCTTGCTGAGATGTCAAAGAGCACATCAAATGCAGCCAGGTTGCCACATCACCGTACGTGTAAATCAAAGGAATTTGGTTCTCCCTAACATCAAGTGTCTGCACAGGAGACACAGACCATGCAAGCAAACTGTCCCATTCTACTCTGCAGGCAAAGGAAAGGGGCAGCCATTCAGCTGGGCAGGTGTCAGTGTCTGTTTTAGTGTGATCTCTGCAGCCTCCATCAAGTGCAGTGTTCACTAAGTCCTCCCCTGGCTGTTACGGGAGCTTGGACAGATTTCACTTGCAGACATGTAGGTGGTAAGACATTTGAAGCTGAATGTCTGAACCCCAAAGCTGAATCCTACTTTTCTAGTTCCTTTATACCCAGATTCAGTTCCTAATATGACAGCATTTCTGGTATAATGCCACCATAACTCTATCTTAACTTTTAAGAGAACCCAGATATCACTTGACTATGGTTGGAAAAGTTCTTTTTCTGCTACTCATTTTTGTACCTATACCTTTTTTACCTTCTTTTTTATCTTCTCCAGCCAAGATTTCCTTGGAGTTGGAAAAAACCCAAAACCAAAAGCAAAAACAGATCATATGAAAAGGGAGAAGCATACAGGACCTTTAAATTAAATTTATGGCTCTTTGTAAAATCAATTTATATTAAAATTCTGCAAAGGAAAATTCTTTAAAAGTCTCCCCTCTTCATAAAATACTAAAAGAAATCCAGTGCAATAAATCTCTTAGACCCAGATTTTCTTTTTCATCTTTCTAAGATGTATCATAAATATGAATTCTTTTTTTTAGTTGGAAGTTGTTCTAACATCAGGCTGAGATGGTTGGACGTTGGGTACATTGGGCCCATATATCTCTAAGATGCTACAATGGTAGATGCTAAACCAAACTTTGAGATAGATGAAGTTAACAATATATGGAATTGTGATAAAAGCCTTTTCTGAGAGCGCTTGATGACAGGTATTGTGCTTTTTGGGACGTGAAATTTTTCCAAGATGATGTATTTGGAGTGTGACTCAGTACTGACTTCTTGCCTATATGGACAAGTGAAGCTTTTAAATTGCTCTCCTCCTTCACTCTAGGTGGTTTACACCTTATGCTTCCAAAAAAAATGTTGCCTAACACACCCAGTTGTGGAACTTCTGACAAAATAATTTCTTCCTCAGATCATCCATGCAATCCATAATTGTTTCATCTTTCTGATTCATTTCTGTAGCTTTTTGAGTAAGTGTAATGTTTTCAGAACTTACTGCTGTGTCTGTAAATACCGAATCCTTTCTAAATTGTCCCAATGTAGTTTTCACAATGGCTTCTTACAGATGATCTACAAAGATTCTCTTTTGCCTTATTTGATGCTTTCAGTTGCTCTCTGGGGATATCTTTGGCTAAGCACACTCCCTGTTAAGAGATTCTTGTGATGCAAGAACAGTCATTGAAATTGAAGAAACAGTAATTTATTTTTCTATAGCTTTTCCCTTAATTCTGCTCACTTTATTAGCAAGATTGTCATGCACTCCTCTATTCTTCATCCAGATATTGAGCATGTTATGTAATAAAAAGGAAACATTCTACTAATGAAATTACATTTCTTAATGCATTATTCACCAACCTCCAGGGTTTTAATGCTATTTTGTATTGCTAAACACTTACTATATTCATTATTTAACATGCAACAAAAATGCAGATAAACCAGGCCACTTGGGTGGTCAGTCAGAAGGCAGAGAATATGAATTAGCCAAGGAATGTCTTTTCGTATCACATCTTACTATGCTCTCTCACCAAATTTTCAGAAACTCCACCAAGACAAAGACTCTGTTTAAAATAAAAGAGAAATTAAAAAGCCTTGCATCTGTTGTATTCTCTCCCCCATTTAGCTTCTTCCTTGTTTGGAGGTTAGGCATGACTCTCTCCCATCATTAGGTTCAGAGACTACCTCTCTTACTCCGCATTTCCAAGACGCTAAACACCTCCATAGGTCTCTTATTCCCTGCATCTAGGTTGTTCATGACACTATCTGGTTATACTTTTAATGGAAACTTAAGGTTTCATCCAGACCCTGTGCTATTGGTTGTGGATGGGTTATGCTCACTTACAGCTTGAATAACCAATCTTTATGTTTCAATTAGGGTGTAACACTCCTCTAAGGATTTCAGTCTTCTAAAGCCTAAATATTTTGAGATAGCTGTCTTCCTAAACACTGGTGTGCATTTTCTTATTTAGTTAAGAACCAAACTTCCAAGATATTTCTTTATTAAATCACTATAAAACCTAAAATTCTTTCCACTTGAAAAGTCTTTTCATGTGAGATGCTATGTTTGAGGCTGCTCCTTTTTCTTCAGAAAATCTCAGGGCAGAGTGCCATGCCATTCCTGTACCCAGGTCCTTTCTGCCTCAGCTTGTCCCACCATTATTTCATAGAATCACAGAACATGCTGATTTGGAAGGGATCCATCAGAATCGTTGATTCCAACTTCTGGCCCTGCAGAGGACACTCCAGGAGTCATACCATGTGCCAGAGAGTATTGTTCAAATGCTTCTTGAACGCAGACAGGCTTGATGCTCTGAACATTTCTTTGGGGAGCCTGTTACACTGCTCAGCCACCCCTTGGGAGAAAAACCTTTTCCTGATATCCAGCCTATACTTACCCCTACTGAGCTTCATGCCATTTCCCTGAATCTTGTCACTGCTGACGAGACTGAAGAGATCAGGGTCTGCCCCTCCACTTTTCTGGGTGAGGATGTTGAAGACTACAATGAGGCCTTCTGTCAGTGTCCTCTTCTCCAGGCTGAGCAGACCAACTGACCTCAGCCACTCTCCATATGGCTTCCCCTCCAGACCCTTCATCATATTTGCTGCATTCCTTTGGACACTCTAATAGCTCAATGCCATTTTTATCTTGTGGCACCCAAAACTGCCCCCAGCCTTCAAGGTGAGGGTGCCCCAGCTCAGAGCAGAGCAGGACAATCCCCTCCTTTGCCCAGCTGGTGATGCTGTGCCTGATGCACCCCCCAGGACACATTTGTCCCTCCTGGCTGCCAGGGCACTGCTGGCTCACATTTGTCTTGCCATTAACCGTGACCCCAGATTCCTTTCCACACTGCTGATCTCTGGCCTCAGGTTCCCTGGTCTATAAACTCAACCTGGGTTTCCCCATCCCAGGTGCAGAATCCAGCACTTGCCCTTGTTAAATTTCATGCTGCTGGTGATTCCTCTGCTCTCTGATTTGTCAAGGTCTCTCTGCAGGGTCCCTGTGCCCTTGAAGGATCTGACAGCTCCTCCTAGTAGTGTTCTCAGAAAACTTGCTTAGTATCCTTTTGAGTCTGGCACCCAGGTAATTTCTCAATATTTTGAAGAGCACAGGGCCTAAGATGGAGCCCTGAGGAATCCCACTAGTGACAGACTAGTGACAGGTCACCAGTCTGATGTCACCCCATTCACTGTAACCCTTTGTGCCTGACCCATGAGCCAGATGCTCACCCGTCTCATGATGTGTTTATCCAGCTGTGTGCTGGACATTTTGTCCAGGAAGATCCTGTGAGACACAATATCAAAACCTTTGCTGAAGTCCAAAAATATTATATTTACTGGCTTCCCTTGGTCAGTTAAGTGGGCTATCCTGTCATAGAAAGAAGTCAGGCTCAACAAACAGGAAGCTGCACCAGGTGTGACTGATGACTGCATTGCCCTCCAGGTGTTTTTCAATACCTCGCAGAATAATCTTTTCTATGATTTTTCTGGGCACTGAAGTGAGACTCATGGGCCTGTAGTTTCCAGGATCCTCCTTCTTATCCTTCTTGAAAATTGGGACAACGTTTACCAGCTTCCAGTCAGCTGGGACCTCTCTGGATTCCAAAGACTGCTCAAAAATCATCAAGAAAGGCTTTGCAATATCAGCCAGCTCTTCTAGGATTCTCCAGTGAATCCCGTCAGACCTCAGAGATTTCTAGGGATCCAGGTGGAGCGGTAAATCCCACATAAATTCAGGAACAGCTGAGAGTTTATCTTTCTTGCAGTCATGGTCATCCATCTCAGNCGCAGAATAATCTTTTCTATGATTTTTCTGGGCACTGAAGTGAGACTCATGGGCCTGTAGTTTCCAGGATCCTCCTTCTTATCCTTCTTGAAAATTGGGACAACGTTTACCAGCTTCCAGTCAGCTGGGACCTCTCTGGATTCCAAAGACTGCTCAAAAATCATCAAGAAAGGCTTTGCAATATCAGCCAGCTCTTCTAGGATTCTCCAGTGAATCCCGTCAGACCTCAGAGATTTCTAGGGATCCAGGTGGAGCGGTAAATCCCACATAAATTCAGGAACAGCTGAGAGTTTATCTTTCTTGCAGTCATGGTCATCCATCTCAGAGCACTGAGACCTGCCTCTGTCAGCAGTGTTGAAGATGGAGGCAAAGAATGCACTAAACACTTCTGCCTTGTGTCTCTACTTGTTTGCAAGGACACCTCATGCAGTATTGACCTTACATTATTTCTGCACTACCTTTGACCATTAATATATTTGAAAAAACTATTTGTTGATATTTTTGTTCCTGTAATGCTCAGAACTATATTTTATTCCTCTGTGTGCCCTTTTCTGCCCTTGGTGTGTTTTCTAAAAATCCACTGTTTGTTGACCTATGTGTCAGAATATTAGCTTTCACCTGAAAATATTTTTTTAACCTTTGTAATTAATGGGGGAAGGTGAGGGGGAAATAACTCCAAACCACAACCTGTGGCCACTCTAAGACCCAGAGATTCCAAAACTCAAAGAGGAATACCCCCGAAGCCATCAGAGTTTTACCCAAATGTAAAACATAAAAAGATGTTGAATAAAAGTGATCCTGATTTTGGGGGAACTGACTCAAAATTGCTGAAGGCTCCTGGTTGTCAAGGTGTCAGTGGGAGCACCTGCAGTGGAGCCCCTGCTCTGCAGTTGGCCTACTGCTACTTTTTTTCCCCCTGTGGTGGTACCAGCAGAAACTGCAAATACTCCACTGGGATCCCTGCTAGGTAAGTGTCAATGTATTTCATTTTGCAGGTGAGGTCCAGAGTAAATTATGTTAACAAGGATTTCCAAAATGGGTATTTGGGAAGGACAGCATTAGAGCATAATGATGGATATTGCAATGGATATGCTAATACTTAATTAGATAGCCTACTTATAGATATTTCTATAGCATTCATTACCAGAGCAGCTGTGATCTGATTATATAAGCAATCTGAACTTTATCAAATCATTAACTTATGGTATTAGTAATTTCAGAAGAGACCCACAAAATAAAATGGCTGGCATTATTGTTATTGTAATACATGACATAGCACAGTTGCAACTGATAATTAACCATGTGATCAATCCTTATTAAGACTAACACCTGTATATTTGTCAACCATGGAGCATTATGGTTTTAAATAACTAAACACTTAGGACTTGATACTCCGGCTGAAATATAATCTCTGGGGAGGAAGCTTTATAAGTGTGAATAAAACCCTTTGGGAGGCAAAGTGGACTGCATGGGTTACCGTGTACCTTGTGATATAGTTGCAGGTGGCACATGAAATAACAGGGCTTCTATTTGGCAATGTCACCTGGAATAAGTGCCAGAAAAAAGTGTGCTTAGCAGTCTGTGAAAGAACTCACACAAACCTAGTGGGATTCATGTGTTCCAGAAAACATCTAAAATGTGTCTGACATTGCTATAATTTAGGAAATCTGGAAGGATGTGGATTGGAAAGCACACTTCTTTTCACTTTCTGTCAGCTGCAGTGAAGTTGTGTTTTGCTGTGCTGATGGATAGTGCACTGGACTGGCACTTTAGAAATTCTCGTTAGTACCTACTGGCATCAGGTCTGGAGGGCAGCACTCAGGTAGGGCTGCAATCTGGTGTTTGTTTCTCAAAATCCATCGTGTTGTTATTCAAGAACATTCTTTTCTCCCTCACTGGAACTGAATTGCATTTAAGGTTACAGATTGAGTCAGCTTTCTGTTAACATTCCCTGAGTGAAATGTAGCACTTCTGAAAGAGTGTTAGACTAACAGCAGTAGAAGATGAAGCCATTTGCTTATCCACAAAAGTTGCTGTAGAATCAGTGTCACCACATTTGCTAACACATGTGTCTAGTCATGGTTTGATGTTTCTTTTTTACACTTGGAAAACACAATGTCTAAAGTGCAGCTTAATAACCCATGACCTACTAGTCATTTAACTTCAAGTCTACAGCAATCTGCACCTGTATTTTTTTTTGAGTGAAACAAAAGAAGCTGATTTATTGAACAGAGACCATCAAGTAATTTTGTGTGTGTTCCCGAACATGCCTTGCTCTCAAACATCATGAGAGAATTAACCTTTTGAAGGATAAGTTGCCACATTATTTACTGCCCTACTTCAGCAGATCCAATATTTTTCATGTTGTCCTCTTTTTAGCCTTTCTAAAAGAAAAATCTGAAATGGACAGCATGATCGTTAGCATATTCCCAATCTATTTCCTCATTCAGCTCTTCTTCATTTTATCTTTAATATCTATTCTTTTAATCCAGAAAGAGACTTTCTTTCCTGTCTGCACTCTCTGAAAGATATTAATTCAAAATCACATTAAGGCAAAAAGCCCAGGTTACTCAATAGGAATTAAGGTATGAATTTCCACTAATCACATTCTCTCTTCCCAGCACTGTGGTTCCCCAGTGAAAGGGAAAGAATCAGACATCCCACGGGGTCTTTTATAAAACTGTGCTAACATTACATAATCCCAAAGGCACAGGAAAATGTGATAAAACTGTAAGGTAAAGCCCATGTTTTAGCTGTTCGTGAGAAACCCAGAGGTGCCTGTGACACTCAGGCTTTTTTATCATGCTTGAAATTCCTTCTGTCTTTGGAATTGAGCAGAAAATTTCTGACCATCATTTTGACACTTCAGTGTCCCTCTGAAAAGGTGACTTCCTGACACATCTCAGGCTGGCAGAGCTTATTTTTTTGGTTGTGCAGAAGTGCTGTCATTTGTAAATTTCCTATCTCATGCAACAAATGGGGGGGGTCTTGCAATTCTGTTATTTTTAGTGAGTATTTTGTGAAGGTTCTTCAGTTTAAGTGAACCAAAGGCAGTCACTGCTCAGTGGATGTTGTGGTACTTGCAATGATGCTGGCAGGTTTTTGTGACTGGTTGGCAGAAACATTCATATTAAAGAAGTTCTTAATGGTCGTGAGCCAATAAAATGTTAATAGGAGTCTAATAATAAGAGCCAACATTGTCTTAGTGATTTCAATAAGATAATGCAACAATTAATTGTTTTATGGACTAGGACTAGAGTGGATTGCTGCATATAGATTGGACTGAAATGCATTCTCGATAGATAATGTTTTTATTTTTTCTTTTTGTGTACATTTCTTGGGAGTGGAGAACATTTCTAGATGCCTATGCAAACATTCTGTTTTCCCTAATATATTTTCTACAAAAGGAAGAAAGGTCAAAATTAAATTTGCAGTTACTATTAAAAAATGCAAAAGGATAATTTTTGTGCTTTTACCACTCTAAAAGCTAATCCCTCCTCTGCCCTATGAACATCTATTATCTCTTCATGTGGAGTAGGTAACTAAACCCCTGAAATTTGAGGGAAACTACTTTAAAAAAGAAGGAGGATGGTAGATTGCCTGAGTACCAGATTCCTAGTTCCATTCAGATGCCATAAACAAAGAGAAAGAATATTTGTGCTCAGGAAGAATATCTCTCAGTTTACACTCCTAAAACTAAGACCAGGTTCCTCTTCACATTTCATTAAAAAACAAACAAACAAAACCCAACAAACAGTGAAAGTCATCCTTTAGCATCGCTAGAGACAAAGTATTTTGGTTTTGCAATGAAGTCCAACTCCAAGAAGGCTCATTCCAGGCAGTACTTTGTGCATACAGTTATTACCATGAGCAGAATTAAACAAGGTCCTTAAGTTCACCAGCCTAATACTGTGCTAAACAGTTTATTACTTTGAGTCAAAACTGAGAACGTTTGAGAAATTCCTGAACAGGATATGGGAAAGAAAGTTTTAAAGTTACCTTGCATCCCATGAATGTTCTTCCAAAGATGGTCCCCGGATCACTAAGGGTCATTGTAGAAAAAGTAAGGATCCTAGGTGTGTTTGAGTACTGATGTGAGGGGCGTGCATGAACTCTCAGCATGCTTCACACTTACCAGCTTCAAATTCTCTCTACTTTATAGCTATAACAGGAAATAATTCACCACATACGACCTCAGCAACTGACTGCCCTGTTTCATAGCCTTTACTCCAAATAAGAAAAATTGGAGTAAAAATGACAGTTGAGGGTGTGAGTGCTCTTTAAAGATGTCCAGACACAAAAAATGCTGTGCACCATTACTTTGCAACAGGCTTTGTGGGTTTTTTCCTTTCTAGCATTTGTATTTTTCTTGTTAGTCTGCCACCCATCCCAGGTGCCACTGCAGAAATGAGCAGTTTGAGAATGAGGAAAAAAAGAGAAGTTATCGGGGAGATGGCACAGAAATCCAAAAATATGGAATGGAATAAATGGCAAAATCTTCTATTTGTTTACAAGCCAAATTCTAACTAAGGAAATCAACTGCAGCATGAAAAGATTCCTGCCAGAAATTTTTTGAAATCAAATCAAAATTCAAACCTTGTCTTGGAGACTCTGTGATTTTATTGCAACTCATGTGCATCCCAAGTAAGCCACCAGTGTCTAAACATTTCATACACTTGGCAATTTGTCAGATTCTGAAGATGACACCATAATTCCAATAGCATATTTTTTGTACTTTGTTTTCTGCACCTCATTCAGTACTCTGTGTTCTGCAAACAAGTAAGCTCTAACATTAGATGTTTCGGTGAAGTGCATTTCATCTTATTTTTAAATAACTTCAGAACAATAGGGACAGATGGGGGTGAGTAAGGGAAGGAGCTTCTGTTTCTGGTAAGTAACATATGAAAAATGCAATAATCTCCTGGCTTTCTGAAGACAAACAAATTTCCTTTCATGTTCTCTGAATACCAACTTTGGGCGATACTAGTACTGGGACAGGCAAGGCAGACCAGAAGACCCCAGATAGTAGATAGGAGGGGACAGCCCCTCAAAACTCCATGAAAAGTGGTTTTTCATATGGAAGAGGAATAAATGCATGTTAAACATCATAGAAGTGCTATGTGTTCCTTTAACTGATTCTCAAGATTTCAGTCAGTTGAAATAGAGCCTTAAGACAGCTCAACATTCAAGTGACTGAAACATAAATAAAGCACATTTTGTAGTCTGTTGCAGATATCTTTGGTTTTGGGGGGACTTTATATTGGTCACATTAGGAGCCAAGTTTTAGAAGTACAAGGAGCATTGCATTAACAGGTCTAGTTTTGTAATGAGTTTCTCCAATATGCTCTTCAAAGGATGTCATAAATCTGAGTTACCTCTGTTAAAGTGTTAAAATGAAATTATTTAGCCTCATGACTGACCCACAAGATTTGTCTTTGCATTTTATCACGTTTTCAGCAATTTACCCTTCCACCTTGCAGTGAGGCAGTTGTAGGACATGGGCACATCTTCTTCTTTCTTCCTTTAAGTAGAGTAAAAGTCACAATTGTTTCAGGTCATAGAATTAAATAAAGAAATTATTCTTTCAGTTGTCGCAATATTTTCTTGCAAGACTACAATAAAGGAAAGTATGTAGTCTTCTGAAGTTTATGAAACTGCTTACTGTAATTGAATCTATTCAGATTATCCTAAGCAAATGGTTTTCCTATATCCTCATATCAAAAACAATGAGGAATTGTAGTTGCTAGGACCATACACATGTACATATAGTGTTCTAGTGTCATTTAGTTGTTTTAAAAAATGGAACATTCAAATGGTTAGGTATTTCATATGACACAGGTGGCAGCCATTTTAAAGTCTTTTGCATTCCTTCAAAAATTTATGGTAGGTTTTGAAACAAGTCTGCTCAAAGCTTTGGACATGTAAGTAGAAATTAAAACCAAAGTGCTTACAGTAAAGTACACTGTGCAGAGCTGAAAAACAGAAGGTTAATCTTGTTTGCGTAAGAGAGCTTTAAAAAACTCTGATGTTCAGTTGACCAAAAATGTTCCAGTTTTGTTAACCTGTATATTTTAACAAAAAAAAACACCTCCTCTAAGGACTGCAGTTTTGTAAATCGTAAATAAAAAATATTCATAATGAGAATTAATGTAGTATATGTTACTATGGAGACCATTTCAGAATAGAGGCGTTAAAGTATACTTTGCTTTCTTCCAGGAATTGAAACAAATGCTTATGAAAACCTTTAAAAGAATTAGTTCAACTGTAGTACTTGAAAGAATAATGTAATAGAAAACATGTATCTATTTATTCACAGAATTCACTAAATGAGGAGATCTTTGTGACAGAATTGTGGTTTTGGTGGTGGGGAAAGTAGGCATCTTTTATTTATCTGCCTAAAACTGATGGAAGACATTGAAAACAATTATAGGGTGACATTTGACCATCCAAATAATGCTTATAGGAAATTGTATCTGGGACTATTTTCAAAGCTCACATATTTGCTGGATATGTATGACTGCTATATGTGCTTTGAGAAATTCCTCTAAATGGATAAAACCCAACAGTTGGAAGAAAAACGTAGATAAACATTTTTAAGAGCCCTCTAAAAAAAAAATTTGTATGCTTAGCCTGTCCTTATTCAGTGGCATAAGAAGTTGCAAGTAGCATAATATGTCATTTAACATTTTTGGTTTTGCATTAGGCTTGATGGAGAAATATCCCATTGTTCACTGGGTACACAGTGTGGGAACCAGCACGTAGTGTAGGGAAGGAATACGTATCTGAAACCAACACATGCTATTATGAAATGCAATGGTGGGAGAAGGGAATTTGGAGAAAAAAATATAAGTAAAAAAAGAAAAGGGAAAGTTATAAAAAATGCAAGAGTGAAAGTAAAAGAAAGCAAGGGAAAAGGAAGATAAAGTTTTATTGAAAGCTATTTGAAATCTTCACTTCTGCAATGGTAATTTCTAGTCCTCATTTGGTTTTGATTCTTTTTTCAATGGACTTTCTCTATGCCATTTCTCTTTTTTGGCTGTTCAAATAGCTCAGAGATGCTTCTCTCCATTTTTCTTATTATGTTTTCTTCACATTTGTCACCTCTTCTCTGAAGAAAAGATGTGGCTCCTGAGGGTATTTCTTCACTTGTTTTTCAGGATTCTGCTAATGAAAGGGTGGTTTCATAGGAGCTCTGATAACCAAACCTGATTGTTCCTCTGCCGAGTTTTCTACTCAATTTTCAACATACTTTCACTCTGAAGGTTTTTTGGGATCTGTGTTTCTGTTATTGAGTGTATGGGACTATTTTCTGGTCAGGCTAGTCTAGCGTTTTTCAGGTCCTACAGTCTAAGTAATTTTGAAGAGGACCTGGGTAACAGTGCCAATCTTTTTCCTTATTTGAAAGCCACATACTGAAAATTTTAAGCCTGTCTTCTAGTTCAGACTTAGTTAAAGGCCATGGGCATAGCCCATATGGGGCAGGGAGAATAAATCTCCACAAGGATTTCCAAGCTAGAGAGAAAAATTATTCTAGTGTTATCATACCAGAACACTGCAACAGGGGCTGAGGATTAGGCAGGGGTTATTTGGGTCTCAGGATGACTGATCTGAAACATCATCATCAAAACCCTCACCGTCTCATGTCCTCCTACAGGTATAGGAGTGACTTTATGGAACACATAAAGTGCAGGAACACATGGCATAAAAAAGGCATGGGAAAGCGTGAGAAGTAAGGAAGACCACATACAAAAGGCTTCATATTTTGACTGAAGTTTCATCATTTTAGATACTTTTTGCCTGCTTGGTAGATCAGCTGAGCTGAATTGACCTTTAGTCAAACCAAGTCATATAGTTTTGTATATGCTAGAGATCAAGAGTGCACATGGAGTGATAATGACAGCTGAAACAGCAATTTAGTTTTACTTAGGGTAAATGTAATTTATTTTGCATTAAGTTCAACATTTCCCACATCATAAATGGAAACAAATTTTCAGTTTAAGCCAAAAGATACCACTTTAGTTACTTGGATCACCAAATTTAGTCCTGCAGCTTCTTTATTTGTAATCTTAAACTAGGGTAGTTCAGCATTCTTTTGAGAACAAAATGATAGTGAAGAAGAGAATGAATTGTGAGGTACTTGAGAGGGAAATAACTGAAACTATCTATTGAAAGCATAGAAAAGCAAAATGCAGCACAGATGAGTGTGAGGTACTTTACATTCAAAGCAGAGATGAAAGCATTGTGAATTTAAATTAGTGTAATGACCTACAGAAACTACGTCAAGGTCTCTGGAATTATTGAGCCCTGGCAACCAGAAGGTGTTCAGATTTTATTTTATCTAGAGTTCAAATTAAACCCAAGCACTGGTAGCAATCAGTTCAACCTTTGCATGGAGGGAGCATTGTGGAGAATTTTATATATCTGAGTAGAGCCTGTCTCAGTGCTGCACTTTGTGGAAAATGTGTTGCTCTTCCCCCTATGGTTTTTTTTTCTTTTCCTATGAATTTTTTTTCTCTTTGCCATTACTCTTTCCTAGAATCATGGAATCAATCACAGAAAAGCCCACGTTGAAAGGGCTTCCAGTAGATCATTTGGTCCAGAAATCTGTGGGAAAGGGAGCCTAGGTGGGATTAATTAGCACCTGGAGCAATCTGATCTTGAAAACCTTCAGCAATGGAGCCTCCACCACATCCCTGGTGAGGCTGTTCCATTGACTGACTCTTCTCACTGTAAAAATTTCTTTCTTGTTTCAGTATGAAACTTCTCCTGTTGCAACTTCTGCCTGTCATCCCATGTGTTCTCCAGGTGGCTCCTTGTGGAGAGGGGGCCTTTGCCCTCTTTGTCCTTTAATGCTAGAAGACTGTGATGAGGTCCGGACTTATATTTCTGTTCTCCATGGAGGGAAGGCCTAACTCCTTCAGTCTTTCTTCATAGGGAAATGCACAGGGCTTTGCAGTGCTTTGATGATCTTCATGGCCCTTCTTTGGACCCTCTCCAGTCTGTACGCATCTTGAACTGTGGGGAATCAGTGTTCCAAGGGTACTACTCTTTCTTCTTTCCTTTCATTTTATTACTGAAATAAAGAGCTGTGCTTGACTATTATTCTTTAGTTTTCTCTTTTCAGAGGGATAACTCAGACTTTTAAATATCTGAAGGTGGATAAATAAGGCCATTCACTCATTATTTCAGCAGTCCGTTGAACTCTTGTTAAAAGTCTTGGGTTTTTTTATGTAGGTTGCAATTCTCTGGAGCCTAGTTCAAAAAGTTTAAATGGATAAGGTTGGCAATACTTGGAATCAAGCTTTTGAAATGTTCCAAAGAGGATGATTTGTCATTTCTTATGGTCTATCGTTGAAGAAATATGAGAGATGTTCTTTCTTAAAATAACGCAAAATGTATCAGGCTGTTATGATAAAATAATTATACTTTCTTTTAAGCCTAAAAAGTACAGGTTTTGCATTGAAATCAAAAAAGGTATCTTGGTTGGGAAAAATTTTAGAACTTAAATTTGTGTTTTTCACAAGAAGGTGTATGCCTGCATAGCCAACTTGTAATTAGCAGCATTAAGGGGCACAGTACCCAAATCAGTGCATATGAGCTGTTTGGGAATGACATCTACACTATTTGTACATGTGATTAAGTTCTGAATTAGCTGTAATCTCTCAGGGAAAAAAAAATAAAATGTCACCATGGGCAGTTCAATGAAGACATCTGTTCAATGCACACCTGCAGCCAAAGGAGAAATATTCTGTGCCTTTTATTTCAGTGGAAGCCTTGCAGATGAGATAATGACAGGAGCAGGCTCGGGGTGCTGAACACCTGCTTGAGAGGTCTTGTCTTTGCTCTGGTAAGAGAAAGGATATGAGACTATGTGACCCATTGTTTTGTCCCAGGATGGTAATTTCTATGTTCCCATAATGAAAGGAACAAAATCTTCTGTGCAAGAAAAAGCAAGGAGATCTGTAGATAATAGCCAATTAGTGGTTCAAAGGCTAATTAGTTAAGTTCTCAGATAAAGTTTTGAAGGTGATACAGTCAGCTAAGCAGGGAATTATCATCGGAGAGGATAATGATGCTCTCTGAACAGCTCAGGAAAGGATAATCAAATACCCTCAGTGATCCTTGAAATGGTAAAAGAAATACACTTAACTAAACATATTTTAAAAAATTCCTTAAATCAGTGGTTCTAGGAGTCACTGGTGGAATTTGGACCAAATGAAGGATGAGATCTATTTGACTTAAAAATAACTCATATTCTGTTACTTATTTCTTAATTGATTTGAGATTAATCAGCAAACAGTGGAACATGAACTATTTTTCAATTGTAAATATATACAGAGACAGACATGCACACACTGATAGGCACACCTACTCAAATACACACCTTGCCTGTAGTTATTCTGAAGTTTATTATTTGAGACTGAAGTCCTAAGGCTCACTTCACACCTGCATTAATAGCCAGATGATTGGGTAACATTTAGAGAGATGCTTCACTCAAACATGACGGTAACTTGCAGACTGATTTATTCAACTTTAACAGAATCTTACTACTTTAATGATGATATATCTTCTGGAGGCTGTGAATTTGAGTGGAAAGAGGGTTATTCTGTCTGCCAGTGCACCCCTTGGGGCTGGCTGGACTGGCCAGGGCTGGTTCAGAGCTCGTGGTCCTGTGTAAGCACCGCTGTCACTTTGCTGCAGCATGCCAGGGTGGGGCACAGTCCCACTTGGAAACCCAGCTTTTCTGAGATTTTCCTCAGGACTGCTCTTCAGGAAGAGTAGTTCTGTGGTCATACAGTCACACCAGTATGCCAGTACAAAAGACATGATGGGAATCATGTGCCAAGTCAGGGCTCTTGCTTTCTGCCTGGGTATGAATTGCCTTCAGCAAATGATGAAATATCACCTTTATATGTTCTTCTTTCTTTAGTCTCCCAAATTTACAAACTTTTGTCCTTTGCATACTCTGATTCCTTTTCCCTACATGCAGCCAATATTTGGGTTTTCATATGGTAATCCCCTTTATAAGAAGCAAATAATGGAATATATAATATTTATGAGGTTTTATAGTCTGGCTCCAAAAGTCACCATGTGAATTAATGTCCTCTGTGGTTCAGTGCTACAGCATGAACTATCAAATTGTTAAGATGCTAACATACATCAGCTTCCATCAAGCTAATAACCAGAGATAACAAGAGAGCTAAATTACACTCAAATGTGCTGAATGTTTCACTGACTGGGATTTTTAAAAACTAAGTCTTTTCAAAACTTTAGGTGTTCTGAAACTTTGCAAAATTGGATTTATTAATATTGTCTTCGTTGCTGTGTTTTGTTATTCACATCATTACTAAGTTCATTCCTTATTAAAGTGTGTGTTATATTGCAGAGCCTGTGGAATCACTATTCTCTCTAACCAAGGCAAAGACAGTAACACGATCTTGGGTACACCAAGGACAGACAGTGCTTTAAAGATGTGGCCTGCTGCATCTTGCCTAAAGGTCCTTGTGACTGTCAAGGATAACTGCTATACTGAGTGGTTGTTTTGTTTGGTTTTCTTTTTGGGTTTGTTTTTTTTTTTTTGGTCACATTCATTCAAACATAAGAAAATATTTGGTGTTAGGGAAAACTTACTGCCTGAGCTCTGTGCCTGCTCATGAGCTTGCTTGACATGCTCAAAAATGTGTCCATCACCCACAATATGTTTATTTTTTATTTAAAATACATAGTGCATTTGTTTGGGGGTTTCTTTCTTGAAATCTGGATCCCCAAAAGTGGAGTTTAGGAAAAATTTATGGGCTGAATGTCATATCAATGCAGAAATTCTTTCCATGAAAATTTTATCCTACAAATTGTTTGTGAACATAGTAAGTACATATTCAGATGACATATTCCAATGTGTATGGGCAAAGCTATTCATGTAAGAGAAAGCCTAAATGTGTGTAGTGCTTTGCATTCTTTATATGCTGAGAAACCCCCTAACATCTGTTTTGAGCTTTTTAATGCAAATTGTAACACCTGCATAAGTTCAATGGTTCTAGCCTCATCCAGTAATGCTACAAATTATTTGTTTGCCCCTCTCAGAATTACAACAGGTGCACTGAATGTGTTATCTATTTTTCAAGGCCCTGTGCAAACTTTTAAAAGTGAATTTGTGCACTCTTGAAGGTGATGCAACTGTGTGCACCAAGGATGTGCCATAAAAGATGCCATTATCCTTCAAAATTAGATGTATTTTCTTGTCATAAGAAAAAGAGATATGTGGCATTTTTAATATGTTGCTCAATTCCAGTGATTTTATGGAGCATTGCAACTGTTTCAGTGTAGTGCTATTTCATTCTGAAATATTGTTTTCTTCTTTATAAATATCCCACTGATGGCCTTTCCACTTCCACCCTCTTTTCTGGACCGGTCAATAATTACACCTCTCTTATATGGAATGATTGCAACTATTATTGAGATATTTATGTAAGCTGTTTCTCTTTTTATTAACCAAACATTTAAAATTCCTACTTTTATGTGCATCATTTGAGCAAAAATTGGGGAGTGACAACTCTTATTTTAAAAGTTTTCTTTTAGAAGTGTTCTTTTCCCAAGTTCAGACTTAGGCAACTTCACCTTAAAAGCAGATCAGAAACATAAACCCTGAAATTAAAGTCAATATTTAAGCAGCTCAAGGTATAAGGCAAAACTGAAGAATAAAAGGCATTGTTTCTGTTTTAATCACTGGACACTAACTGAATTTTTAGAGATATAGTGTAATAATATACTAACTTTATGTAGCAAAAAATTGCTTTTAATTCGGTTAATGGGACCATGTGTTTTTCAGTTTTCTATTTAAAACAAAAATAAAGGTGGGATCAAAAATATAATTGCTTTTGATTTTTATTTCAAATAAGACTATAAAGCCTGTTGTAAAGCTCTGTTGGTACAAAGGTAAATTTAAAAACAAGGATAATAAATTGTTTCTTAAGACATATGGATATTTAAGTGAAAAGGAGAACAAGGTGATTTTGAATAGTTTTGGAGAAAAACCAGTGATGTGGCTTAGGTCAGTGCTGCACTACATATAGGCTAATGATCTGGATGAGAGAGTAGGCAATGAGGTAGATATTTGCTAATAACAGTCTTTAAGGTTTTTTACCTAATTAGCATGATTTGGCAATTAAAATCCAGAGCTATGCAAATGCAGACACCCTGCCCCTGAGCAGCATGATGCCTATGAAATTCAACCGAGTAAAAGGTTCATGGGTGAAAATAACTGAAAATAACTGATTTTTTGTGGGTTTGTTATGTAGGGTTTGGGTTTTTGTTTTTTAATCTGAAAGATGAGAAACCATGAAAGGATAGAGAGAATGGCTTTTCTAGGGAAAAAACTTTCTTGTGGGAGTTTTCTGCTTGACATTACCTGTGATGCTTGTGACAGTTTAGCTAAAAACATAAAAACTCACAGACGATTTTCTCAAACAAGAAAATAAATTTAGAAAAAAAGACAGAAAGAGATAAAGTCATAATGATAATATTATGAATGAAATAATAATACTCTCTTGCTTCATTATTTCTTATAACTTTGATCCTATGATTTTAAGGCAAATGGTGCTGTGACTGAAACAATTATTTCACAAAGACAATATAAAATAAATATTATCACTCAGGAATGCCTTAGTCTAATGAGGAGTTATTATATGCCTAAAAAAAAAAGAAAAAGAAAAAAGACTAAAAATCAAATAAACAAAAAATCAAATTAAAAAAATATCCCCTCACATAATTAAAGCAGTCAGAGCTGTGGAAAATGACAGGGAGAAAAATGGATCATTTATATCCTTGAGTGGGAAGTGGAGCTGTTACCCCACCAAAAGAACAAGGAACCCTTTGGTAAACTTGACGAGGACACGGTGAAGGCTACAGAAGGCACAGATGACAGTTTGCTACAGACTGTCCTCAGATCCTGCACTCATTGATATGAATGGTTTTGATTTCTGTGAATTTATGCATGAGCCACTTCGCAACACTTGTTTCCACATCGGGAAGGACGAATCAGGTTGAATAAAGAGCATGTCTCTGGTTTTACATACAAGAGTTTCTGACTTGATATTTATTACTTCTTTAGTTAAAGAAGCAAAAGCAAAGTCATAATAAAATCTTAAGCTTCAGGGAAATAATCCATCACCTAAGGAGGCCAGGAAAGACTTTTCCCTCGGCTACAAAGAATATTGCCTTGGGTACACCAGGCATGCTTCTTCTTGCTCAAGAGCCTGAAGCGTTTGATCATTGCCAGTGGCAAGCAGGGCACTGTGATAGACCAGTTGTCTGATCCAGTCTGACAAATGCTGTGTTCTAGGTTTAATTTATTCAGGTTTAAAGTTTGCTTATGAAGCTGATAGGGGCATAGCAACTAGAGAGACAATATTGTTTAACTTGTCCTGGAGAAACTGTTACAGTTTCAGAACACACAGACTCTAATTAGAGTAAATTACTCCTGATGGAATAAGTAATCTGAGAAAAGGAAGAAGAAAAAGTGAGTGTAATTTCTAATGCCACAAGGAGGTCTTGACTGTATAAAACCTGTCTTTAAATCTTAGGAGCTTTGTTTGAAGCAATAGCTAATAGTGCAGGGTGAGAAATAAGCGTGATTAACATTTTATTAGTAACTTTAACCACAAAAAATGGACTTTCAACAATAGCCAAGACTTACAATCTTCAACTGAACTTGACATTTATTTAAGAAAAAAAGTAAACTGAAGCCATTAAATAAATTAGGGTGTTCATTCTATGCACTGCTTATCATTTTCTCATTTAAAATAATGTGTTTGGAGATTGCCAGATCTAACTAAAGGGGAGGAGTTTCCAGTGGGTTAAACAGGCTGTTTAACATTTATATATATATGTTATTACCAATTAATATTAATTCATATCATAACAATCTCTACTGCACTTTAATACAGCAAATCAATCAGCAGTATCTACAATAAAAAGGCTGGGAGACATGTATTAGGTCTGTTGCAAACAATTTACATCTGTAACCCTAAGGCCTTATTCCACAGGATTGATTTGAATTCATTGCACTGCACAAGGCAGTAGTTACGATTTTTTTTCTGCCCTACAGAATAATTCAGTGTAAAGATTGGATGGGTCACATCTTTTTCTGTTTGTATTTGCATGGTACCACTACAGCACATAATTGTGAATGGATTTGTGAGGGGAAAGTGGTTTTCTTGTTGTAGATTTAGATTTTGGAGAGCATTTCAAAGCAATTGCTCTTCTGTTTGGATTTTTTGTTGTTGTTCAATATCTTTTAGCTCAGTTTTGCATGGAGCACAGAAGACAATAAGGGAAGTGACAAAACAGTGAGGAGAAACAATGTCTGCAAATGGAACAGAATAATCTCCTGAAAACCTGTAATCAGTATATATCCAAAAGGCATAAACTTCTTGTGAGCATACTGCTTAGTTTTAGACATGGGTTTTCAGACATTTGGGAAAGAAGAGAAAGATTTAGAGAGGCAAACTTTAAGAATATATTTTGTAGACTTATTTTGACAACTCACTTTCCTGTACTGGAAATCTTAAAAAGCTAGAAAAAAATAATAGGAGATTGAAATAGGTGGAAAGGAATGTAAGTAAAAACTGTGGACGTGGATGAACACTAAGGTATTCATCTGTGTGAGGTTTTCTTCCTGGGGATTGTGTTTTTTCCTTACTGTTTTACAGTTTGCTGGTAGTTTTGCTGTCACATGGGATTTGCTCTCCAGTTTTTTTCAGTAGGCTGGACATGACTAGCTGATTCCCCCCAGTATTCCCTGGCTGCCCATGGACCTCTCATTTCTGTCTGGAAGAGGTGTCTGAATGCTGAGTGGCAGGAGCAGGAAATCTGGTTTTGTACTCACTAAAAGGCAGCTATGTACTGATAATAATAGATATGCATTCCTCTTTAATGTAAATTTCAGCCTTTATGTTTTATTTTCAGCTTTACATATGTGTATTAGCATATGAACTTCTCCAGGAACTTCTTTCCTAGGACCCTCTGTGTTTCAGGTGTGCAGTATGCTGACTCTGTTCAAGTCCCTAGAGACTGGTTTGTTTAACCTAATCCTCCCACGCTCAAATATGAGCTCTTCTAGCCAGATGTTTAGATTTGTGGCTTGAAACATTTAATAGGACCTTAGAAACTTTTTTCCCCCAAGTATTAGCATTCCTTTTATTTAAAATTGGTGTCAGGGGGTTTGTAAAAACACAGACTACTTCTGTTTCAAATCATTAATTATTCAAGTTTCCTCCATTTACTTTATATTTCAGTCTGAAGGAATTCTGACTTCTCAATGAATAAAGCGATCGCAAAAAAAAACCCCAGAACTGTTGGTATAAACCCAGTACTTTTTAGTACTCAGGATTGCAATCCATTCAATGAAGTGGTTGCAAATGTGCCACCTTTCTCCTCCTAAAAGAATTCACAAAGCATACAGCCAAAATATCTGCTGAAATTTAAATTTTTGTGATGCAGTGTTTTTCAGCTCTGAATAAATGACATTCAGAAAGTGCATATGGGAATATGATCATTAGCTTGCATGTGTACAGTATGTGTTTGCTGCCCTAGGGCTGGTGAAACTTTGATCTGAGTCCCACAAGGACACTTTTAAACAAACTTTCCAACTGGTCTCCAGTCTCAGTCAACATCACTTTTGCTCTTATAATAAGAATTACCATTATAAATAAGGGTTTGCTCTACTTTCATATATCATTATTTAAAAGATCAGTATGGAGCTGGAAAGCCAATAAAATTGAGTAGTTTTGACTTGGTCACGCAGATTGTAGATTATACCTGCAGACACAGACCAAAGGCTGTTTCCTCTAGTTTTAGATTTAAACTGACATATCACTGCCTTGCCAAAAACAGCATTCTAATTTGTCAATATATGAAGTTTCACACAGTGCTATATGCAAGAGTGTCTTTGTGCAGACTCTATAGGTTCAAAGGTTATATTAATTTCTTAAGGGGAAACAAGTCATATTCAAATGGTTATCATCAAGTAGTGTGTTTTGTATTGTGAAACAAGGCAGTAATTCTGTACTCTGTCCTTGTCTATCTCAGTTGAAATGAGATGCTTGAAGGGAGTAAGATTTCTCCTTCTGACACCTCTTATCTACAGATTTTGTGAAGTATTTTTTTCTGCCGTATATTTTGCCTTTTGCTGCCAGCTCAGTTATAAAAAGAAAGTCAGACCATGACTGCAAACAGGCAAACTTGACCCAGAATCTTCAAGAATGCTTTAAGTATTATGTTGCAGAATACCTGTAGCCTAACTTGAGGCTAAAACCTGCCCTGGATGAGATGATAGACACTAACTCTACCAGGAAGAAGGGAGGATACAACATCTGCAGATAATGGCCCCTACATTGACACTGTTTATTGCAAAGATTCTTTTTCTCTGCCCCTAGTCCATAGACCATAGATCTCAGGTCCGGATAATTCACACATTTCCTTCCTGGATCTCTGTACCTTAGGGCATGGAAATATATATCCACTTCAGGAAAAATATATATATTTTGCACTATCCTACACATAAAGGAAGAAACCCCTCAAAAGAAGAAGTGTGCAGATGTGAGTTCAGCTTTAAACTGCATCATTTAAATGAATGCATGGTGTTATTACTGAATCAGTGATTCTCTCAATACTTTTAGGTGCTCAGACAAGAGGATTCCTATTTGGGGCTATTTGTAGATCCCTTGAATCATGAATGCTGGAAGTCTCTTACACCAGTCCTAACTTGCAGTTATTCTCTCAGATCACATGTGCCCTGGGGTCAAGGTCGAGTGAAAGGAATGTTTTATTCCAACATTTCAGAAAACTAGGAGTTGGATTTGTTTCTGAGTTTGACCTTTCAGAAAAAAGAATTGGCTGTCCTCATTACTGACTGTAGGCTTTTCTTAACAACATGGATTGGTTGGGTCAAAAGGTGACAGATACCGAGGCATACAGAACACAGATGAAAATCAAATATCATCATTGGCAAGTTCTTTCCATTTTATTGCCTTGAAAAAAGAAATCAGTCAGCAGAGAGTCTATACAGCACACAGAACTACCAAATTCTGGGGTTTTGCTCTTTTTATTAAACCAAATGTGGGAAATATGAGAGAGCAGGGAATCCAGAATCACTTCAGTTGCCATCTTGGACATAGTAGTGTCACCTAATCTATGCCTTACATCGTTTAGCCATTCTATTGTCTCTGCTTGGATGGTCCATCACATTCCAAGATGAATTGAGATGATTTTTCCCACATGTTGAATCCAAAATATCTTTTCTTGTATACTATAAATGCACTCTAGGATTGGAATTACCCTGGAGATTGTCTGGATTGGTTCTTTGAGTAAGGCAAGAAACCCTAAAGGCGGGTGTTAATCTCGCATTGCATGATGAATCCTGGAGCAGAGATCTCTAGAGCCAGGAGCAGCACAGGTGTAGCTGCACCACACTGAGGAAATTAACCTATGGAAAGGAGAACTCCTTTCAAAGGAAGGCATAACATCAATTAGAGAAATACTGCTGGGTTTGTTTGTTTTGTTGTCTCATCTATATATAATCTTATACATATATAAAATATTGAATGTTTCTTTAACTTAGGCAGACACTACCTGTTAGTGCTTATATATGCAGTTCTGCAAGGGCTGGAGTTGATTCCCCATTGTATTCTCTATATCATAACTCTAAAAAAGGTTTGGAAGAGCTTTGCTCTTCTGTTTGCCTCTCTTGGTGTTAATAGGATCGATCTTTTTCTTGCTGTCATTGCGTTTCGGACATTCAGTGAGCAGCACTAAAATCAGGGAGAGAAAGAGGAGAGTGTTAAAGACATGAATCATTTCCTTCCTATGACTATGGACAGACAAGCATTCTCTTGATGACCTGGGAGGTGTAATTACACTGCAGTACAGTGAAAAATATACTCCACTGAGGATACCAGTCCTCTTTGGGAGAAACAATAAAATTTAAGAATTGTCCTTAACATTCTATCACACAGAAAAAAAATAAATCTTATCATTTAAAACAAGTAGGAGTCCCTACACTAAGATGCCCCTTTCCCTCTCCAATCACAAGGTAACAACTGATACACTTTTCCAGTGGAAGTGGAGGGCTGACAAATCCAGACTGTGGAAGTGACAAGCAGATTTCAAAGAAATCCAGCCGAAAGCCTTCTATAATTCCTGTCAGTGAACTATACTTTTTTAAGAATCTGTTTATGGAACAGTTTATTCTTGTGAACATTTGCACAAACTTGTGTGATACTGAATGTGTTATGCATAAAGAGCAAAATAGTACAAAGATTGCATAATGATAATACTAGTTCTGTATGAATGAACATCAAGGAACCTTCCATAAAGGCCGATGTTATTTGCAAGTTTCCACCTGTAAACCTCAACTCATAGATAACAGAATGATTTTTGCAATACCTAATAGAATTTTCAATTTTTAGTTTAGAATTCTCCACTTAAATCACTGAATTTTTTTTTCTAGATTCGTGTTTTTCCTGTGTTCACCTCTGTCCATGTGATTTGCAGTCAATCACATACGTATATTTCTGTCTTAATAGTGTTTTCTATAACCCCTATATTTTATTTTTCTTTCTCATAGTTCATCCCAAAAGGAAGTCTTTGCACTACAGTTTAGTTTGGATGATCAGTTATTTCTCTTCTCTTGTAGACATATATCCATTGAGGAGATGCTATTTATGCTAGAGATAATTTAGCCCCCTAACCAGATATACATAAATCCGAGAGAGAGACCAAACTTTCATTTCCTTCATGAAGGAGACCAGAATTTTCCCTGGTATTAGTCCAAACCTGTGTATGATGTTCCTGTGGGAAGCTTCTAACTGGCCATCAATCCATCTATTAAGCCTCATATTTGATCATGTCAGTGCTGACTTTACAGTGTCCAGTAAAGGTGTACAATCTGATAGGTTGCTTGGCTGGACAAAAACAAGCAAGCAAACAAATAAACAAAATAAATAATTTTATTTTTAATTTCATTATCTCTTTTGAACCAGCACTGGTATGATCAATGACTAAACATAGGAGTTAAATATAAAATATTTACAGTGCCTTTAAACTAATCAAAAATGTTTTAGAGTGACAACTAAAAAAGAATTTTTTCTTTTTTTTTTTTACTATTGCAGTTTGTCCTCACAAAGCATAACCTATGAGAAGGAGTAAAGTGACTTAATGTAGAAGCAGTATTGGGTCTACAAGATTAGTTTACTAAATAATTTCCACTTATTTGTGAAAATTTTTCTTTTTCACTATTAAAAACTGAAATGCATTTTGCTTAGAAGACAAACTTGATTCTGAAAATCTGCAGGGTCATTTATTTTCTGGGCACAGTCATTTATTCACTGGGAACAGTAGTTTTCCAGCTGGTCACTTTTTAATCCAAGAGTGCAAAAATAAATAAATATTTCATTAGCTTTTTAATTTGCCTGTTTCACCCACTATGTTTGTTGATATGATGGAGAGAGTGTTGTTTGTTCAGTCTTGAGAAGAAAGGGTTTTGCAGGGATTCTCTTGTCGGCTGCTAATACTCAATTGGTGGCTGCAGGAGGGAGATAAATGTTTCTTAAAGGTGCACAGTAGAGTAAAAGTCAGAAAAACCAGTTGCAACACTGTAAATTTTACTTATGCATTAGAAATTTTTCTTTTCATGATGGAGGTCAGCTCCAGAAAAGGTTTTCTTGGGAGGCTGTGGATTCCCTGTCCTTAGAAATGTTCAAAAGGAATAAATATTTTTAAAATTATCTTGATTGTGTAATAATATGTCACCCTTAGTGACATAACAGCCGTATATTCAATTCTACAGGCAATATTTTTAGGAGTTTGTTTTACAAGGTAGTCAGAGCAGCTGGATTTCAAAATTATAATTGTTAATAGAAGTGAGCTAGCAGTCTTTGTTTAGAGGTTCTCTGTAAATTTCAGGTCACTGTAAATAAACAAACTGTACAATGTGATTAAATCATACTTTTCATCCATTATCGCCTTTAAATTTTAAGTACTTATAGAAAAGGTGTCACCCTGGTTTTGAGGATTTTTTTTTGGCCTTCTGATCTGTCTTTCATTGGAGTCAGAATTTTTACTTTCCCACACTTTTTACTATAAACAATAGCTTTGTTTTCCTAACTGTCCTTCGTTGTTTACATACTTTTAAGTAGGAGGAGAAAGTTGATTGACAGTTGTCTTGACCAATGTGGTTTGGGAGGTGGGATTTCATCCACCAATCCACAGGCACCTTTGGAAATGTATAAAATTGAATTTTGTAAATAAACTCGGGCTTTTCCTGCTTTGCTCATCACCGTGCCCTCATGAAGTTCTTTCTTGTTGTGTTGCGGCAGATGAGGGTTTGTAACTTGCCAGCAAAATCAGGAGTCACAGAGCATGCTGAGCACCTTTGCACATCAGTAGCAGAAGACCTATTGCAATACAAGGCAGTCACCACTAGTGAGATTTCTCTAGAACTGTAATGGCAGTTCTAAGGAATTTCATAACTTCATATACAAAAGGAAGAGAGTGACAGTGGCAACTCTGCCCTTCAAGTGAAACGGAACTGAGTTTAACAATTTAGATTATTTCCTTTTTGTGTCTTTGACTACTGCCTGTTTTAAAACTGTACTTGAAGTAACCAAGAAGGGTTGGTTTTGTTGCTTTTTTTCTGTAAAGCCAATAATATTTGTCTCAAACCTGCTTGCACTGGTCAAGCCTGATGCAAGTTGGTCCCAGTGTGTTTATGCATGTCCTGGGCAGGTTGCACTGATTCTGCATCAGTACTGAGCACAGGGTGGGGCAGTGGCTGTAATGAAGGCTTGCAAATCCTTCCTCTTCTTTCCCATGCTGTCTCCATAATCCTGATGTAAGTGGCTCAAACTGGAAAATATGAGATGCTGCAGCAGTGCCTTGGACCTTCCATTGACCGGGCCAGATGCAGGCAGTTACACTGGCAACATCAGAAAGGAGAAACAATAGTCTGACACTCAAGTGAAATAAATAGATAAAAGTTTAACCACCCCTAGAAACAGCAGGCAAATTTTACTGTGTCAAGCAGCCTGTTTTGCTCCATAAAGCAAACAAAAAACAGGTTGGAGGGAAAGGACAGAAGTAGGGAAGAATGGAATTAAAACTATGGGAATAATCAGTACAAAGTAATATATATCACAAGCCCCACAAAAGAATAAAAAAAAGATAAAATAAGGTAGAAGAGGACTCAATTAGGATTTATATTTTACAGTGCAAGGAAATATAAGCAGGCTGTAGAACTCCTCTGTACAAAGCTCCATAGCTGTCCCATATATTTTAATCATACCTCATTTTGGAAAATATTATGTCTTATATCCAAATGAAACTAACTTTTTTTTAATTAGCTACAACGACTTTAATTGAATGAGAACAGGAAGAACACAAGATGACTGCTGAAATGAATCAGTCAAGTTGAATTTGGCTGCTGCTTTGCCACCAGTATGCTTCAGTTGAAAGGCAGTCTGCAGCTAGGCTGGGGCTGCCCCTAATGACATGGTTTTCATCACCAGGGCAGAAAGCCCTGCAACAGTCACCACATTTCAGGTGATTATGGAGGGGAAAGAGAGCATCAAAAGAATTGGTACAAATTGTTATGTTCATGTAAAGGGGGCAGAAGCAAAAGTGGCCTTTCAGCTGCACTTTGGTTGTGATCCTGGGAGACTGAGAACCTGAGTGCCTGTGCCCTGAACTGAAACTGTAAAAGGCATCCTTGAACATTTAGTCCTTAAGTGTCCTTTCATTTCAGCCAGACTCCTTTTCTTGAAACGCTCTTTATGCATTATACATCATCAGTACTATTTTTGTTTAGACACATCAGGAATCATCCCACAGCGATTAAAAATCATTATTCCATTAACTTTCCTGCATAGAAAAAATTAATGACTCCATGAATCATAATTAAAGCTTCCACTTCTTTCAGCAAGCAGAAAGCCAGACATTCAACAGACCTTCTTGTTATCTATTTTGGCTGTTCTAATGCTTCATTTTTCATCTTGCTTTCATACTAACTGAGATCTCTATGCTTCCCCTTCATGTTTGTTTCCCTTATGTGGCTGTGAAGTTTGTTGAGCTGCAGAGCACAACTGATGAAGGAAAAGATGGCTGCATGGATAGGCAAGGTACTTTGGGCATTTTTCTAGTATTTGGTCAGTGCAAGAGCAGGGTTTTTTTGGTGTTTTGGGTTTTTTTAAAAATTCCATTTTATTTAAGATTTAAATGTAAGATTGGAAAATTTTTGCTGTATTTTGCCAGATGAACAGGCTGATAATTCATCTTACTCTTGTCCTGCTACAGTCGGTGTTTTATCAAATACATTTGTCAGCAAGGTCATAATTATATCTATTGAAAACATGTGCTACCACCACTTGTATATGAGCAGGTAACCAGCAGCCTTAAAAAAGTATTCAAAGTTACTGATTTAAAATATTTGCAGATATTTGTGAAATATATCTATATTAATTAGAGGGATCATCCACTAAATATTATTCAAAAATTTCTTGAAAGTATTTTGAGGAAAATTAGCTGTGGTCCAATGCATTGACATGTTTTGAAGTTCGGAGGGAAAAGCATGTATATTCAATTTTAAAAAAAAAAAAGTATCTTTATCATACCAAACTAGGGAAGAGCATAATAAAATGTTATCTGTATAATCCCTGAATTTTCCACAAATCAGATATTCTTGAGAAACAAACTCTTGTAAATCGTTGGCCCTCAGCTAAAACCTGTGCAATAATCCTTTCCTCTTGAAACTTTCTTTCCTCTCAACTTACTTCTCTGTTTACCTTCTGCATCTTCCACCATTTCCTGGTAGTCCTGTGAGTCCAGCTGCCTCGGCCTTCTTTGGGGGAGTCACTGGTGAAAGTCAAGCACCAGTAATGTAAGACCCAGCATGACGAAGGCCAGGACCTGTATCTGCTTGTAAGTATTAGTGCTGTGCTTCTGAAATAGTAGTAAAAACCTGGAAGTGATGGACCTGCCCTGCTGAGGAGGCATCAGGCTGTTACCTGCTAAAGGTCAACTTGCAATTGGTACTATTATGTTTTTCACTTGCAGTGTAGGGCTATTTTTTTTCCTCTCAAATATTATTATTACAATGCACATGTATATATAATTAAAATTATGATTATGGAATTTTTACACAAACTAATTAGGTATAATAAGACATTGGTAATACTGGCAGAGATGTGGTCTCTTCTTTGATGTATTTTTCCTTGTGAATGGCAGGAATCACTCATTTATCTCAATTACCACCTTCTTACTGCATTTTTTTCCCCAGTGTAGCAGTTCAAGCCTGGCAGCATGGCAGACGTGTGTCACTTCCATTTCTAATTGTCTACTTCTTTCTCTTTTTCTTCTTCATATCTAAGACATTTGTGGTTTTTCTCAAACTAGCAACAGAAAGCATTCTGTGAAAGTATTTTCCTCTACTGAAGAGGAGGACCTCCCTCGTACTCTCTGCTGCTACAAATCCTTTCTCAACATTAATTCCAAAGAAGGAGACTGCTGAAAAACTGTGTCTTAAAGAATGGTTCTTTTTCATCATTGTTTTAGTTGGTGGTGATGCAGGCTTTTTTCCTGCAGTGCTCTCAGATGTGAATACAAATTATCTGTGTTCTTTTTCCCAGATGCCCACTGAATCCACAGTAACAAACTCACTTTGTCTAATCCACCAGGAATTTACAGACCTACCTTTGTAGCACTATAGTGAGAGCTGTCTGTGTCCAGGGTGAAGTCCATAATTCTTCTATGGTTGAGGAGTTTTACAGAGACATTCAACATGTCATCCATAAGTCTTAGCTCCTGAGTGACAAAGCACAAAGAAGAGTTTGATTCACTTACCATCTGGCAATAGTTTTCATTGACAAGCTAAACAAGTGTTGCCAACACATAGAAGAGATAAAACCACTCCAGTGTCTCAGTGAAGGTGCAGTCTGGTGACAGTAGAATTTCCTGGGATGTTTGGATTTTTTCCTGTCCCCATTGGCATCTATTACCATTTTGGTGGAAATCTGACACAAGGTTTGGCCTCTTCATCCCCCTTCCTATTCTTCTCAGAATTATTAACACTGTTTAAAGTGATGTGCAGTAAAAATCTAGTCTCAACTTTTTTCATAGATTTAGAAAGAGAAATCTAAATTTATCAGAGAGAAACCCCAGTAATTTATTGTGTCAAGTGTGGAAGTTAGCTGCTACCATAGTCAAATATCTTTTCTATCATCTAGAATTGCCACTCAGAGAACTTTCTTCAGCAATAACTTGAATAAATATTATGAGCTGCCAGTTACAGTTTCTTTCCCTTCGGGACACAAAAATCTAGTAAAGAACTTATCATATGTATTCCTATAAGCTGTTATTCTGAAGGGAACAATATACTCTAAATTCTTTGGAAGATACAACAATGGCACAAAATAAAAATTAATAGAAGAACATTTGAAAGATCCCTCATCCCCTGCCTTTTTTTCCTCCCCCAGTAAAACTGAACATTTTCTAACTTTCATCGCAGCAGCTTTCAGCAGAGATGATTTCTTGCCCAAAGGCACAGGAAGATTAACCAACTGTATCCAACTGCTCATCCAATAACTCATCTGAAAAGGAGTCTAAAGAGCATATTGTAAGCTTCACAAATGCAATCAGTTTATCAAGGTCAGATAAGGACAAGAGCCTGAAAAGATATGATTCAGGATAAAAATTGAACAGATACTGATACTCTGCAATTAGAACCCAAATGAGGCTACCTGCTGAATCGCAGGGGTGAAATACCACATTCTGCAAAAATTCACTGTCAGTAGAACATACACAGCCTGAAATCCCTGCTGATGAGGAGAAATTAACTTTCTAGTCAACAAATTTATTGATGCTTTCCTTTTGCAACTGTACAGTGGAATTGGTAGATTAGGAAGGAATTTGTAATGAATAAATGAAGAGTTTTTATGCACATTTTTTATCACATCAGTGAAATGGCAGTATGTCTCTGACAGTGACCTCTGGTATAATTATCATTAGTGATGGAGCAAGATGGCATCTGCTGAGAGGCTGACACCTGACAGGTGAAATATATGTATTTTTTATGAAATTGAGGCCAACATTTTAATGGCAAAAACGCTGCATAGATAAAGTCAGAAAATCAAATTGCTGTACAATCTTGAATGTGTAAAACTGGGAAAGAAGTGACCTATTGTTCAGAAGGTATGAAGCAAGAAGAAAGGACAGGAGAGAAGAAAACCTAGAGACAAAAGAATGTATCATGGCCATTGTGCCATTCAGCAACTGTAGAAAACAACAAGCAGGCAAAGGAAAGCTAAAAATATTTCTGATCTTTGCAAATGTCGTTTGTAAAAATCAACTGCTTTATTTTTGTTGTCACTTTTTAATTTGTAATTCACAGGAACAGATGGCTTGGTATGTCCTAAATAAAGGTCCTTATCCTTAGATAATATTTTTGCTGCAGAGTTGATTGTCCCTTGGGATAGTTGCAAATGAACATACAAGCTGTCAATTTGCTGTGGTGCTGTGCTCATATATGTGAGTCACTAGAACTTCAGGATTCAAACTTTACTTATTCTCACTTTACTTACTGTCACCAAAAAAAAAAAAAAATAAATAAAAATAAAAATCCCAAGGAATCTTTCCCTGAGGCTTTTTGCCTTTTTGAGCACGTGGGTGTATTTTCGTAGTGCATGAGAGAAGCTGACTCAACATTTGAATCAACATTGTCTTTCTTCCACCCAGCTGCCTGGGTGCATAACCACCTGTATTCCCCAAAGCATTTCATGATTTAGCAGAAAAACACAGCTAAAGTCACCTTTATGTGGTGTCATAAAGGTCTGTTCTCTGGAGGTGTGTGACTCTGACCCCACTGAGATTGCTGTGAAAGAAACTCCTCTTCAGTCCAGTGTTTGGTTAAAGCTTACAGAGTGTTAGGAAGTAAAGGTGAGGCAACTGCTCACCAGTGCCTCTTACTGTTTCACATTAGAAATGTGTCATAAAAATGCATATATGGAAAAAAACTTACTATCTAAAGACTGGTTTAAAATAATTTGATTTGTTCTTACTAATTAATCTTGTAGGCCAGCCAGCAGTGAGTAGGCATTGAGTATAATCAACACCTTTTTTATTGCTTAGCCTACTAAGTTTCCTTAATTTTCTGGAAACACTGATAGTAACCTTGTGGTTTCCTGTTACAAGTTTGATCTTTACATGACACGTTCTCAGTCTCTCAATGACAAACCTGCTGCATGAAGCTGTTCTTGAATGGTCTTCAGCCAGATTTGGGTGTGCATACACACCACACATGCAGTACAGTGAGGCTGAGATGAGTCAGAGATTAATTTGGCAAGAGCTTGTTGAAATCAGAGGCATAGAAGGAAAGTATTTGCTTTCCACTATTGTTTGGTTCAGATGCTCAATCTCCTTTCCCTGTCAGTAAAACCTAAGCTGTTACAACATTTTAGAAAATAATGCTGTTTCCATTTATATATCAGCTGCACAAAATTTGATAGTTCTTCATTCAAAATGAAGCTCTTACAAATACAACATAAACCCATGTGAAATATGTTGTTATTCTGACATTGAAAGTGTATTTGTAGACACAGAAGACAAAATCTGAAATTTGGATTATATTGCTGAAAGAAAAAATTGCATTAGGAGAATGCTACAAAAAGAACCGCATATGGAATTAAAAAGCCAAAAATTGTGATTCTCTACATCTCTACCAAAAGGTACAGTCATAATGAGAAAGACATTCCTAACTGTAAAGGCTGCATAGTTCAGTCAGAGGTTTGAAGAGGTACTTCAGCTTCATTTTTATAGCCTTCACACTTCAAAGTACTGGTGCTCTAAAAATTTTCATAGAAGCAAGGTTGTTTTAAACACTTGATAACATAAAGTGATGTCAATGAGTGTTACCACTGTGATACTACTTTTGTTAAGTTTCTATAGATTCACACTATTCACTTTCTGACAAAACTTGATGATTTCTGGAAAAATACAAAGGCAATGGTTTCTTGTTCAATGGATTCAAATAATTGCAAGTGTGTAAGGAAATTGCTGTAACCTTAAGTAAAATATTTTTTTGTTTAATTGAGTTTTGAAAACTCTAAATTTTATAAGACAAAAAGAAAAGTTTAGTTGAATGAAGATCTGGTGCCATGAACCAAATAATAGGAATGTATTAGACCATAAAAGCCAAAAATTTTGGAGTAAACACATACTGCTTAGAAATACCCTAGCTTTAAAAAAGCTACAAATGTATGAATGACTCATTGTCATGTGGACCAACACTTCAGCAGAGCTATGAGAGGAACACTGAATCTTAGCTCTTCATTTGCAATAGGGGCAACGTTCAGAGTTTTTCTGTTTTGTACAGGTGCAGATCAGGCAGAGATAAAAGCAAAACAGATATGACAGTTTCAGTTAATAATAGAAGTTGATGCTTTGTGCAGTGGACCAATGCTGATATGATGGTACTCAGGTGTCAGACTTGTGCTGTGCTAGGAAAATCACTGCTATGCAGTTAAAATCATTGCAGCTCTGTACAAAAATGGTATATAATGAAAAAATAATGTAGGAAACAGCCCCTTAAGTGCTCATAAAATTTGCAGGCATTGCAACAGCTACTGTTCAGTATGCTGTGCCCAGCGAGGGTGCTTTGGTGTTCAAAATGGATCAGGGCACCCAAAGCAGACCTAGGTGAATTTTGCAGCAGCAGGTGGTCAGATAGTTTTTAAAATAAAAGATAGTAATAGCTTAATGTACATATTGTTACAAATTCTCTTTTATTATTATCACTGTTTCTGAGGAGTAAAGATTTTTTTTGTGCACTACAGGTATTTCATCCCTCTGCCCTGTAGCCACTCCTTATATGAAGAGGAAAGGCAGGTAAAAAATATTAGGAGAGGCAGACCAAGGGTATAGAAACAAATAATGTAGCTATTGAAACCTGTGCTTAAGTTGATGAAAAAAAAAATTTTAATACTGGAAAAAAATTCAGATTCCTTAGTCCCCTTCCCATAGACATTATAGTCAAAGCCAACTCATGGAATAATGTGGAAGAGGAGAGAACAATAACCTGAAGCCAGATTTACGTAGATCTTTGTGGTAGGATTTCTGCCTTAATTTGTGCATATAATTGCTCTTTGTGTATGTTCCACTTCAAGTCAATTGAAGCTTCTTCCAGAGTGTGATTCATTATCTCTTAAAATAGATCTGATAAATTATCTAGAAAGAGAGCCTAAGGTAAGTCGCTCACAATTAGATGTCTAATTTTTGAGCAGCTGAATCTCACTTAATGCTGACAGAAAAGTAAGATCACAGAGTACATGCATGACAATTGCCTTGTTCTTTCCTGTAACCTCTATCCCACTCTAATGAAACAGCCCTCATGAGAATGATTTTTCCAAACTGAATTATGTTATAAGGATTAGTTTTTACCTCCTATCTTTCCCTCACTTTTAGCACTTCTATCTTCTTCTTCTTGAAATATTTTCAGTCTCTGCTACCAAGCCTCTGTTCTTTTGTTATTCTTTGCTTCTTTACTTCCCTTCCAATATACTAGTTTTAGCTGGAAGTCCTCCAGGGTCTGTAGAGTCTGTCCATTCTCTCCTTCCACTATGCCATACCTCAGGGTAATCTCATCTAACAGCAATCTAATGTACCATTTCTTTTTCTACTGGGAAGGCATGTAATTTACTATCAATACCAATCCTGCTTCCATCCACTCAAGCTAAAACCTTGTTTTTCTGATACCTCCAGGTAAGAACATTATCTGTTCTTAAATTTACCTGCATTACCTATCTCTGCAGCAGCATCTCTCCTTTTAGAAGGTGGTGTATGAACTGCAGATATCAGTCCCTGTTTGCAATTTCCTCCAGACTGCATCCAAATATTTTAGAGTAATTTTATATTATACAGAATAAACCCTATTTTCTTGCATTGACATACTTTTATCCAGGCTCCCAGCATCACGCGTCATCCTTTTCTGGCCTTGACCCATACAGTCTTGCTTCTGCTCTGCAGTCTTGCTAATATTTTCAGAATGCTGTAAGGATTGTTTTTCCTCTGGTTTTGAGGGTTTTAAATTTCCCTTTGCAGCTATCCATTGGATTCCCCTTTTTATTAAATTAAAACAAGCTTTCTGTTAACTTCATAAATCATCCCTTCTTCTCATCAGGTCATTTCAAGCAGGCAACTGTCTCACAGCCAGCCTCCATCATTGTTCTTGGTCTTGATTCTTATTAGGAGCATCCTAAAGCAAACTTCTTTCATCATTTTGCTGAAATGAGGTCCACAAAGAAACAGCAAAGTTGTCATCATCTGTGCTATTCATGTGCTACATATTTCTATTGTCTATTATTCTTCCCAATTTTAGTTTTTCTTCTTTTGAACAACAGCTTGTCTCCATTCTCCTATAATGCTCAATCTGTATAATTTCTTTCCTCCTCTTTTTTTCTCCCTGTCTCTTTTTTTACAGCAAGGTCTTGATTTATGGTTAGAGTTCATGACAGTAATATTAAAAGAAAGAAAATAAGGAACAACTGCAGGATTTGGTGCAATATAAATTGATACACTGTTAACAAGGTGGGACTAGAAACAAGTTTGTAGTTATTTTATGTAAAACTTACAATTATTTACCTTTGATGGCTAAGGAATATTTAAATGACGTGGCAATACTGTAGTTTCATTTTTCTCTATGAAAAATTCTGTTGAAAAACTTTACTGTTGGGAAAAATAGAATATTGAAAAAAGGAGCGTATGCAGATTCATAATCTTGAAAATGAAAATGGAAGGTTAAAAGTGATCATATGTTCATTTCAACATCACAAATTTGTCCCAGCCCTCATAGTTCCTGAAGTGGCAGTATCCACTCTGGCTGGTTTGACAGTGGATTCAGAATATTATTCTATATAGCTCAGCTGTGTTGTGTTGTATTCTTATAACTTGAATCTTTTAGATTTCTGTGTGCATTGCTATATAGTGCAGCAAGAACTCCTCCAGTCAAAAAGAGTTATTTCTGAATTGCCATTCTTTAATAACAGAATTCAGCAACCATGCTTATTAAATCAAAACTTTGGAAAAGGAAACATAAACCCAATAGTCCATATAGATGAGAAATATGTTTCTCAATATTTGAATTGCTCAGATGTGAAAATCAGTGCGAGCTATACAATCACTCATATTGTGCTTATAAAGGGATTTTCATAACAATGCGATCTTACCAATTGCATGGTTTATTTCTTCAGGATAACAGTACTGACTAATTTCAAATTATTTGTATAAGGTGAAGATATAAATCAGAAAATCTTATATCCTGTGAAGCACAGGAAAGAGTTACATAATTGAGGCTGCTTTACAGCAATGGGCTACTCTGTCAAATCAGGGAGGTTTTTTCACCCCCAAAATTTGGAAGGAAGCTATGAAAATAAGTTTTGGCACATGAACCTGTGAGAGTTAGATACTCTCATCGTAGTTTGATCAATGGAATGGAAAAACTCTTTTTCTCTATGTCTGATTTAAAAGCATAATTCCACTTCCATTTTTCTTTCTTTGAAAAGCCACTTTGCATTGGAGTCAAGCTGTCAAACAGCAGAATTCAGGGGGCCTTGGAAGAAGGCAAAACAAGCTAATTAATTTATTTCATAAACTACCTGTGAACAATAATTCCAGCACATGCAGACTGAAGGCAGACAATTCTCCAAATCTAGGAAAAAAGTAAGCGATTTATTCATGGTCTAAATGAAATTTTATAAACTATTTTACTCTTTTTTATATATATTACATTTTTCTGTAGGCTTGTTTACATAAAATCATATCTCATAATCAGAATATTGCAGTGTCTAATTTAGTATTTTAAATTAGAGATGTCATTTAAATAACTCTTGTCCTCTCCTTACTGCTCTGTTTGGTTAGTTAAATTCTCTTCTATAATCATTTTGCTTTCCCATCTAAAGATTTCTTTGCACTCACCCCTCTCTTAAATCTGAGGATTCCGTAATAAAAAACAACCAAACCAGAACCAACCTCCCCCAAAAAAGAAAAAGAAAACAAACCAACAAACAAGCAACAACAAGAACCCCACATGTGCGGCTACATTCTCAAGGAGGACAATTGAGTTTTAAATTTATGTACTAAAATGTAAAGGTTCTGATTAGTAGTGTATGCCCAATGTGTATGTAGTGTATGCATGACTCTAGAATAGCCATTTTCTAACATACCTTATCAATACAAGGGCTTTATAGCAGTTGCAGCTGCTCAACCACCTAAATGTTCACCATGAGCTAGCACCAAAATGCAAAGGAACAGCGGGTGTGATAAAGGCTATATTCCGGCAGACACCCTATTGCAGTATTTCCCTCCTGACTTCCCTAGCTCCATGCCCTCAGTTTCCCCAGCTGCAGGCTGGTCTGCAAAAGCTATTCATCCTAAGTAAAGTTCTTGACAGTGAGCTGGGAAGGTAGCTGAAGCCACAAGCCCAGTGGAACATCACTCCCTAGCCCTCTTTTATTTCACAAACCAGAGAGCTCAGGTGGCTGCCTTTCTGCTCTTGTAGCACAGCTGACCAGCTTTGCAGGAACAGGGAAACATTTTCAGGGAGTGTCGTGGTGTAAGGTGGAAATGGGGATAGCAAATGAAGTGTGAAGAACTGCAGGGATAGCAGTTTTGCACTTTTGATGCATAAACAATTTAGGAGGCTTCCCATATACTTCATATTTTTCTACTGCTCTGGGCCTGTGAAACACCAGGAGTGTGACCTGTCTTCTGACTGACAGGTTAGCTTATTGCAAGTGTAACAAGCAAATACGTTCGGAGGACTATTCCAAGCAAAGACAAAAAAAGAGTACTTAACTTTGGGGTAGGATGATCACTTTAGAGAAGCTTCAGGTTTAATTAATTGCAATACCCTGAAAGCAAGCAGGAAATCGCAAAACATCGACTTTGGTATGTTTTGTGTGTTTAGTTTGCCTGAGTCTTATGCTTGCATTTTTTAAAGATGCATGGGAATGTTAAACCACAAACCAGCAAAAACAGTGAAAAAGTCATTCTGAGGAATGGATGTGCTCTGTCCTTTTCTTTCCCAAAGAGAGACGTGTTTTAAATTGAATGGTCCATACTTGAGTTCTGCAATTTGTACTGCTAGGGATTCAAGGACATTTCTCTGCTTTGTGGACCTGGTTGGGTAGTTTTAAGCTTATATTGTTCATACGTATAGATCAAATGTTGTAGGGAAAAAAATTAAGCCACCGAGCCAAAAGAAAAAAACACACAGTTTAAATTCAAACTGATTCTTCTTATGAATTCCTTTTAGAGTTGGTTTTGGGGTTTTTTTAATAACAAAAAAATTTTAATTCAAAGAATTTATTTTTTCAATTCATTTAAAATTAATTTCTAAGCAAAGAGACAAACAAACAAAAAACAACCCACAAAACCCCCTGTGCTAAGATGCAGAAGGAACCACAAAATTTAGAATTTTCTAAATTCTTTTCATAATGTACTTGGACTATTGGTAGTATTTACTAAATAACAAGCATAGAAATTAGGAACCTATTGAAAATTATTCACAGACATATCTCCTAATGAAAAAGTAACTTCTGGAACTTAGTACAAGCATATAGGAGACTAGTGTAATGTTTCTGCCAGCTATCTTGCCCAGGGATCAAGCAATCATGGGAACTGAAACCATTTTAAGGAGGAATTATCACAGTTGCTATACCTTCCATAAGAATAAGGACAACTGTCCCTTTCTGACATTACCCTGCTGGGTGACAGAGTATTATAAGGTCCTGAAATGCTGTGACTATTAAACTCTGCAATCCTGTTCTTACAGGTCACTGAAAACACTTTGAAATGCTTTTTTATAGCTCAGCCACAGATAAATGAAGCAGAAAATGTCTGTGTTAGAGACTTGTGAATTAAAGAAGAAAAAAATCTTTGCTTTTTCGGCCCTTGTTTTGACAGATTTATTTTTATTTCTCTAGTGGAGGATTTTTTTTTTATTATTATTATTTTTTTTTAGAATTTAGAAGACTGAAGCTTATATGTGGAAGTGAAGCCTTCCATTTTGAACAAGGGAATAGAATTTCTGCATAGTGCAAGCATGTGAGATTTGCTAAAATATTTTGCAGCTGTCTCAGTGGTAGTGTTTTACCTCTAAATTGTGTTGCCTGATGCATTAAGGAGTAAGGTGCATGTGTTCTGTGCAGTTGCTTTGAATCTTTGACTTAGGAGTTTTTTAAAAAATGTACCTTGTCTATTGGGACATGCACAGGACTAAACTACAATCCACACATGAACTCCAAAGAAAAAATGCTTGTACAGATGAAGATCCTCTCC
>VYXD01008410.1:990964-1111314 GCA_013397195.1 Hylia prasina
TTTCACTAATTTATAGGACATTATAAACTAATTTTAGTAAAAGCACTAACAAAACAGGTATTGCTGGTGTAAATCATTCCCATTAACTGTACAAGTATTTCACAGCTGATTATTTATGCTCTCTTGTTAATATAGAAAACTCCTACACTTTCCAGCTTGAGTGCTTGGACTTGGACCTTGGGACCTTATGATTGAGGTTGGATACAGTTTCCTTCCTGATTTTGAGCATGATTTGAAAATGTTCTGCATGATATGATGTTTAGATTGACTGGTTTATCAGTTCACTTTACAGTGAGGAGGACTTTTAGGCCCAAGTTCACTGCAATTGGCCATGTCTAAAAAGTAATATTACTTCTAAGTCATATTCTGCTTATTCTAGATAACACTGCAGTCAGAAGTCCATATATAAGAAAATTCTTTTCCAAGTTAAGGCTTGAGGGATAGTGAAAACAGTTACTGCAAGGTCATGTTTCCTGTCTGCTCTCCCTTCTGCAGTGTGTCCTATGTACCAGTGCCATAAAACTCTGTCTAACAGGAGAGTGTAGGTTTCATTAAGAAGAAAAATTATTCCTTTCCATTTCTGATCATATGTGTTTTCTCATACACGTTTGAAGATCCTGTGATACTTGACAAGATTTAGGTATTAAAGTCTCACTAGAGAAGTTCTACTGAAAACATGAAGGACAAGTGACAGATTTTAGTCTGTTTTACAAAAAACAGAAGCTAACTATAGATGGGATTTACATACACAATTTACTCTGTTTTCTTTCAAAGGCTGGAATGACAGACAGAAACCAAGTTTCTTGCAACAGACAACTCTGTTTCTCCTCACTTCAGCCCATTTCTATCCCGCTGAGGTTATGTGGGTGCATTATCTATATATATTCTGTATTAAGATATCTGTGTTCTGCATGTTTCTCTATCAAAGAGTTAGGAAATCATTTAATAATACTGCCTAGAGCTTTCCATTTAAATTTTCATTGCATCTGGGAAAGCTGCTAAGTGAACGAGCATTGACTTTCTGAGATAAAAATAAACCCATAGTGCTTTAATTTTTTTTGGCAAAGAACCAGCATTTCATAATTTCATCCTTTTGGTTTGTTATGGGCTATAACTCAACTTTAATGATCTGATTCAGTGAAGTAATAAAATCCCAGCTTCACTTCAGCTTTTTTTCTTTTTAATAGTCAGATTTATTGGTTCATACATGGTTTTTAACATCTGCAGGTCAGAAACTGTCAAACTGCTTAGACCAAGGTATAGGTTTGTTACTTGGGCACAAGTGAACACAGATTTCTGTATTAGAATTATCAAAAGGCTGATGATTGTATCACTAGTGATGTATGGTTCTCTGCCAGTTTTTTTTTATTTACTTCTTAGGTACTGTCACCCATATTTTAGCACAGAAGAAAACAGTTTAATCAGAACCAAATGGATGAAGAGGTGTTTGAGGAACTGATAAACTTTTATACATATGTGAGGAAGGTGAAGGAGATAATACCTTGAATATTGTAGTTTAAATTATGCTTGTTTAGGAAATGTGATAGAAATAAGAAAAAGGTCTAATATTTCAGTCAGATATAAAAAATAGAGAAGAGGAAGACACAGAATAAACTGGTTTACAGTCAAAATTGACAGGAAAAGTGTAGTTTAGCCAATATTTACTTCCCTCAACTAATTTTTTTTGTTTGTTTTCATCAAATTAGTGGTAGACAGGTAGGGTAGAAGTAGAGGGGAAGGGTCATGTCCCTTGTCCTGCTGGCAGTGATTTTCCTAATGAAAAATCTTTGCCCTGGGGGCACATTCCTGTCTCATATCCAGCTTGGTCCACAGGGCCTTCTTTGCAAAGCTGTCTTCTGCCTGTTAGTCCCCAGTGTATCCTGGTGCATGAGGCTATTCCTTCTTACAGGCAGGACTTTGTATGTGCCAAGAAGGTGGTCAAGCCTGGAACCCGAGAGGCTTCCTAGAGAGCTGGTCAATGCCCCAGACCTGTCAGTGGTTAAAAGATATTTGAACAAAGCCCGTAGCAATACACTAACTTTTAGTCAGCCTGAGGTGGTCAGGCAGTTGGGCCTAAGTGATTTTCTCTTCCAGCTGTGATGGGGAAACAGTGGCAGAGGAAAAGGCTGGAGTACTTAATGCCTTCTTTGCCTCAGTCTTTACTAGTAAGACCAGTTGTTCTCGGGGTACCCAGCCCTCTGAGATGGGAGACAGGGGTGAGGAGTAGAATGATGCCCCCATAATCCAAGGGTAAATGGTCAACAACCCCATGTAGCCCTACAGGGCTGGGTGGGGGCAGAGTGGCTGGAGAGCTGCCTGGTGGAAAAGGACCTGGAGGTGCTGGTTGGCAGCCACTGAACATGAGCCAGGGTAGGATACCCTGTAGTCTGCCAGATCAGCTAAGACTGTGGTCAGGAAGAGGTTTATGGTGGTTTCCAGTGGCCTACAGCATGTGTTTTGCCTCTCTGAGTGGAGAGATCCCCACAGTATACCTTTCTGGATATTTTTCCACATTAAGCCAAACAAGCAGCATGATTTGACAACTTTTAGAGCCTGTTGGATTCATTGGACTTCAGTATGCAAGGAGTTTCTCCAACATCAGCCAGTTGGAACTGGCTTTGATTGTCTCAAAGGTACAGGGGGCAGTTGGGGAAATTTTGAAAATATTAGGCAAAAAAGTGGTTAGTTGTTTGGCTCATGCCTGATCTAAACCAATTTTGTACTGCTCTCGTGATTCAGCGATGCTTTGACTTGGTATTAATGTGCATGGAACCATAATCTTAGCCTCATCAAGGCTTCCCCTGACCCTTTCCAGCAGGAAAAACATATTTTCTGGAGCTCTAGAGGCTAAAATTATTTGCTCCTAAACATTTGAAAGTACTGTTCAGGGAAATGGTGGAGTCACTGTCCCTGGAAGTGTTCAAAAAATTACTCAGTGTGGCACTTAGTGCACTGTTCTAGTTGAAATTGTGATATTCAATCAAAGGTTGGATTCAATATCTTAAGTATTTTCTAACCAAAACGATCCTGTGATTTTGTGATCATATGTCAAGAGATGAGATCATAGTTACATTCCCAAGGAAAAAAACTATGAAAGGAAAACCTTAATGAAACACGTCATAATCATATTGTCAGTATGAAGAGGGGCTATGTTGTTTCCATTATTTTAATAAAGCAGTTCACTCCCCTGTAATTTCTGCTTTACAATATCCAGCTACTAAAAACATAATAAACATGGGCTGGGGGTTTTTTTGCCTTTACTTGTAAGTAACATTTGACCAATGAGGTTATATGCACCACTGATTGCGTTTGATCTTCAGATGGTAGAATTAAATCCTAAAATCCATTTTCCTGCAACCAGTGAAAATCCTGTGTTCCATAATTAGGAAACATTTTGAGATAGCTACACAGATATCAACAAATCATATGTCTAATATCTGTCTTTCATTGAGCAGTATTTTATTTTTATCAGGCTATTCTTTTCTCTTTTCAGAAACAGAATTTCAGCGCAGAAGTCATAAAGAGTCCCCATCTGACGGGTGTAGACACCTGTGCACTTATGCAGGCATGCATATATGCATTTAACATGCACTAGGCACACTGCATACAATTTTTTGTCATTCAAATGAGGAACAGAAAAGAACATCAGGAGGGTTGACGTTCAATAATTACCTATTGTTGAACACAGCATTAGTCTTTTCCCAGAACTTGCTCATGGATAATTCTCAACTACTCTGCAAGGGCGTGAGTTCTCCAGTAATTCCGTTCTGTGTTTTTGTGCACATCATTCTTTAAATGGGGGAAGAAACAGGCATTTTGGGAGTCCAAGTTTGGGTCCATTTAACAGATTCATATTTGAGGAATCAAAGGTTTGTAAGGTTCAATTTCTATTTAAAATTCAAAGTCAGTTTCATTCTTATGAAATAAGTATTGATTTTCTGCAGAGAAATGCTAATCAGAATGCTCCTGAAAAAGGAAAGGAAATTGAGTGTAGAAGAAAGGCACTGTGAAAGAAGATAGGAAATTTAGTGCCTCCTCTTTTTCTGAAGGGAATATTCTTCCTGAAGCTTTGAGCTTGATGTCTGAGATTCTCTGCAAAGCAAAGTCTATGAAAATAAATAATGAAATTTCAGGTACTTTTCTTGATATCATGCTTTTGTTGTAGTGACGTACTTCAAACTACAGGGGCTTATTGTAACTGCTGAAATTATGAATGCTTTTATGAGACTTAAGACCAATCCTTAAATCTAGTCTCCTTTCTCCAGGAGCTTTGCATAAGACCTAGAAAATATTAAGAATTCTTGATTACTAATTCAGGAAGATGTAGGCAATTCACAGAGGTCAGAGTAAGAAGAGACCACTGAGATCAATGGGCGTTGGTCCTGGAGTCAAGCTTCATAGAACTTACATCTTGTGATGGATAGAGTCCTGTTCAGCCTCTCCCTTCTACATAGACCAGGGCATTTTTTTTAAGATTACCTTCCAGAGGTGCCTCCATATCTAATTTTTTCCTTGATGCTATGGTAACCATTGAAAATAAAGCTAGGGTACAGAACGCAGCAGCTTCCAACTCTGCACACCTACTCTGCATCTCAGCTCCACATCAAGTTTTTTGGGCATGCTTCCCTCTTTCCTCCATTTCCTACCTTTCCAGTTTCCACTTGTAAAGACCCAGTGAAAGCAGCAGTATGATCCAACAAGTTCCAGCTTGACAGGAGCTGGTTTTCTTTAGCAAAACCAGGTTTGTCTGTTGACTGTTGCCTTAATGTAATGTATTTGAGCTGCTGTATCTAAAAAATATGACTTTCTCAGTGGCTGTAGATACACAGTGTTTGTAATCACGGTCAGCAGCAAAGAAGTTAAAAGACCAGAAAAATGCAAACTGTCACTCCACCTCCCCTGCCACCAGCAGGCTTTATGAATGGTCTTTTATGAATGTTGTTAGCTTTCCAGCTACAAGACATTTTAAATGATGGATGAACAAAGGCATCATCTGTGCAAACACTGGGATGTTTGAACCCAGAGGAAGGTTCAATAATTAGTCAAGCAGAATATTTGTAACGCCCTTTGGTCATATTCCAAGTTCCTCCTGGATTACAACACAATGTCACAAATCATCAGCTGCCGCAACTGGTGTTTGCACAAAGGAAAAGCTTCCTGGGGGTAATATTGAACTGAGGAATAATATTTAACTCTGCATCTTTCCTAAAAACTGGTACTGTACAGGGACCATTTCACTCTACAAACAGCTTTTTCTGGTTATACTTCTGGAAAATTGACTATTTTCTTTATCATCTTTTCTTTCCAATCGTGTCATCCTTACAGAACTGAATGTGTTCAGCAGTAGAAAGGTTTCTACAGTTTTTTACTGGTTATGTCATCAGCATAACTATGAACAGTTAAATATGCAGCGTCCTCTGTTATAGCTTCAAACAAGTACTAAGAAGTACCTTTCCAGGCCCACTGTGGGCCTTAGGCTACATGGAGGGAGGTAAATAAGGGCAGAATTCAAAAGCAATGATTTGACTTTCACAGTTGTACCAGAAAGAAGTATTTTCTGAAAACCCCAGCAGAAGGGTTTTCAGATTGTATTGTGGATATTAGAAACAACATAGTTTACTTTCCAGACTGCTGGAAGGTTTGCAGAACAGATACGTAGAAAAAAATGACATTTTAGTTGGCAAGCTAAGAAAATTTGATCTGGAAATCATTGGGGTATAACAAATAGGTCACTTTATGTTAACATCTTTTGCAAAAGCACTTTTAAAGTAGGACTGTACTTTAAATCATTCAGTGTCAAGTAGAACTAGACTGTAGAGACAGTATGGAGATAGAGGTTATGTAAAGAGCAATAAAAAAAGTTAAAATGCCTTCCTCTTCAGCTCTAAGGTTCTCGAGCACATGGCAGATATCACAGTCACTGTTATTGGCAGCAAAGGCCCATATGGTGTTAAAGATAGCCATACAGTGCTGTACATTACTAAAAAAAAAAAAATCCTATTCACATAACATTCTACCTTTCTACTGGATCATTGTGCACTTAGTATCACTTCAAGATTAAAAAAAAAAAAAAAAAAAGGCAGTTTGGGCATACAGGTTTAAAATGGAACTCAGTGAAGCACACTTTCCTGGATGAATCAGGCTAACTTCAATGTGCACATAGTTGAAACCTCCTGTGATTAAATATTGGGTATGTACAGCAAGGCATTCTGGCTGTGACTTCAATTGTCTGTTTTAAAACACAAGCCTCCTGCAGAAAAAAATTATTTAGTTAGCTGAATAAAGTGCTTGTTGAAAATCTAAAGAAATCATTTGTGTGATAAATAAGGTTGCTTATTACCAAGCTAGGATGATTATAGCTATTTTATGAAATTTTAATTACATTATGTGGCTGCTCAAATATTGGTTTTGAACATTAATCAAGTTACTTGGGAAGCATTTCATGGAAGGGAAAATAAAAATGAAATGGCTTATTTACTTACCCCAATGTATTAAGAAAGAAATTCAGTGGGGAAATCATGAAAAAGCCATCAGGGAGAAAGCACTGCCTAGAGTGTTCACAGTCAATAGAAGTCTGAAACAAATTTTCACTTGAATGATCCTCTAGTGCTGTCTCAGTAGTATCTCCATGCTCCAGACAACATGCTGCACTTAAAAAGCCACGTGTATAATTTTATAAGTAACTTTATATCCAAAAGCATTAAGATTTTTTACATATTTAGGAAACCATAAGATATTCTCATGTTACTAGATAAACAAGATGTCTACCAATTTTGCTATTCAAAATATAAAGGTTTTTATGGGCTCTGAAAAATCCATAAAAATTCTCTGACAGAAAGAAAGTTTGCAGTGAAGAAAAGAGAATATAAGCCTGAATTAATTAGACAGATATGGATTGATGCTGAACTGATGTGACAACTGCCCATGTTTTGCCACTGCATATGTTTTCTGTCTCAGTGATTTATTTCCTGTGGTAAATTACACAGGACAGAGATGTCACCTGAAGCCTGCTGAATTATTTCATTTTACATTTTTATTACCCTTCAGAAACATTTCAGATTTGTATTAACATTGGCATCTTGAATAGCAATTCAAGGGCATTATCTGTGCATGCAGTTTTACTAAGTACATATCAGCACTGATGGTGCTTCATCATACACATCCACAAACTCACAGCTGTATTCAACAGAGGCCTTTACACAGAGATTCAGGGGAGCATCTCTTCTGTATTGCATGACCTAGCTCTGCTTCTCCCTCATCCACAATCGGGGCCATGTGGAAAATAAAAAGAAGCCTTTTCCCTTCATTTTCTCCCTTGCAGAAACTGAATAAAGGCACAGGATACTTCTGCTCCGTCAGCCCAGGAGCTGCAGCTTATTGTTTCCTCAAGTCCAGAAGGAGGAGGAGGGAAAGGACAGAAACAACGCAGCAGATGCTGTTTTGCATTTCTGTCCAGGTGTATGAATAAAACATGCCTTGGGTCTTGAAGCTGGTGCTATAATACACATGTTCTTTACTCATCAGGAGCCCCAAAAGTTATTGCTTCATTCAGTTACTTTCACATCAGACCCTTGGACATCCTTTTCCAGCCAAGGGCTCATTTAGAAACTCTACAGTAGGATACTGTTTGTACTAAAGTGATGGGACAGCATGTAGTCAGAAACACAGCTAGTTACTTTACAGTAGTTTGATTTCAATGTAAAAGGGCAGTGTTTAGCTTTCCTGTGTAAATAGCTCTGCAAAGGTGGTTGTTCTCATCAACAAAAGTGATGAGAAAGTAACATTAAGGAAAGTATCATAAATTTTCTCACAGGATAAAATCTAAATGGTTTTTTCAACATTATTTCTTAAGGCATCTCTGTAGTTCTATTTCATACTAGTTGGTATTTTAATACAGATCATATGCTTTAATGAAGAGATAATAGCACTACATTAGATTTTTGGCAATGAGAATTGCCTATTGTTACAGGCCTTCTTCTCAGGCCCTTTAAATGTAAGTCAATGTTCTTCCAAAAGTATTTCACTTATATTGTGCAATATTTACCTTACCAAGATAAAATATTTCTATGTATTGCTGATAACTTCAATAGTGATATCTGAAATAATTTGTGGCATTTTTCTCATTAGACAGGACAGAATGCCTGAGAAGAGAAAAAAATAAAGTGGAACAATCTGGGGTCCAGATAATCAGATAAAACTTTGAGTCTGGATATTTTTGTTGCAGCAAAGTTTGAGATAGCATGCAAACCCAGACAACCGAGGTATTCTCAGCATGTTTTATATAAACATTAAACCCAGAAAACTCTGACTATTTAATCTCTATCCAAGGGCTGACTATCAGCTGCTTGTTTATGTAGATCAAAACATTATCCAGATCACTTCTAAATTTTTGCCCATTTCATGTTGCATTTTCATTAAATATCAGCTCAGTTCTTTTTTACTCTTAAAAATGGTGGTATTCAGGATTGAACGCTTGTATCACCAAAGCATGAATATGGTCTAGGTGTACAGTGGGGATAGTGTATCTTTGAATGTCCAAAGACACAAATTCATTTTACTTCTAATTTATACAAATTGCCTTAAACTGACTTAGTAATCAACAATCCTTTTAAGTCCCTTCCAGCTCAGCATATTCTATGATTCTGTGAAATACTCATCTTTCTTAGGAAGCCTTACATAGATATAACCATACAAAAAATATTTTGTTCCCATTTGTGTAAGCTTGCCTCCTTAGTGGACTTTTAATTCCCAATATAAAAATTTTGATTCTGTGAGATCCAGTTAATTTTTTTTGCTTTTGTTGATCTATTTTTAGTCTAAATTGTTTACATGGGTATGTCAAGCAAACTCCACATACTTGCTTGGGTTATTGCTATCAAGCATTTTGATTGCAGGAGGTGCAAAAGTTTTGAGCACTTCTGTGTATGTGTGTTTCAGCTCTTCATATACCTATTTAGACAAAGCAAAGCATGATAAATCTTACAAGGAACAGTAAAATAGATTTACTGAAGACTGCTGAGGGCTATGCAGCATTTCATAACTTTCAAAGACACCATTAAAGATAGTACTTGTTCCATTGCATTTCAGCAGGGTATGTCTTAAATTAACTTTGAATAGAGGCACATTGAGGGAAAAGAAAGACCTTCAAAGAAAATTAAATTTTCAATGCAAGGACCATCCAGGTCCAAGGACATCCACATTTCTGTCCTTTGCACTTTTCAAAGTTCAATTGAATAAGAATTGAGTAAGAGTATTTTATGTTCAGGTAATTATGTAATTATTTTGTTTTATAATAGCTTTCATTCTGAAGAATCCCATGAAACTTCAATATCTCTACAAAGGAACTGGGATATATTTTGCTGAAGGATAACAGAGTATAGCTGGAGAACAAAGAGCCTTCTGCCAAGTCAAAGTTTCAAGATGTAAAAAACTTTCTCCAGTCTTTATCCTCTCATTAGATTAGTGACCAGTGAACTTACATGAATGAGAAAGACCGATTTGTAGTCCGTGTACTTTATCTTATGCCTTCTTCATTCCAAATGAACTGCATAACCAGGGAGGAAAGGAAATTGCAGTCTCTCCCATTGGAACTATTCCACCTTGGATAAGTAATGAACCTTTTCCTTGAAAAGGCATTTGAGCCTTTACTTCCACAATTCAACATAACTCTCTAGCTTCTGAGAGTTAGAATTAATTTATCCTATGTTTTCTATTAAAAAATGAGTGTTTAGCTGAAGGTTTTAACTAGAAAAAACACCAGCAAGAGAGAGATTGTCTGAACTGACTGGAAAATGAACATTCCCTGGCTTTTATTTTACTAAAAAGCCTAATCTTTGCCCTCAAAATGTTGTTGATATAACGATTTTATCAATGTGGAGGCTTAACCCTGGCTATTAACTCACCACCCACTCAGTCACTCATCCACTAGTCCTCAAGCAGAACGGGTACAACATTTTGAAGAGCAAAAGCAATAATGCTTTTGGGTCAAGATAAAGACAATTTAATGATGGAAATATATATATTAAAAAAAAATAAAAATAAAACTGACCAAACATAATGATTGAAAAGACAATCGCTTCCCATGCCACAGGCAAACTGATGCACAGCCAGTCTCCAAATATCTGAGGTCAGCTGTCCTGGCTGTGTCCTCTCCCAGCCTCTTGCCTACATCTGGGCTACCTGATGGTGACGCAACATGAGAAAAAAAATGTCTCAATGCTGTGTAGACACTGCTCAGCAATACTGAAACTGGTGTATTATCAACGTTTCAGTCTCAAATCCAAAATTTGAGCACTACATGGGCCTACTGTCAAGAATTTTAGCTCCATCCCAGCCAGATCCAGTATAATCACCTAAAGCAAGAGATCTCAATTTTGATAACTCAGTGTTTCCCAATGGAAATATTAGTTTACTGGAAAAATCCCAAATTTGAATTAGATCTCCAAACATTCCCCACCAAATTGGTAAGGTCTTAATCCAATTGAAATTCAGTAGAAAGTAAGCACTTCCATATTTAAGATACTTCTTTATTGAAAGGTATTTTTAAGTGATATTCCTTTTTAGGCTATTTTCCAAAACAGTGTGGTGCCTCTGAGATGGGAGACCTGTGATCCATGGTGACTTCATTCCCAGGCTGGATTTTTATCATTAGGCTGATGAAATATACTAACACAACAATAAAAACTAAGATATGTTTTCAAATACTTTTAAGTCCTAAAACATAGAGCCGAACAAATTGCTAATCTGAAATAGTGTTTAGCCTGGAGAAGATTCTTGAGATTTTCACTCATTTGATTTAGATGTCCTAGTACCTGACTGATATATCAAACCTGAACTTGTCTATCTCTCTCATTTGACATTTAGACAGTTTCAGGTGCCTGAATTAACACTCAGAATTCTGGTGCAATATCAGCACACTGATTTTGCAAAGTGAAATTCAGATTGCTTCCACTTTGCTGTCCCATGAAGTAGTCTCATTTCCATTTTAAGCTGTCTACCCTGAAATACTATTATCTATTTCAGCATCTCCTCCAACTTGTTTTTTGAGAAGAGTCATTGTGTTTCCTTGAACTAAATGTCAACAGGAAATGCTTTTAAATTCTTTTTGATTAGTGTGTGAGACTTCATTGGAAAAAGAAACATTGATACAGTGTGCCTAAAATACTCCATGTTGAGAATACTTTAGCTGAAATGGAGAAATTCAAAGAGTGAAAGAAACAATATGTGGGAAAAAGGAGACAAGCAAGGACAGAGACGCTTAATCAAGATTCACATTAAAGCTAGTGTTGTCCAATTTACTAATTCCATTCCAAATTGTTTCTTGAAGAACGACATTTTTCATCTGTCCTTATATTTTCTCCATTCATCTGAACAAGCCAGCGGAAGGAAAATAAGATTGTACCTTATGATAAAGCAGAAAAAAAATCCGAGACTGTTGTGCTTGTTCATGTGTTAAAGATTCATATTTGATCCTGCAATTTAGGTGGTGTGACAGTTATTAGACAACCTTATTTCAAGAAAATTGGAAAAAAAGTTGAACAAAATGATCTTAATAGGTTTTTATGCTACCTTAAGCTTCTAAGCCTCATCCAAATATCCTGTCATAGTGGGTTCTTATGCCTTCAATTTGGAAGGGGCTGCACTTGCTGCCTTTTGAATTTCCTTGCATGACCTAATGAAAGATGAGGCAGCTACCAATACATTGTATTTATTGGAGTAATGGACACTTTTCTGACAACCCTGCTTTATTTGGTCTCTAGAGTATTAGTCATTCTCCTTGTAGAAAAGAAAGAGAAAATACTTTTCTCACTCACTCAGATGGAAAGGGAACATCTTGATTTCATTTCTTTAGGCAGCGTGGGATACACACATTGTAACTTAGTCAGAAAGAGCAAACAGCATCAGTGATTCAGCATATACTTCTTAATCATGTAATATATTCCCCTTGTAGGAGTTACATTTTAAACCAGCTTCACTTCCTGATCCTCAAGGACAATATGAAATCTTATCCCTTTAAATATATCTCTTATAGTATATTCCTATGTTGAAAGGACACCTATTTTCTATGTAAGAATGACTTTTTTCGAAATCATGAGTTTCTACGTTGAGCTCCTTTATTACACGTGCATTTGCTTTTGATATATAGTCATACTCTGTATCTCTTCTGAGAGCAGTTTATTAGATAAACTTACTTTCATTTTCTGAAGAAAACATCTTATCAAACCAGGAAAAGCAAAGTCTTTGAAAGAGTTGCTTAGTTTTCTGCAGCATGTCATAGAAGGAGAATGCCAGGCCATCTATCACTCCTACCAACCTGACTGGATCAAACCTTTGTGGACAAGGTTTCGATACTTAGCACAATCACTTTGGCAGGTACTGATTAGAGCTGTTGTTACTGCTTTTGCTGAGAAAATCAGTATGAACACATAGTGTAGGGAGGTAGAAGGTCAGATTGCATGTGGCTGTCTCTGCCATTTCAATTGGTTTTATTGCAGTTCTGTCTAAATCACATGCTTTTTTCCACACTCCTGGCTATTTCAGTTTTCATTGTGTTCTCTGTTGAAACTTTGTAAGGTGTTTTACTGATATTAAAGACCTATTTCGTATAGATCTAATTCATGAACCAATTCAGTATTACTTAGTCAATTGTTGATGAAACAAGAATTAAAGAGATTCTTGACCTATACAATAACAACTTGCTTATACTTTTTCCAAAATAAGATTTACTGTGAAGGTAAAGAACAGTATTTTATTATGCTAGAATTTTTATAGAAACAGTGTTTCAGCAGATTTTCCACATAGTAAGGGTTTTCTTTGTTTCCCTACACTCCCATTTTTTCCCTTGCAGGCTCTTTAATTTTTCTTCTATCACAACTTCACTCATTCTTACAGCTCAGTTCAAGGTTGTCTTCAGTATTTATGGCTATATTTCATATCGTGTGTTAAATTTAAATGTATTTTCTATAAATTCCCAAACCGTGTATAGGTTTGTTCACATTATTTATATTCTTGTCTGACAGTCCTCTTACTTTTTGCAGGACTTATATTTAAATGAGCAATAAAATTATATGAACAGACTTTCAAAGATGCTGAGCAGCCAAAGTTTCTATTGCCTTCAACAGCAGCTTTGTGCAGGTTTTTCAAAAAAACTGTCAGTTGGGTCCTAGTTGAACAACATTTTACTACAAGTTATTAAAAATTTCAAGACCATACAGATGTAGTATTTGAATGTTAAGATCCTCAAGTAGATGATTCTTGCAGTTTGAGAAGGAGGGTGAAGCAGTACATGTCTTCAGCAACTACAGTAACCACCAGAAATGAAATGGAGTTATATTTATGTGAAATTGGAAGCTGGATGGGGTTTTACTGGGTATGTGTAAAATAAGTTAGTGTTATTGATAGATCTATTTTTGACATCTTTTTGTTGTTCATCTTGTTTCTCTCCATTTTGTGGCAGCCCTTGACAACCAAAATTGGTTTTACTTCATCCATCCTTCATATCAGAGAAATGAAATAGCAAGTACTGACATGTCCAAGACAAGTTTATCTATGTGATATCACTTCTCTTTCATTTTGATCTGAAGCTTTGTTTTCATTCCACACTCATCTTCACTCCCAATGAAGAGACAGACGTAATACCATAGGTTTGATGGCTGAATACAGAAAACAAAGTTCTGTCATCAGTTAGGCCTCATCTAGCTCCAGTGATGAAACACATTTGAAAATATGATTTGCGTTCTATTTTAAAATATTTTTTTTCTAAATGTGTTTCATTTCCAGTGTGCTTACTTAAAGACTACACTTTGATGGGTTTTTGGTTTTGACGTTGGTCTGTTTATGGCAGGTGAATGTTAAAGTTGTAGCCTATTGTTGAAATAATTCTATATATGTGAAGGAATTGTTATATATTTCATCATATTTGTGACTATTTCTTCTTTATACCTAGACTCTTTAGGGCTGAATTTTCAAAACAGAACATGTTTGTGTAGCTGCATGTTTGTGTGCATGTGGCAGAGAGCAAGACACAGAAACTGACCTAGTGTGCACTATCTGACTGATGATAAATACTGCTAAGTTTCTCGTCAGTGAAAATCTTTTTCTTTTAAGACACTAACATTACCACAATCATAAATATTTTCTGTAGCAACCTTTGCAGAGAATTCAGCAAGAACAAATGGGGCTTAGTAACATTAGTCACATAAACAGGCTTAAATTTTGCTATATGTTCATAGTACATAGTTCATAGTACATGTGTTCAGAATCAGACTCAAAGGGATTGTTTTGGTTTTATTTTTTTTTAATTAATGTGGAGAAAAGTAAATTGATCTTAATAAAATCATCAGGTGTAGTGTCAAAATTTAAATTGCATTAATATCAATCATTAGTAATCAATCTTTATGAGTGAAAATCATTATGCTAGATGTAAAAGGACTTGGTTTTGACATTGTATTTTGTTAGCAATTGCTGTCATAGTATAAGCTTATATCAGGAAAAGTGTTCATCCAGGAAAAAAATTAAAAGTTTCATCAGAAGTTAGTGAAAGAGAAATTGACCAACTTGCAATATAAGTAGGACACACAGTCAGAAAATGCCTTTGCAGCAAGTTGAGGGTTGTGTCGTTTCGGTTTGGGTTTGTTTTTTGGTTGTTTTTTTTCTGGGGGGGGGCGGGGCTTGTTTCAAAGTTCAGCTGTATGCTATATGCCCATGTGAGCACATGTTTATATTTCACTTTATATCCAAATGAAGACATGTATAATTTTTCCACTCCTATGCCACAGATCACTCGAATACTAGATGAAAGACAGACAGAAAAACTGGCATATGTTTGAGACAATCTTAGCAAGAAACAGTAGCATTTCCTTCCTGCTATATTAGACATTCTCCAGGGAAACACAGTAAATATTTAGGTAAAAGTTTGTTAGGTCTGGTCTTGCTCATATCTAAGGCTTTTACTTTAAATATAAGTACAAAGCGGAGAGGTTAAGTAAATAGAAATATTTACAATGATTGTATTGTCATTAAACCACTCCACCACAGAGATAGAAAGAAAGATAGAAAAAGAAAGATAGAAAGGAAGATGATAGAAAGAAAGATAGAAAGAAAGATAGAAAGAAAGATAGAAAGAAAGATAGAAAGATAGATTTTTTTATTATTATTTTTTTTACTTTTGGAGGAGCTCCTTTTGGCTCTACAGGTGGGTTCCCCAAATCACATATGTAGAAGGAGGGAATACAGGTGACCTTGCCCCTGATAAGTAACAGTTGTGTTAATTACCCAAATCAGCCTTGCCCCTGATGATTCACAGCCATATCGAATAAAGATAAGTGTGATAAAAGGGAGGGGGTTAGCTGGTGGGGAGGAATAATTGTGAGGTGAGATAATCCCTGCTGTGTAGTCAGTCTGGGTCTGCAGTTAGAGCCTGTTGTTGGAACCTGTAGCCACAGGCTAGCTGGGTAAAAGCCTGCATTCAGAATCTACAAACCAATACCTGCAGTCATAATTAGCAGGGAATAACCAGCAGTCAGAGGCTGTAGGGGAAACTTCCAATAGGAGCTTGCTGCAACCAGAGTCAGTGAATGGTTAGAGTCAGGATGGCTGAGCTGTAAAGAGGAATAAAGCAGGACCATTTTCATGCGGTGATAAATGTGCCTTGGTTCATTTCTAACCTCTAACAAGGGGGATACTGCAACAACTACATTTCAAAGATATACTTTAGTCAGAGAAAGTAGATTCCTGAAGTGTTTCTGGAATTACTTCAACAGGTGTATTGTGTTAATTTATTATGGATAGTAGATTGAGTATGTGCTAGAAACAGAGCGCTATTTGTCACCTAATGATCATTATTTTTTATTATGCTATTTTTAAAAGATCTGGATTATATAAATGAAAAAAACATAATTTTAAGCTTCTATCTAAATTTGTATTGCTATTCATTCATTACATAATTAAATTTGTTTTAAACAAGACTGAGGGATCTATATTGGTAATCTGTATTTTTACCTCTTTAGTAGTAATCTTTTCCTCGTCAATATTTTCATGAATTGCAATGCAAATGTTTCCTTGAATTTTGCATGTTTGGAAACTATCATTGACTTTTTTTCCTAATTTATTCCTTGCCATTTTTAATTTAGAAAACGCATCAGAAATGTGGGGGTTTTATCACTCTAGAACCACACTGATCAAAACTTTACATTTTTGGACATTCATTTTTGCTTCCAGGTTTGGCAAGGAGAACTAGATTTTCTTAAGTTTACTTTCAAATGCAACAAAACTTCCACATACCTAGTAAGGGAAAAGGGAAAAAATATAAAGATCATCTAGATAAGTACTGTTGCACTTATCCTGTTGTCTGTTAGCTCTCTGGAGGAGTTCCTGGTAAGGCAGAACTGTGCGTTGTGCCTGTATTTGTTAAAATAGTTTGAAAGAATTAAAAATACTTTGAAAGAAATTGAAGCATTCTAATTATTAAAGAATATCTAATTTCTGCAAGCACCTGGTGTGACAGGCACCATGTGATGAAAAACATATCCCATATTTCCAAATGTCATAAGCTCTCATGATACAAAGTTCAAGTAATGTCATCTGTGACTTTAGCTGATGATAGAAATCAATACAGGAAATTTTGTAATTGCTACTATCTTGGTTTTTTGATAGCATTGCAAGAATTGCTGCAACAGATAGTTGCAAAAATTGCACACGTGTTTATATTTTTTATGCTGATGAATTTTATGTTTAGGAAGATACATGTTTGCTCTTGGATCATCTCCCTTAACCAGATGGTATCTTTGTGATTGTTGTGACACTTCATTGTTGCTGCTGGCTGATGACTCACTGAAGGAAAATCCCAGCATACCCAGTAGGAGAAAATAAGGCTACTTGGTGTTCTTTGCTACATCTAATTTTCTAACAGAATTTCGACAGATGTGACAATTTTGCTGAAATGTTGTCAAAATAATAGCAACAAGTTGACAAATCAAATCTGGCTCATGTTCAGTCCCCTGGTATTATACTGGTTCATCTGCAATAGCAAGGGAATTTATATCAGTGTCATCCTTGACAACTTGATCATTTTAGATGGCACATTATCAATTTTTCATCCTTGTCTATGCCTTGGGGTTTTTTGGGTTTTGTTTTTGGGTTTGTTTTGTTTGTTTGCTTGTTTTTTCTTTTTTTGCTGTATGCTATTCTCTCTGGTAATTTTTTCAAGTAATTATTATCAAATGTTTCCTGATCCCCAGCTGGAAGTGAAGAGATACAATGAGGAAATCATAAGGATAATAACTTCCTATCTGACATTGAAATGTGAAGGAAACTAAGCTTTAGTAGAGAATTTTCCTATATTGTGCTGTTAACAAAAGTAAAACTGGGAACTGTAAGACCAAATATACCCAACACATGCAGTGGTGGAATTCCACACTTGAAAAATGCCAGAGAGATCCTTAGGAATCGAGTTTGGCTATGGCATCTGATGAAATACAGTATATATTCTTTGTGGGAGAAGATGTTTTGCTCACTAAGTATTTCTATGTAAAGGTATTTTTGTGTCTCCATGATGAGAATATTTTTGTGGATCTATTTTTCTTTTCCCTTCACGGAACTGATTTTGACAAAGATTTTGCTGAAATAACACAAGGTAAGGCATAGAAACCAAAAGGATGCATGGCTTCTTTGAAGAATAACTGTAACTGAAGAATAATGCAGATCCCTGCTGTGTCTGAATCTGAACTCAGAGGCACCAAAATTTCACTGTCCACTGCCTGAATAAGAGATTTACAATACATTTGCTGCTTCTTGGCTGTGTAGCTGTTCCGTTTTATAAGGAAGATAAAAAAGTCATTAGGCAGAGGCAAAAAAGCCCCCTTACTTCATAAAACTGATGGGATTTGAACCTTAGCCTTTCAGGCTCTGCATCTCAGGGAGCTCTTCAGTGTCTTACAGGCTCAGCTACTCTCTCTTGTGTTGTACAACTGCTGAATTCTCCAGGTCTTTTTCATAGTGAAATCAAGAATCATAAATGCTCTGTGTGAATGTGCAAATTCACCACAGCATCTTTAAGTGACTGAAAGGATATAAATCAACCAACCCCCCTGCCAAGTATTATAAATTTATCAATAAGGTGTTTCAAAGTATGAAGCGGGATCCTTATACTGGAAAGAGAACAGAGTCTTATTTCTTTTTTTTTGTCCACCTGTGTTGTATCAAGACATTAGGATGATTGGCAAAATAATCCAAACACCATCCTGAACCCTTGCTTTGATTCTTTGCCCAATGCAATTTACTTTTGAAAAGAGACCACTTCATTTGCAATCTTTTGGGGTTTTTTAATTTAGTCGAGTTAGTAAGTATTCCTATGAATCCTTTCTGGTAAGCTATAACTATTCTGCTGTCCCTCCAGGTCTCAGTGCATAAACATCAAGATCAGAAGTTACACTAACAGGTACATGTGTTGTCACATTCTACAGACAGGCTAAGGGCTGAATAGCCATTTCTATTTCACAATCATAGCAGTAGCCTGTTCTTCGAGGTATTTTGACTGAGGTATACTGTTAGCAGCAGTGAAAACTGAATGTAAATTTTTACAGAAAACAAAAAGTGATGTTGAAAAATTTGACTGAGGCAAAAAGTATGCTATGGAGAAGCTAGTGGGTTTTAATATCAGTGTTCTGCACTCAGATGATGTAAGAAGGGAATCTGAAAAAAACATAGATATGTAAAGAAATTGACCATCCACAGTAGGAGTAAAAATTACTATGACCTTGTTTAATATGTGATATAATTTCTGTAAACAAATAAAAAGCTAGTCCTCACAGCTGACAATTTGTTAATATGTAAAACAATGGTTTTATACATAAAATAGAAATGAAGATTTAAAACAGATCTGGTACTTGCCTTTCTACAGCACAGGGGGTAACATCAAAAATATCTTCTACGGTGGGCTAAATATCATTACAGTGTACCATTTTCTGTACAATATCTTCTGATCTACTGAAATAAGATCTACTGATCTTACTGAAGTAAGCTGTCTATCATCACATGACCTAGTCATGATCATGACTAGGTCATGTGATGATAGACAGCTAGGGGCGACATACTAACAAAATTCCAGGATTAAATTAGGAAAAATTAATCTGAAATATTTATTGTGACCCAAAATAAGGGTCTTAACTCTTAACCATTCTTCCCTCTTTTTATAGTAGTAATTGGAAAATATTAAAAAACGTCAGACACACTGATTAAAATGTTTAAAATTAAATATTATATTGTTTAAAATACATAAAACAGATTTGGGTTAAAATTACTCTTGAATTTAAGTCAGATTAGACTTTCACTACAGTCACAAGTGACACTGTGTGCAGCATACTTGTCCCTATCTCCAAGAACTTCTACAAGCCAAAGGAAAGGCAGGTCCAGCACTGGAGTTTCATGCTCTCTGTGCTGTGTTTCACCACTAACTCTGTGGAGAATCCAGCAATAGCCTGGTGCATTTGGATGTTGAATAAAATTCCCAAGTGTGTTCCAGCGACTTGAAGCTTAATCTCTCAAAATTGAATGGGTTTTGGGTTCCTAAATTACTTTGATTTAGAATCTTCAGAATACTTTGTAGAATTTTTCATTGGATATTTTCAAACATTTTCTCCCTTTTTTATTTCTTGTGCATCACCCTCTTGGTCCATGTAGAACAGAAACATCCCAGACAGGGAGTTAATAACAACTTAATGAGTGAGGTGCTCCTTGCAGGAGGAGCTCAAGGACTAGAACTACATTTTGTGGCATTTTGAAAACTTTAACCATTACTAGAAACAGAGAAAGATATATGTGAATCACTGTGACTCACACAACCTGCTGATCTGGTCTCATGAAGCAAGGAGAAAAGCCTGTGGTTTTTCATCTACAAAAAAATAAATACTTTATTTTTAGCATCAGTCTTTTAAAATCTGCAGGAACTCATCAGGCTTCATTTATCAATTCTCTTTTTCCTTTTCTTTATTCTCTTCATCAGAAAAGAACAGTTGTTGACTATATTTGTATTTATAGCTTTTGAATGACTTTTTTTAACTCCATCTTATATCTGCTTCATGATCATAATCATTTAATTGCAAGGCGATGCAATATGACAGAAGATAATAGAAATATAAAGAGTTAAGGCAAACATCATGCTTGGTCTCTTGAACTTCGTTTATGCCAGAAGGAAAATCTTCATAATAAAAATGGTGGTCTGAGACCAGCTGAGGATGCTTTTTCCCTACATGGTAGAGCTGGGAGGAGAAAAATGACTGGATCATGACCTCTGGTCCTTGGGGTGCTGACTGTGTGAAATTAGAAGTCTTCCCTTGTTGGTTAATCCTTGAAGTAACTGTCATTGTTCAGAACAAAGTGAAATAGGTCAAAGCATTGGTGACATAGAGGGGAGAACTTTAACTGACTCCTGATTGACCTTTGGGCCTCACCACAGACAGAGGCTCAAGTCTGACCCACAGCATTTCCACCTTTTGCTGTATGCCTACAACACGAGTTTGCTTTGTAAAGATAACATTTCCCTTAATGGATGTACCAAAGGGACATATCTGCCACTGCCAGGGGCAGTGAACTTATCTGCCTTTTTCTAGTTCTTTCTAATCTCTATTTATGTAGTCAGGGCAGGCAAATCTTTTGAGACCCGCAGACCCATTTGCAGAATAACCATGTCAGCAGCATCATTGCATCTCAAATCTGAAAATTTAGAAGAAATACAGATAGAGATGTGTTAAAGACAAATATTCAAAATCCAGTTTTGCACCAACTGAGAACCTGAAGTAGGATTTCAACACAGAAGGCTAGTTATTGCAGTTATTATTATTTTTGCAGTGCATGCAATATGCCAGACACTTCACTGTCCTCATGATTATAATCCCTGGTTCTATAAAATAAATTTCAGCTATTACTCAGTAAAAAAAAGAAAAGGAATGAAGTAAAAATAGGTAGGCAGAAGTGTGACAATAAGTGATGTAAAGGAAACAAGGATGCATCATTCTATATTTTTTTCCAAAGCCTTAACTTCATATTGGAAGTCTTAAAGCAGGAAGTCCTAAAAAAGACATGACTTATTTAAAAAAAGGTGCTTTACTGGCTCAATATTTCTGTGCATAAGCTCACTCATAAAACTGAATATCTAAAAAGAGCAGAATCGCAGTTCTACACTTCTTACGTTGTAGGTGTGTGTAAACACAGTGCAGGGAGCTCCTTAATATGTTACATCTTCCTTGGTGTTTGTCCTCAAGTGGGAATGTAAGTGCTACCACGGGAATGCTGTATGAGCTGTTTCTTCTGGTTTGGTGTCACCTGAAGCTGTCTGGTACACTTATAACAAAAGGTTATTTAGCTGAGGTGACAGCATTATGCTCCCAGTTCCACAGGTTTTTCTTCTAGCTGAAGAGTCCCCTTGGTCAATGGCAAGTTGAATGAGAGTCAGCAGTGCCCTGGTAGCCTGGGGGACCTGAGAAATTCCTGGTGTATATCACTAGAATGATTTCACTAAAACCATGAAGCTTTGCATGTTATCCTGAACATGCTGTGGGTTTCAATGTACAGAATCATCTTTTTCCCCTTCTGTTAATTCTTTTGCTGCCAAAATGTATTTACTTTTCACCTGTATCTTAAGGTGACTTGTGTTTTATCTTAAACTGTAATAAAAGCATGTGAAAAATTAGTCAGAATGAGAGACAGGGTAGAGTTGAGCATGCCAATATTCTGATTTGTTTAAATCTACATGTGCCTGGAAAGAGCAAGAATTATCATTTTCAGTCAGTAATGACTTTGTTGGAGTGACCTTTAAGGCAAACAAGTGTATTTCTCAAAGCACCATTTCCATCTCTCTGCCTCTTCTTCTTTTTTTTTTTTCTTTTCTTTCTGTCTATTTTTTAATTGGCATCTTGCAGCAAAAAGTGACTGAAGACTGCTCAGAAACTTCCCAGTGCAAGAGATCCATAAAATCCAGAGAGCTGCAGGTGACGCCAAATCAGAGGAAACAGCTCAGGCACCCTCAAGAGAACCAACACCAATACCCCCAAAAAAGGTGCATGATGTGAAAGCAGGCACCACTGGAAATCGCCTGCTGGTGCCCGGACTCAGGACCTGTCCTACCAGGAGCTGCCTCAGGCAGCCCAAACCTGCTCCCTACAGCCAGGGCTGGCCTCCTGGGTCTCAAGTTTGGCAAAGAAGCAGCTGTTTCCCTTACCATGCTTGAGCTTGATCCAGCAGGTAGAGCTATGCTCCTTGATTTAAGTGTGTGCAGAACTTGCTCCTCTCATTTCAGGTCAGACCATTCAGGTGGTTTGCAAGGATCTAGAAATGCCCTTTTTTCCTTGTAATTTTTTGGGAGGTTATAAACTAAGGAAGTAGACTAAGCAAGTTGATTATGATAAAATATTGTTTCAGTGAGACTGACTGCACAAATAGGCTCAGAATAAGGGAGCCAGGATCTGGCCATCTGGTGTTATGGCTGGTGAAACGTGCTCATGCTGTTGGAGAGGTGTAAACAGCTTGAACAAGTGTCATGTTTTGAAAGCAGAATTTCAAAAGGTTTGTAAAGTGGAGGGAACAAATTTGGGTTTCATTTGACATTAATATAGAGATAACAAAGATCTAGAAAAAGAATTAGCTGCATACTCCAGGATTAAAGTTCTGACTGTTCACATCTGGAACCTCTTTCAAGGTCTGCTGTCACATGAATTTAGGTAAGATAATTGGCAAAAATGCTTTGGAAGTTTTTCATCAAAATGCCTCATCCATATACAAGTAATACTCTGTGTTAGACAGTGTCACCTGACCTTGTTATATCTTATTCATTCCTAATTAGAAATGAGGCATCCAGATGTGAAAGGTCATTATACTAGTTTCTATGACACCTATCATGGCATATTTCTGTCACCTGGATTTTTATTAGGAATGCACTGAACAAGCCCAGCTCTCTCTGCCATATGTTTATTGCCATGTTCAAGGACCCGCAGGTAAAAAGAATATTTTGTCTACCCAGATGGTTATTGCCACATTTGGTTTTAAACTTCCACAGCATCTCCTAGTGCTAATTGGTTCACCCTCTGATGCCAGTTTGCAGAGATGTTATTTTTGGTAATAACACCAATGACAGTAATTCCTCTGTAACAAACATCTCTTTAAGGAATAAAAGAAAAAAATTAGGGACTTTTCCAGCCAAAAGCAAAGTTGGGGGTTTTTTTGGGTTTTTTTTGTTTTTTTAATGCTGACTCATATGAAGTGTATTTTAAGTGTACCCTCATTTAAGACTATGAATTGCAGGGTTTGGTTTTTCCTGTTTTGTTTTCCTGTTGTAGCTTTTCGAAAAGTCATTTCATCCATGTTTATTGAAGTGCTCAAAAGTAATAAAGCAACAAAATTACTAAAAGACTACTTTTAAAAAGAGTGTATTTGTCTTTACACAAAAGCATTTATTTTTTAAAACCTTCATTTTATATTTCAGCATATATGAAATGTCTAGTAGTCATCAATTTTTTGGTTTGTTTTCAGTTGTGGAAGGTGACTTCTGATATCCCATTTAGTCTGAAGAGCTTCTTATTTGGCAACTAATACCATTAAAATCAATTGCACCATTTGCTAAAAAAGGCACCTGCATCCAGGGTAACAGAATCTGGCTCAGAACTGATACTGTCAAAATTGACTGATTTTTCATTTGTCTCAAACCCACTGGAATACAAAAAACAAAAAAGAAGAATCAGAGGCTTTTCAAAGTTGAGCATCAATACACATCAGCAAGTCAGCAAATTACTTATCCAAATTACTTATATAAGAGTGTTTTATTATGTTCTCCCTTTTTCTTAAAAGAAAGGTAGACTCTGTTGTCTGTAGGATTACCATCTATTTTTTCCAAAGTAACAGAATGTGATTTGTGACTAAATTTTCAGGTAATTTTCAAATATGTCTGCTTCATTTTCTTAAGGTTTCAGTATGCGATAAAATTATGATAGGGTGCATATCAATCCTTATTACAGTACAGCAGAAAGTTTTGGTTCAGACATCCAGGCTCTTGCTGTGATAAAGTTTATATGTTACATGAATCATATGTATGTATGACAGCAGAAGCTTCAATGAGACTGAAAAACATTTTGTTCAGACAGAATGTTCACAATGTCTACTCCAGTAGTTTAGCAAGTCCACTGCTGAGTAGTATAAATAACATAGCCCTGCCTGCAGCTCAGTAAAATCCAAACAGATTTTCCCAAAGATAGCCACAGATATTATTCTTATCTCTTTCAAATTTCTGATGCTATACACAAGCCGTAGGAATATGCAAAAGACTGCTTTGGAGGATCTTTAAATACAGAAATACGTTTACAATGCCAAGGGTTGGGTAACCTCAACAAGAAGTCATTTGACTGAATCAGTGGTAAGGATGTCACCCACAGATATTTGTGATATTAATAGTCAAAGAATGCATCAAAGAAAAAGGTTTTTTAGATTTTTCTTTCCAAACCAATGTACAGCACAGTAAGTTGAGAACACTTTTATGGGTCTATAGCTAAATGAACCCATATACATGAAAACCAAGGGGAAAAGGTGATATAAATCTTAAGGTTATAATTTAAAAATAAAACCAGATGTGATGATAAGGCAGAAACTCTCCAGCATTGGCAATGGCACATGACCTTAGCTTGATGACTGTTTTATGGAAAATCAACTATTTCTTACCCATATAAATTGAAATTTTAAAATGTAAAACCTTCAGCCATGTATTTTATTGTTAGCTACAGGAATTGGCCAGCTGTAGGTGAACACTTGTGGTTTTTCAGTATTTGCTGTCTCCAAGACCGCCTTTCAAGAAATGCTGAACATTAAACTTGAATTTTACTTACCACAGATAAAGCTTGGTCTGAATGAGTGATTTAACTGAACAGAAGTTTTATTAGCTCTTCAAATAATGAAAATTTTCATGTACATTATGCTATGTAGGTAGTCTGTGAGAAATCACGTTTTATGGTAAATGTGAAAGCTACTTATTTCTCTGAACACACACTATTTGCATTAGTCTAATTTCCTAATTTGAGGATTTTTCAAATTTCTTGGTGTTTATTTTAAACTAGTCATGTATTTTTAACAAAATCTATTTAAGAAATCTGTCAGATGTCTGAAGAACTCCTGTACAGATTTTGAGTTATTGACTACAGCAGCTTCAGGGCTTTTTTTCAAATTTACTTTCAATCAGTTGGGTTTTCTAAGGACATCAAAATGTTGATCATTCTGACTGAAGTTTTCTTTTGAATTTCCTATTTCCCTGGGTTTTGGGGAGAAAAAAATAAAAGGAAATGTGGCTTGAATTTTTATATTACATAGTGGTGCCATAAGTAACACAATTTGTGGAGAGTTACATAGTACTTCTGAGTAGCCAATGGGTTATAATCACAGGACAATTTTTTTGTGGGTAGGATGTGGGTCAGAAGATTGTTATTTAATATTAAAAATGGAAGGGGGAGAAGAATTACTGTCTCATCTATTGGCTTAGAAATGGTGAAACAAATTATGAAAAAAAAAATAGGGTGTTTTGTTTTGGGGGGTTTTTTTACTGTTAATAAGTGAATCATCTATATAGCAGGTATTTCCTGTGGTGGGGATTAGTTTGGTCTAAGATCAGAGGCACAAGACAGAATGAAGTCAGTATTTTTCTAAGATATATGGCAGCCTGGATTCACTTAAAAAGGAAAGTTGTAGTTATCCTTTTCTCTCCCTTCATCTTCACTTAAAAGAATGTTGTGTTAGTATTGGAACTAGAACACAGTCAAAATACTGGATTTAGAAGCAAACAGGAATGCTAGATCTCCATGTCAGCAAATCTGTGACTTGAGCCAGAAGAAAATAATTCTTTTAAAACAAGTTTAGCAGCTTCTAAATTATCATGTTTTTTATAAAATGTACATGTGTACCTTTCCTCCCAGACTTGAAAGCTGAGACATAAGAAATAACTTGCTGGCTTTCCCACCATTCACCTCCTCAGCAGTGTTATGACAACAATCAGGGTGAGACTGGTTATGTCAACTGGCACAAGATTCACCATCAACTATCTTTGCAGTTTGTTAGGCTGTGTATGGAGACCTTAATATTTCCAGAAATTGACACTGAAAATTGCACTCCTTCCTTTTTCAGGCTCCTTGCTTTTAGAAATTAATTATTTTGATTGGGTTTTCCATGACGAGTGAGCAGTTCTCTGCTCACTCTAGAAAAATGGGAAGCTGTAGAGCATGTGCAAGGTTTTCTGTCTCAATCCACTTGAATTAAACTTTTGTTTCCATATATGTTTAGAGATTCTTGAAGTAACTCTTGTAAAGTTCTGTCCAGAAATTGTACAGAATGCCAGCCATTTTTGTGATATTTTTTCCAGAAACAAGTTCTACAGTGATAGAAATGCTAAAACTGAAGGTGATTAAAATCTTTTCAGTTATCCATAGATGGGACTTGTACTACATATATTACAAATATTTTATTTGGTAAGGGTGAACAAGAAGTCATTTAATGTTAAGAGACCTATCAGTGTCTCTGGACTTTTCATTATTAATCATTATTAAATTGTGTTATACATGGTCATATTTTAACTCCAACTCTAAAATGAGACAGCTTTCCTACCTTGCTCCATAACTCCTAGTCAGCTAACCTAGAAGTGCTGGTTTAGTCTGTCTAAATCCTTTCCCATTATATCTCTACCAGCCTGAAAGAAAAAAATTGATTGAAATACATTATAGGAAACTTAGTATGTTCAACAAGTCTTTAGCTGCTCTCTTTGAAAACATTAGTTTATGACATAATGCACCTTCTTTCACTCAAGATTTAGCCAAGTTCCTGATCAAAGGTGGTATCAGGTAGCACTAATACCACCTGAGGTGGCATAACTGCAGGTGTAGGACATTAGAATCTGGCAAACAGATGAGAAAATTGAATACAGAAATTGTTACAGGAGTGGAAGAAACATCTTGTAAAATGTTGGCTTAAATTTTATCTCTTTTTTTTTTCTGTTTGCAAACAGTGCAGTAGGTACAGCAACCATTTTTTTTTGTCCAGGTTTAAATGTTGAAAGATAAGATGGGGTGGGAAGAAAGGGAAGGAAGGGTTTGTCTCATCATTGCACAAATGATATTTCATCTCTTTTTGTAAATAACATTACTGAGTATTTCAGATAGTTTTAGAAGTAGATCAATGGCATTCACTGGCATTTCTGTTTCATTAGATCTTCATTATCATTACTGATTGGACGTCAGGTGAAGAAATTTTATTTTGATGGCAGTCACTCACACTGGTTCATGTTTGATTAAAAGATGAGTTATATGAAATTTATCTACTGATTCACAAAAATTTACCAGTGTAGGTTGTTTTTTCTCTGTTCCCAAGTATAATTACTTTATTACCACGTTGGAAGCTAGAAATACTTGAGGAAGCAAGCAAGAAACCCATTTTTAACAGTGGACCAAAACTTCGTCTTGTCCATTTGCACAGAATAGAAACTCTGTGTCACTGTGGCCAAAGTCAGAGGGGTGGAATATATAAGAAATACTATACTGTCAATGTTCAGTAGTTTTCCCATGGTATATCCTTCTTTTTACATTTGAAACTCTGCATCAGTATCCATTATTTAATGAAATTGTCTCCTTTCACCAGAATTTGAAATTTTGAGGTTTTGAGCTGATACACAGCAAACTTGAAGATTTACAGTATTTATCTAGGACTTCATGATTTCTTGGAGTTTCTCTTCAAATATTTGACAAGTACTTCTGTACAATGGTAGATGCTATGGAACTGCGGCCAAGACTTTAAAGAATAACAATCTTTGACATACTTTATGGGTTATTATTCGTAGTTATATTCATGTCCTATCAGTTCTGATTTAGGACTTCATTAAATATTAAACTGAATGAATTTGCTTTTCTAGTTTCTACCTAGTTTAAGTAATAAGTGGACTTCGTTTTTCTTTCTGTGTTTAAATTAGCCGATATACATTTGTATATGCAAATAAATGTCTTCGCAAATGAATGTTTTCTGAAATCCTATGAGCAAGTATTAAAACCAGCATTAGGATCCCAAAGAGGCTGTGGCAATCTTAATTAGTTTTATGGACTGAATCCAATTATTCTTTATTGGAAACCATGCTGTGTAATTCCAGTGCTTGCTCTTGGTAAAGAATTTACTTCAGCTATAACAAAAAAAAGTAAATACTTGCAAGAGGTTATCGAAATATTCTTTCTACAACTGAAGAACTGTTTGCATGAACGTGATGTCTGTCATTTTAATGGAATGCCATGGACCTCCAGGACTGAAAACCATAAACTGACACAGTCTGAGAGGAAGAGGCAGGGTTATAACACTGAGGACAGTCATGCCTTGTGTCTCATGCAGACCAACCTGCCATGGCAGCATGCATGATGCAGTGGGTCACCTTTTTGGCTACTCAGGAAGTGCTTTCTCAGCATTTAGCACCTACTGCTCACATAACCCCAGGTGATCTCCCAGTCCAGAGACTGCCTGATGGCCAACACTAGGGGCTGAGGCAGAGATCTCCAAAGCTAGCAGCACAGGTCACTCACTGCTCTTGGGTGTAAAACATGCTGAGGGTAGGAAGGGGTGAGGGTTAGTATGAGTTCTGGCCGTCTCTTGAATAGCATCAACTCCTCTCACCTGTTCATAGCAAAACCAGTGGTTTATATTGAAGTTTTCAATTCTAAGAAGGTATGATTGCGTGCAATTTAACAGAGACCTGATCAGCTTTGTTGTCCCTGAGTAGTGAGAATTCAGTCTTTTGCTATTCAAATACTAATTAAAAAAAGTTTTCCACTGATTCTAGTGATAATAAATTCACTATATCTCTTTTCTTTACAGAGCCGAATGTCTTAACATTTAATTACTGTTAACAAGACCTTTATGAGAAGAATAGAAAATTTCATGTACTGTAATAGCATTAGCATATTAAATGTAACCATCAGGTGGCTCTCTTAGGATTACTGCTTCTGATTGAAGCCTATTCAGCTTTTTCTTCATTGTCATTTAAACTTCATTAAGTATAGAAATTCATTTTCTTTACTCCTTTTCATGGCAGCTTTGCAGTTGAATTTGTCTAAGCTGACAATTCATTTGGTTTGATCAATAGAAAGTTGATCTGATTGCATCCTCATTTGGAATGGTCTGAAGGATGAGTTGGATTTTTCAAAGACAAAATAAGAATAGAAATTGTTCTATGTATAAACAAACAGATTAGAAACTATTAGGTTTTTTTTCTTTCAAGGTATTCATAGAATTTTTTTATAGAATTTTGCCCTTAAGTGTACCATGTCTAAAATTTCTTAATTTTTCTTATAATCTGATTCTGTTTTGGAAGGGCAACCCTGATTAGAAAAAGGAAGCAAAATTTTAAAAAAGTCATTCTTAAGGTCATAAAGCCTGAGCAAAATTGAGGTCCTACAGAATCAGTTTCTGTTACTAAGTAAACATATGCCAACCTTCCAGATACAGTGTAGTAATGCATTTCACTGCTTCTGTGATTAAAACAGAAAAAATAGGATGAGAAATTATTTCCTTAAAACCAGCATGCAATATTCTTCATGCTGCACTACTCTCAAGAAGCTTCTGACCCTTGGAAGAGGAGAACAAAACATCAATAACACCAACCTTTATAACAAGAGGTTACTTTTCAGTTCTTCTGCCACTAATTAGGATCAAAATCTAAACATTACTTTGCGTTGTTTTAATTGGCAGTTCTACTATGATTAACATAAAAAGCAGGTGATATTGTCATGCATAACTGCTTTGCTATTATTTCTGCCAGTCTCATTTGCTTTGCCAAACAACACGTGTGTTTCCTTGTCCTGTGATGCAAGCCCAGCAATTCACATTTCAGGTGGCAGAATACATTCCAGTTTAGAGCAATGAAAAATATACACATTTTTCAATGTCTGATTTGATTTTCACAGTTCATGATGTTCCTTAAGGAAGCAGTGAATGCTTTGCTTTCAGGAGATGGCAGCTTTGGAGCACATAGTTTTATCAGGGCCCATTCATATGGGCCCGTGATGATGTGCCAGCCTGCAAAAGCGTTGTGTGCACAGGCGAAAGGTCTTGGTTTCAGTCTCACAAAAAGAAAGCCCAAGCTGCTGCAACAAATGTTAATATTTGATAAAAATAAAGCTTGCTTTTTCCCCCTTCATTTTTAAGTATTTGTTATTTAGCTTGGTTCAGTTAGGACTCGGTTTGGAGGTTTTCTTGCAAAGGAACCTTTTCTTTCTGTAATGCAATCTGACTTTGCCATTTGTAGCTTTGCACTGTAGGGAAGAAACATTTTTTAATCCAAATGTATATATTTTATTTTGCAGATGGCAGCAGCTGATTATTTTTTCCTGTGATTCTTATTTAAACTTTTTCAGATGTGTCAGTTTGAGTAAAAATGACAAGGACTTTGATGGATAGAACAAGTTATCTTAATTGCATAACTAACATTCTATTCCAATAAAATATGGTTAAATAAGAAGGAAACAAAGATTGCCACAAAAACACTGATTTATTTTATGTGGAAAAGGTAGTGATTATTATTATCCAGTTATTTTACATGACATGCCATCAAAACATCTGAGAGTTATTTCCCCGTTTATGCTGATGCCTGTGGATTAGCTGGGCATTCATGAACTTCAGACAGACCTTTTCCAGTACTCCAGAGTTGTCTCCTCAGCCTTGGCATGGACACCATGGTGGATATGGCATTTCACATTTTCATCACAGTCACTAAACTTGGTGAAAGGGAAATTATTTACCTGAAACTAGCAATTTGGATTCTTCTTGCCTAAGCTAAGGGCATTAATCATAACAGTGATATTATCCACTGGCCTGTAGTCCAACAGCCTGTGTCTTGGAAATACCCAAAGTCTTTGGGAATTCATTTTGTCCCTTTTTTCTTCACAGGTAGTGAGTAAAATTCACTGAGGTGCTTTTGTCTGCAAACAAAATGCACACAAATGCCCTCACAATGACAGCAAAGAAAGAAATGTCCCAAAATGCTAATGTCTGCTTGAAAAAAACAGTGAAATATTCTTCCCCTCTTTCACTGTAGAAGGAAAGGAGGAATTTGCCTGTAGGGATCATTCTGGAAAGTTCCTTAACTCTGAGCTCCTAAACCGAGGTTTCCAATTAATTTCGTTAGTAGGAACTATAAATGTTCAAAGGACATGAAAACCACCAACATAATATTGTGTTCTCCTGAAAGAGCACAGGAAACAGGAGGAGGAAATTCAGGTAAAATCATTCATGTATCAGAAGACACTATTATGATAACCAAGCCAGTTCTTTTACAAAAGTATCTCAGAGACAGAGTTAACACTTAGTGAAATGTGTAGGTGTCTTAGCCTGGGAGAAAGGCTGAGAAATAATTAGAGCTAATAGAAAGAGATTGAAAAAAAGTCCTTTTCTAAGGGTTTGTGAGGAAAATGAGCAATCACACAAACAAATAAATCAAATTCCCAGGCAAAAATGTTGAAATTAAAGCTATTTCAGGAATAAAAAAAATATATAAATTAATATATATTAAAGAAAAGAGAACAAGTTAAATGAACATGTGTTTACTAGCTGTGTTAGACAGAAATGTCTAATGTGAAGAGCTACATTTCAAGCAGAAAGACGAGTTACTTAGTAATTGTCAAAAGGGTATAAAAACTAGGTAGGAAACATAACAGAGAAAAGGCAACTTTGCTCCACACCTTAACTAAAACTTCCAATCTAGCTTTGTACTAACCTTCCAAACATGATAAAGAATTAACTTCTTCCTGCAGGAGTGTCATGAAATGGATTAGGGCTGAGAAAAAAAATTCTGGATTCTCAAGAACTTGGGTTAGATAGCCAAAGGTGTTTGGCCTTTAGCTTTAGAAGTTTTCTTGAAAAAATGTATTTTCAATAAATTATCCTAAATATGTATTGAATCATTTGTAATTTGAAAATAGCAGAAAACAACCATCTATCTGTAAATCTCTACTTCACAGAGAAGGTTGATCTGTAGTTTATTTTATTCTATTTTATGGTTATTGTAAAAAAACTATGCAGAAACTTCAAAGCAGGAAAGATTCATTTCACCATCCCAGAATTCTTTGCTATTTTATCCCAACAAATTGAGTTGTAAGTCATTTTCAGGTGGTTTCTCCGATAAGCTTAGGCAAGTGTAATTTCATGCAGTGCGATTCAGACTTACATTCCTACTGTGGAAGAGGGCTCATCGGTCTGTCTTCTTGGACAGAAAGGCAAAACCCTTCAGAATTACTTAGTGTCAGTTATATTTTCTTTGCAGTGCAACATAACTCTTCCCCAGGAATGGAATATGCCTTGTGTTTGTTTCCATTTTTGGCTAAGATCAACCACTGCAATTTTAACAAAACTTTTATAAGCATTTAGGGAACTACATAGTTACAAATAGTGCCAATATTAATATCACGGTGAAATAAAATGCTCTGTTTAGCCAAAGAATGAAGATAGCAGTGTAAATTTTTATATCTGCCAGTTTGTTGTTGTTTTTTTTTTGTATTGTTTTGTTTTGTTTTTTGGTTTTTTGGNGGCAAGGGTAACAGACAGATTCAGCATCCACAATAGGACTTCTCAGGTTAGTTTGCCAGCCAGAACACCACTTAATGCAAAATGTGGTGGTGGTGTGATGAACAGAGCTCACTAACCTGTCTGCTTGTCTCACACTGGCCACCAAACAGCCATCAGATGGTGTGAGCACGAGCCAGGATCCTGCAGTGATGTCTGCATGGAGAAAATGCTTTGCAGGACCAGGACCATAATATGGCCATTATTAGTCTGCCTTCCACTGGAGACTGAAAATGTGATAGTATTTTATTTTCTTACCCAAGCCCAAGATGTCAGGGCAGCTTGTGGGGAGATTTTGTTTGCTTCTTGCAAATCAAACTAGAATGAGAAAAAAAGAAGTTGATCACTGGATTAGTCTTTAAAATGGTCAATGTTTGGAGAATTTTGTCAACTCCTCTTTTGTTAAGGAGGATTATCAGATAAGACATACCAGTCTTTTGTAACTCATAAAAAAAGGGAAAGAGAGAGTTCATTCCATATTATTTTCACATAGTTACTTTATTTTATATTATTATAATCCTAATTTCTTTTAATTACTTTAACTTTTATTCTAAAATCTTCACTTTTAGAGGAAGGATAATAAAACCATAGAACTTTAGGGTAGAAGAAAGAATAAAAAAGGATGGCAGAGGATTTTTATTTTATGTTATGATCATTATTTTGACTATCATGTGACATGTATGAAGTTATATGCAGCTATTTGAAGATAAATTGGTTTTCAGCTGATATCCTTGTAAAGACACAGGGGAAGAAAAAATTATGTTATGTATCAACTACTCTGCTTTTGTCCTCAAACGAATAATGACATCATGTTTTGATATATGTTGTGAGTTATCACAGATACTTCCAGTATCAAATTAAAAAAATTAAATTGCAGTTTATGAAAACTGTATTAATATAAGATAAATGCATGTTAAAAATTGAATTCTTTGAAGTTAAGAAAGTTGATTAAGTGGCTTATTTGCATGAGGTATTGGCAGGAATGAGGAAATTCTAAAAAGAGTAGGAAAATCATGTAACAAAAGTGAAGATACAAGGTAAACACAGATAAGAGAACTTGGTTGGAGATATTGTAGCATCACAGGATGAATTCAAAACATGAAGAAAACTATTTGCAATAATTTTGTCATGTGGGTTTAATTTCTTTGTGCTTGGGAAAACTGTTTTTATACACTTGTTTTAGCTGTTTGAAAATAATTCTAAAGATGTTTATAGATTAAAGCCTGGTGCCTAAAGGGCCCACTGCCACCTTAAAACATAAAGACCACTAATCTCCCTATGCCTCACCCCAAAAGCTTCTTATGTGTGTACCAGATGTGTGAAAACAGCAAGGAAAGAGTAGTCAAAAAGAGCATTTGGAAGTTTTGGTTCCTCTGGAGAAGCTGAGGAGGGCTTTTCCTCTTGGTTTCAGGGACTCGGGTGGGCGAGAGGGGCGGGGTTCTTTAATTTGGGCAAAACCAGATGAAAGACGTTCTAGACAAAAACAGACAACTCCAAAAGCCTGCACGCACTGCAGCCAAACCACTCACCCCTACAACACTGGAACAGTTTCACTTCTCTGAAAACTACTTTTTTCCTTCTTGTGACATAACCATACTACTGTCATTGATCACTTACCCCCTATATATGCAATCACTTCTACTGCTCTGTTTCTGACATTTTTCAGGGAATTTTTATGAAATTTGTGGCATCATAAGTGGTTGTATCACTCATTTTACCTGTGTGCATTATAGTAGTCTGTTTTAAATTACAGCTCATTGCACTCTCAAAGCTAAAAGGCTGTTGATTCTGTTAATGATTCTGCATTTGCCTATTGCCTTGGACACTGTGTTTTCTCAGTTGTCTAGGGGGTTTCTATGTGTCATTGTTTTGATTTCCTCACACTTTTAAATGATAGTCCTATTTTGAATTCCATAAACCAGTCAATGTCTTTTCCAACGGATAAAAATTACGTACTGAAAAATGTTGGGGTTGTTAGTTTGTTTCCTGTTTTGCTACACAAGACTGATGGTCTTAACCACAAATTTGGATTCCTAAGTTTAGTTACCTAGATTTCAGAAAGAGTAAGCAGTCTCTTCCCTGATACTTAGTAGGATTTGTTAGATGGCTGCTGAGTTTGAAATTAGTGAAAGACTCAACTTTGTTGCAAGTTCTTAGTTTTTTTGTTGGGGTTTTCTTAAACCTTGGTCTACACATCTACCTCAATTTTTCATATAAACTAGGAGTTGCAGTTTTCTGGATAGCTTGTAATTTATCATCTGTTCCTCTTAACACCTACCTTATCCTCATCATTTACAGATGAAAATCAAAAAAGCACAAAACTTGGCATGATGTGTAAAGAAAATCAAATTTAAATCAAAGAACATTAGAGGGGAACTGCTATCATGCCAGAGAACTGAAAAAAAAAAAAAAAAGGGCCTGTTAAATGAGAAGAACTAAATATATACAGTAGCACCCTCCAGACAAAGTGCTAAATTTGCAAATCCTTTTTCTCTTCTTTGAAATGTAAGTGTATTTCACTTCAACAAAGAGATGTGCCTTTTTATCTTCTTTATTAGGTGTCATATGCATTGTCTAATGTAAATGAAAAATTGTACCATGTTAGGCTCAAAATTCCTTTTTCTTTCATGCACATGACGTCTTCCCATCTGAAATCTAATGCAAATAAATCTTTATGTCAATAAAAACCAGTAATCTGCATCAAAAAAAAAAAAGGAAAAAAAAGGAGTGGTGGGGGTGGTGTAGGTGGTTAGAATGTGCATCTTCATATCTCCATGAGTTTAAGAAATAATAGCACTGCTTTTGTCAGTACTCAGGATCTATTCCCATTTGACTCAGGAGGGACTTCTGCTTTAATTATTTAACTGCAGAACTCATTTTTAACACCTTAGGTGAATTTCCAAATTGACCTGCCAGTCTGGCCCTTGAGGCCAGGTGATGTCTTCCTCTCCAATTCACATGGGTCAGGATTTCATTCTTAGAAACTCTTAGTTGCTTCTGGTGTTTTAGATCTGTGAGTGTGAGGACACCTGTAGCATGCAAGTGTTACCAGCAGGGTTGCAGTTCTCTTTAAAATCCTGCATCCCCTTTCAGAGCTGTTTTCTGTTCTGCACAGGATGCTTATGAGGTGTAATTTTTGGTATGTGTGTATAGCATAGCTGTTATGTTTAATGGCTTGGAAGATATTGTCACTTGGGATTCTAATACTTCTAGTCCTCAGAAGTTCTGGGTGGATCAACTGTTAGGCATTTTTCTAATTCTTGTCTTAGCATTTCTCAATTATTTTTGCAATTGCTTCCAGGTTGCTTATCTCTGAATCAAGAAATATTACTGGATGTTGAAGGTGTGATTTCAGTCACATCTTTTTTTATTTTCCAGACCCAATGAAGACTGTTGCATCACTACTCTTGCCATTAACATCTGTGTATGTTCAATCTCAAGCTTTCAGCAATAGATCATGTTAATCCTAGGGAAAGGGGAACCTCAAAACAGTAGTCTATTGACACTAGAGCGAGCAGCTGACAATTCCACAGTGAGACCTCAGTCAGGGCAGATTGTTCTGAGCACAACTGGTTCACTGTCTGGAATCTCCCTAAGCACAAATAAAATATTGGCTTGTATTAAGAAGTAGCCTTATTTTATTTTTCCTTCAGGTGTAAAAAGTCCAGACTTATTGCTGGTCTTATTTGAGCAGGGCTATCAAATTCGTGCTGTAAACCAGACACTGGCTGCTGCATCCAAAGTGAGCCAGCTGTGCACTTGGAGCATTTCAGGGTCTGGCAGCATTTGCCTTAGGTTTTCTGTCATGGGCTTGCAGCTTTTTTAAATCAGCTCTTGTGATATGTTAGCCTGCTTATACAGCTACTGTATTTGCTTCAGAGGGAAATCTCTCTTTAAATAGCTTCCAGGCATTGGAAACTGCATGTTAGCCTGCAGGAGGGCTCCAGCTCTCATAAGGGACACCAGAGGTACGTAAGCTCTGTGAAGAGGCCGGTACAACTATTTTAGAACCTGATCTTCAGACCTCAGGCAAAAAGGCATTGCAGGAAGGAGACCTTATGAGACACTGGAGATTAGGCCCTTCCTTAATGTTTCCTGAAAAAGGGCAGATTTATACCATATTGTTTCAGTGAGTAGTTCAGTTTTGTATCTGTGGAACAAGGATAATGGAGATAAGAATGTGAATTTTAAAATAGAGTTTATGAAGCGTAAGTTATTGTGCGCAATTTCACATAAATGCTCAGATTAAAAATAAAAGCATGTTGCAAAACTTTAACCTTCCACATATGACAATCAGAAAGTTATTGTAATCAGGTGTCTGTTTGTCTTTTTAAAAATATTTTGTAAACTGAAAGTTTATAGCAGGAGAATTATAATATATTTAGAAAAGCTTGTTTGACATGAAATCTTTATTGTGAGCATAAATCTTTTCTATAAAACCAAAGTCAAACATCATGTCAGTTTCACAGGTTTTCCTATTATAATGATCTTCTTTTACTTTTCATGGATTTAGTGTAGACATAACAATGGGGAAACAGACTCTGGCGCCTATCAGTGGTAGAAGAAAGGTATTTAAAGGGCATAATAATGAGGATCATAAGGAATTGAAGAATTATATTTGGTACAAGTGGCCTTTCCTCAAGTTTGTTGCCTCTTGCTGAATAGCAGCCACTGGCTGCCACACACGGCTGACTTCATGAGGAGTTCTAGGAGGGTTTGATTCATTGTTGTGACTTTATTAATACAAAATCATGAACCTGAATTAACCAACCAATTTAGATAAGGCCATCTGTTGTCTAATAAGATGTGATTGTAATTTGAATAGTGGTTTCATAATAAGTGTATTATGGGATGAAGGACAAGCAGATATTAGCTCTGTCTCATTAGCTTACAGAAAAAAAAAAAGGTGGTTAGTTTGCCACTACAGAACATGGAATATTTTTCTTGAAGTCATAATACAGTTCTGTGTACAAGTATATGGCCCCCATCTGTACCTTCACTACCATACAATAATGTCAAAACAAAAGAGAAAATGGGATTCAATGCACCTTTTGGAATACTCTTGTGGTACCTCTTTAGTGGCAATAAATCCATTTCGTTCTTGCTTGGTTCTTCGTGGTGTTACTGGATACTGCTGTGCAGATTAAAATGCAGGCAATCTAGTTTATCAACATTATGTAAATATCATCTGGTTTTGCTTTATTTAGTTGCCCTGTCTGGTCTATTACAAGAACAGAATGTCAGCTAAATACTGAGAAAACATGTCCTTTTTTGTTTGGATGTCTGGCAATAAGAAAATGGACAAAGCACATTGTAAAGCTGACTTGTCAACTCAAACTCTCCCTAAAGCTTTCTTATGTTTTTATATGGATGTTAGATAATACTGTAGAGTAGATTAAGCTTTACTACTCACTATCATGCTTTTATTGAACCTCTAAAACTGAATTTTATAGAACCATTGTCCAGTTAAGTAACAAGGATAAACCTTTTCTTTGGTCATAAAAACCCAGGCATTAATCCATATGAATGAAGATTAAGACAGAAATAAGTGCAGATTTGTCTGGCAGTGATTGTCTAAAAAAAAAAAAAAAAAAAAAAAGAATGTTGTGTTTTGTACAGTTTCTGGTTGAGCTGTTGCTTCCTCTCATATCTGAGTGATCTTGAATCCAGGAAAGCAAAACAAATAATTAACAAGGAATATAGTCCTACTAATTAGAAGGTTGTATTAAAACACCAGACTGAGTGGTGCAGTTAGTGTGCTGGAGGAAAAGAATGCCGTTCAGATGGACCTTGACAGGCTTGAGAAGTGGGCCGGTGTGAACATCATGAAGTTCAGTATGGCCAAGTCAAAGTTCCTGCACCTGGGTTGGGGCAATCCCAAGCACAAATAGAGGCTGGGCAGAGAATGGATCAAGAGCAGCCCTGCTGAGAAGAACACACAGTGTTTGTGGAGAAGAGGATCAACATGAGACAGCAATGTGTGTTCACAGACCAGAAAGCCGAACACATTCTGGGCTGCGTCAAAAGAATCGAATGAAAAACCTTTTCCTAATATCCAACCCAAACCTCCCCGAACAGAGTTTAATGCCATTTCCTCAGGTGCTGTCACTTCTCACCAGAGACAAGAGATCAGCAGATTAAGGGAGGTCATTTCCCCCTCTACTCTGCTCCTGTGAGACCCCACCTGGAGTACTGGGTCCAGTTTTGGGGATCTTAACACAGGAAGGATGAGAACCTGCTTAAGCAAGTCCAGAGGAGGGCCAGGTAGGTGATCAGGGAACTGGAGCACTTCCCATATGAGAACAGGCTGAGAGAGTTGAGGCTGGTCACTCTAGAGAAGAGAAGGCTCCAAGAGAACTTAGGGCAGCCTTCCAGGACCAAAAAGGGACCCACAGAAAAGAGGGAAAGGGTCTTTTTCCAAGGGCCTCTGATAGCACAAGGGAATTGGCTTTAAACTGGAAAAGGGTAGGTTTAGATTACACCTAAGGAAGAACTACTTTACTGTGAGGGTGGTGAGTCAGTGGAACAGACAACTTGCCAAAGAACTTCTGGATGCTGCATCACTGAAAGTGTTCAAGGCAAGCCTGGATGGGGCTTTAAACAACCTGGTGTAGTGGAAGGTGTCCTGCTCTTGGCAGAGAGTTTGGAAATAGATGATCCCATCCAAAGGTCCCATCCAAACCAAGTCATTGAAAAAACCTCATGAGTTCCTTGATATGGATATTATGATGTGAAAAATTACATCAACAAGTTTACACTTTCATGTTTCACATTTGGATATGGGAACATGAAAGAGCAATTAAATGCAAATTTCCCTTCATCTCTGCTCTGTTGCTACCGCCTTCACAGTCTGAATGCTGAGCTTCAGGGGCAATGCTGAGTGTGAAAACTAATGCATCTCTTTGATAATCAGCTGGCTATGCCATCACTTAGTCAAAGACAGAAAACAATCAGTACCTTAGAGAGAACAGTTCTGGCACCAGGCTAAAGGTGAGCTGTAACATGCAGGACAGGACTCTCCTCGGATATCGGACCAAGACAGTAACAAGGGCACACTGAGCTTCAAAAGCCAGAGTGTTTCTAATCCTCCAAGAAAGCAAAGAATCTGAAACTAATTCTTTTTATGGAAAGATCCAATTATTGTATTGACTTTTTCAGGGGCCAGACAGCAAGTTTTCTGTACAATTTAATGAAGTATCACCAGAGAAGAAATTACATAATATGAAATCTTTAGACAAGATTGAAAGAGCACATTTTGTATTTCAAGAATGGTACGGATTCATTGCAGCTTCATATTTCCTAACAAAGCCTGAAGTGAAAACAATGTCTCTCCATAAATCCTACTGTATCATTTGGACAGGGAGCATATTATGTTCACATTCATATGGTTTTAAAGCCATAAAATAGTATCCACAAAATTTTCTGAAGCATTTCATTTTTTAGTAAATCTGTAAAGGGTTGTAAGGAGTGGGAAGCCTTTTGTATTTGCAAGAGCAGAGAGTCTCAGGCAGCAAATACAATCTAAGTAAAAGGAAAATGTATTGCAGGTGCTGATCATTGACTTGGAGAAGATCAGAAGGTTCTTTGCACATGAAAAAAATACACATTCCCAGCAGGGCCACAAGTTTGAAAGGCATATTGCACCATGTTAGTCATGTTCAGTTAATTTTCTCTGTGTCTCTGTATTATTTTTTTTTAATAACACTTTTTTGGATTTATGACTGAAATCAAAAGGCAGTATTTATTTCCAAGGAGTATGCAAGGCTTAAAATAAAAGGAAATTGTTTTCCAGCAAAGGCTAAGTTAAACATATAAGAATTTCATTTAATTGTTTTATGTGGAAGATACTTTTGGGCAAAACTTGTTGCACCTGTTACACTTTTTTAAATGGAATAGCATGTCTTGTATATGTGAATTCTGTTGAATACCATTAATCCCAGGAAGCTGCCATTGAAGCCTTTTGAAAGGGGAAGGTAAAAAAAGCTTCTATTTTAAAGGGAAGGTTATAGTTGAGGTTAATTCAGGGTGTCATGAAAGTGTGGCTGTGACAAGATTTAGTGACAATGTAAGGCCAAATTAATGCAAGATCAGTGGCCTGCCTATTGATTCTTATCATGGGAACCTGCTGGAATGAAGTCATTATTTAATTATACTTTTACTTACACAATAAATGGTTCCCAGAATAGACTGCACTTGATTTTGATGTCTGCAGTTCCATCTTCATTTTCTTTTGTGCCCATAAATAAGTAGGGAATGAATATAAGCACTCCACAAAATTTTCATTTATTATACTTCACACGCTGTCATTTTCCCAATGTTTTGATTCTTCCACTTAGAACAGTCTGTGATGTCAAATAATTCTGGGTACAGAAGCCTCTGAAGATTGTGAAACCAAAATTTCTCTAGATTTGATTTAAAAGATTCATTGTTTGAATAGTTTTCCTTTTCTTCTTGAGTGATTTAAAATACTTTCTTTTACTATCTCTAGAAGCAGACTAAACTTGTTCATGCTAAAAGAAGCAACTTAACTGGGACCCAGAAGAAGCTGATACTCTGTTGGGACTTAAGATATAACAGCAGGGGCTTTGCTATAGAAATCTATATGGGAAAGCTCAAGCACCTACAAAATATCAGACACATTCACTGAACAGTCAAAATTGCATTGTTTCCCTATTTTATATTATCAATTATCAATATCAAATATTTATGTTTGAGTCTCTTGATTCTGAATCAGATCTGTTTGGCAAATTTGTGACTAATAAAACCTTGTCATTAATTCAGGTTTAATTTGTCTTGTGGACCAAGCCCCACATTTTTATCAAATTACACAGATTTGAAGACCCAACAATTGAGAAAAATAATTGCAGTTGTTCTATGTTAGTAGTTGGACTCTTAGACGTTTTTTCCAACCTTATGATGCCATGAAAATGTGACTGGTTGTCATTGTAATGCTACTGTTAGAAAAGCAGCATGTAAAAATGGGCAAAATTTACATTTTAAATGCAGGATTATGTTTGCTATTTTTAGAACATGGAAGTTCTACTTCTGTGCTTGTATAATCCAGTGAAAACACAGTCTTGCTCAGAACAAGAATCTTAAATAAATAGTAATTTTATTGAGGGAAAAATCTCAGCTCAGTGGAAGTAAGTTTCATAAAAAGTTGATGAGAGATTTAGAATCATGGGATATGTTGAGTTGAAAGTGACCCACAAGGACCATCACATCCAGTTTGTGGTCTTACATAGGACCACCCCAAGAGTCACACCATGTGCCTGAGAGCATTGTCCAAAAGCTTCTGGGACTCTGTCAGGCTGGTGCTGTGACCACTGCCCTGGGGAGCCTGTGCCAGTGCCCAGCCACCCTCTGGGTGAAGAACCCTTTCCTGATATCCAACCCAAATCTCCCCTGACACAACTCCAGGCCATTCCCTAGTGCTGTCACTGGTCACCATAGAGAAGAGATCAGTGTCTGTCCCCTTCCCTTCCCCTCACGAGGAATTTGTGACTGCAATGGGGTCTCCCCTCAGTCTCCTCCAGGCTCAACCTCAGCCACTCCTCTGAATATCTGGCTTGCCCTCTAGATACCACACCATCTCTGTAGCCCTCCTTCAGACACTCTCTAATAGTTCTATACCTTTCTTTTATTGTGGTACCCGAAACTGCAGAAAGGATTTGAGGAGAGGCTGCACCAACCCAGAGTACAGCAGAACAATCACCTCCCTTGACCATCAGTGATTCCAATTAATCAGATAAAAGGAGCAAAATTAACTTTTTCAGTTTTGATCAAAGCAATGAGTAAAATCAATCTGCAGAGTTTAATCTGATTTTCATTGTATCCCACCATATTTACAAAAGCTTCATCTTCACAACTTTTTTGTTTTGTGCTGTATTGTTTTTTCTTTTTAAATAAAAGAAAATAAAACTATATCTTTTATGGAGTATAAAAAGACAGACAAGTAATGAAACAAACCCAGCCTGTGCAGGACTGTACCGTACTCTAAGATATCCAACTCTTACTTAGCTCATGTTGTGGACTTTTCTCCTTGGAACATTATTCTCGTTTTAAAACTTCTATGAGAGAGAAAGAGAAAAATCAACTTATTAGATGAGTAAGTAATGAAATAGCTTCTTTTAATAACCATCTCTAGATGTTGCTTGATATTTAGGCATTCAAAAAATAAACAAATAAAATGCAGTGCATGAAGAGTTTGCTTGCTCATTCAGTAGCATGTGATTAGCCATTAAATGATAATATAGCAAGATCATTATGGTAAAACTCATAATACTGAAGAAATTTCTTTTCTCTCTTGTGCACCTATGTCCATGAGTAATAGTGTTAAAATTTTCACATTTTCAACTACTACAGAGGGAATTTATACATTTAAATGGGAGTGATAATATGTAAAGCATTTTTTTAATGCTTTTCCTCTGAATGAAGAAATCTGACTATAGTGAAAATCTTTCTGGTTCGGCTTGTTGTTCAGTGCCCTTGACAACTGTAGGGTGAGAGAGAGGAGTGGGAAGAGAGGCGGATTCCTGTGCTTCAGGATTTCAGTCTTGGTTAAGTGTGTTTTCTTTTGTCATTTTTTTTTTCATTTCTTTAACTTTTTCTCATCATAATAGGGGCCCAGCAGTTATTTTTGTTGCATCTCTAGCAGCAGCAATGTCACTGACCTCACCATTTGTAAGTGTGTCCACACAGCCATTCAGGAGTCTTACAGGTAGAGCAAGATATAGGAATGGGAACAAGATAGATGGGTTATAAAGGGCTCATTATAGTAGAGAACCCACTTCCTGGAGTCATTTGTACAAAGGAGTATTTCTGCAACATTATTTTGTACCAATATTATTTTGTTCCAATATTACTTGCCAAAGCTGTCTTTTTAAAGCAGTGCTGAATTCACAGTGGTATTCCTGTTGTCTTCTTCACTAAAGGTGAATAATATTGCTGCACAGAGGACATCTATCCCACCCTGTGAAATACCTTTGTGTTTTGGACACGACAGACTTCCCTTACTTTTAAAAGGTTTGGAAAGAGGTTGTGGTAGAGTAGCTGACAGTTCATCCATACCGGAGATGCTAAGGATGAGACATCATCCTGCAGGCATTATAAATGGATATCTGGCACTGAGAGTGCCTTTATGGTTTGAGAGTGTTTATCCTTGTGGTTCTGGAAACCAGACCACTAGGTGGATTATATTGCTGTACATAAATTGTATTCCAGCATGTTTTATAAATCAGGTGGCTTAATCAAATAAAGACAAATGGCAATGGAATAGCTTAAATATGAATTTACTGCCAGGTAGCCATTAAAAAGCATTATATATATTTTCCTTTTACTGGATTTTCTGACTTAGCTAGCAATAACTTCAGTCATTTTTCACTTAGAGACGTGGGTCAAATTGTCATTCAGTCCAGTCTGTATGGTCTTTTGAGGTTCAAGATGAATATTCTTTTTTTTTTTTCATCCAGCAAGGACTGACATCTTATTTTACAAGCTGTAGAGCTTCTTTCATTTTCTTAAGGAACAACTTGGTGTGCTGAGGGGGAAATACAAAAATCCTTTCCTTGGTCTAGTTGCAAGTGTGTTCAGGACCAGTGCAGTCAACAATACAATCAAGACTGCCCTATTTTTTTTAGAAAGACTGTGACAGTCAATTGGGAAGAATGACACGAGCAGGGACAAGGGCAGTCCTGGTTACAAACCTTCTCCCATATGCACTGTGATTCAGAGATTTCAGGAGCTGTCCATGGAGAACACAGCTGCAGTGGCTGCATCAGGCCCTCAGTCAAGTGGTGGCATTGTGGCCATTGACTGCATCACCAGAAGATCTGTGGAAGCATGACAGATCCAGAGTCCACGTAAAAAAAGATGAAAGCACACAGGGTGGTTTTATGCACAGATATCACATTCTGACATGCAGTCACAATGTGACCACAACAGCTGGAAGCACTGCACTTTTGGGTTGATGCGTGGAGTGGATGGAGGAAATGATTACTCCTCCCCATGCCTTCCAAATACATTTAATATAAAATCTTTAAGCTGAGGATGTATCAGACAATAAAGTGATAAGAAAAGATGATGCACTTGATCCTAGCCACCAGCTGGGAAGTGTGCATCAGGGACAGGGGCTTCAGTGCCTACTGCAGAGCACTTCTGCCCACTGAGGATGATATAAGATCAGCACTTTCAAGGGCTGTTGACAGCTCTAAAAGGTGACACATAAAAGAATAATTTCTTCACTTGAGAAAGTAAGAACTGTAAATCAATACAATTACAGTAGTTCATAGAGATAACTGAAATTGCTGGGGGTTAAATTACTGTGGCAAAATTTCTGAGCAAAAGAAAATAATCTTAGACTATATTGTTTACTTCCTTAATATCTTATTTTATTTTTCTCATTTATAGATCTGCTGTGCCTTAGATACTAGTCAGCCCTACACAAAATGAATTTTCTTACTCAATTTTGAGTAAACGAAAAAGTAATCTGAATAACATCTTACCTGCTGAGAATTTGTGAAGAACAAGATATTAAAAATATTTCCGTATTGTTGTAGACACTATTTCTGGTTTGCACATAAACCTAAAATTCATGGTGGGTTAAATGAAGATTTAATAGTGAATTTCACATACAGTCTATCTCTAAATAAAAGAAAGAGTAAATCTGATTGTCAGATATATTTTAATAGATTAGATTTGATCTGCTTCCTGCAGATGCGAACAAATAACCAGCTTAAACTTGACAAATTGTCTTTTATTTGGTATTGCTTCTTTCACACCAATGCTACAATGTCCTTGCTTTCCATTGGAACTATTTCCCAAAAATTACAGAACCTAAAGTATAATATTGTAATATTAGGTATCATAAAGGCAATATGCTGCTGCAATTCACCCTTCTGCTATCAGGGGAAAGACAACGTGTCTAATTTTAGATTTTTTCATACATGATTTCAGGTTTTCTCATGTTTATGGGAATCTGAGTGTGAAGGGAGAAAGCTGACTCTTTCACACAGGACTAGTTTGTTTTAATAAGTAAAATATTCTCTGGGAAATTATATACTTGCCTTCATATCATGTAGTCTTCCAGTGCTAGTACTTTGGACCACTTTTTCTTTAGTGTACAACTCAGAGACAAAATGATGAGAAGAATCCTTATTCATAGAAACATTAATTCCCCTAACTATTCTTGTTTTAATCACCTCCCTATATTTCTCCTGTAGTGTCTTGGGAGCAGGACACACAGACACTAGTGAAAATCCCTCTGGTTTTGTGTTTTATGTGTATAGGTAAGGAGTTATGAGGAAGGGATTAAAAGGGAAATAAAAGAAAATAAAAGTTATGAATATTTACCCACCACTATGCAGTTCTAAAAACTGCAAGTGCAATACTCAGCAGAAATGTGGGTACACATCCCATAAACAGGTCATTCCAGACCATAGTCACCATCCCAAGGTGCACTTGAGAATCTGTTAAATATTTTATATATGGTACTTATATTTACAAGTAGCTGTCTGAAAACCTAACAAGAGTATTTGAAAGACCATAAAGGAGGAAATGTTCACATGGAGTTGTAGGGTGATCTCACATGACTTGGGCCCACATAATGCAGTGGGTATTTATGGATCCTATAAATAGATGAACTATTTTTAAAGTATCATTCTGCTTCTGTGCTACATTGAATATATTACCAAGACATTGTGGTTGATTATTGGAAGCCAGCAATGTATCTGACTAGATCCTTGCTGGGATACCTTAAAGATCTGACATCCTTCTTCCCTTTAGAACTCAAGGAAATAGTTAAATATATTTCCTTTCAATCTCCATACTTGCATATGATTCGTCTTACTGTCCTGTCTGTTGTGGTCCATCTTGTGCTTAAAACACATCGTGACATTAAAAAGGAGAATAACCAAAATATTATATTCTATTGTGTCCCAGAAAATTAACATCTTGCATTGTACTGGGCTTCAGGGTCACCAGAAAACAGTCCCTCTTTAAAGCAGGCTTTACATTCCTTAGTGCCTTGATGACTGTGTTTTGTACCTAACCTGTCTCTTACACTGTGTGAGCAGCTTATTGCAAATAATCAGAGTGAGTGTTTCATTCCAAAACTCAGCACCCTTTATTTGGTCTTTTGATTTTCATGGAGAAAGACCAAGAACATGAGCCACTTGAAAAATCTTGTTTGATTTCTATGGATATTCCCTAGCCTTTTTTCCCCACAGCCAGGGGCTAGTAATGAAATTTTACCCTTTGAATTTACCTGAAAAATGTTCAATATAGGAATATGATGAAGCTTAACAAGTAGGCAAAGCCATCAAACTTGGACCTCCCTGCTTCATTACTCCTAAAATTTTATTTCTTTCTCTAGTAAAAAAACCCTCCTTTTAATACTAATCTACCCAGTTCCTACACTTTTGTGACTGTGAATATGCAGCCCAGGCAATTCATCTGGTACATGGGAAAACAGCTGGAAGGAATCTACATATCCTCACCTGCTATTTCTAGGAGATTGCCATTGTCAACTAACTCAGATAATGATCACATTTAGTGCCCCCTTACTATAAACTTCAAAGTGTCTTTTGCATCTTGACTCCAGGTTTCTTAGAGGAATGAGAACAAGTTGGGTCAATCTGTTGTCACTTGTCACCTCGAATTATTGCATAACTTATCATCACCCAAGACAGCCAATATTATGTATGCATTTATTTCTTTCTCATGAGTGTGTTGTTGCTGACACTGCACAAATAAGACATCCCACAGCCCTTTCCACCACTCTGATTCATGCCCTTTTTAAGTCAGTGAAACAATTCACACATCAGTAGACAGTGAAGGAGAGGTATTTTTGAGTACTTGTGAGTGATCAGAGCAGTTTTGCCACTCTCTGAGAGAACTGCTTTTCTTCTCAGGTGCTTTTTTGGTTGGCATGGTGAATCATAGGCAATCAGCAAGAATGCTCTCAGGTATATAGTCTGCATTTCAAACTTTGTGGGTGTTGCAAGTAGGACTGACTTTGACCATTCTTCACATCACTTTCTTATCCAGATACTGCTGCACAAAACGTCTATGTGCACGATTTTACCATTATCTCCTGCTGTGGCAGTTCTCTTTCTCTCAGAGTTTTTCCTTCTGCTTATCTGGCGGTTTGATTTCCAGATTATCAAGGACTTCCCTTTCTATTTGTGATTTGTACCCGGGCAATACTAAACCTACTTCTCTACAGCAGGTTTTTTTTCCTCACAGGGAGCATGAGGCTGAAAGAAATGAGCACGCTCTCTTTTAAGTGAGAGGCAGTTTAGATTTTTTTCTCCGGGAAGAAAGCAGAGTATCTACTTTTTATTAAGGGAGTGCCTTAAAGTTTATGTTCCAGACAAAATGGTAGAGTTTGAAAGCCTAACAACTGTGACATTCCTTCTTTGTTTCTGTGTAATAGAAAACTTTTCATCTTCTTGGAGTGGATGGAAAAAAATATTTCAGAGATTTTTCACCTTAGTGTTAGTCCTTGAAATGCTAGGAAAGTAACAGATGGAATCTGTACCTCAAATTCTGTTTAATGTGGGATTATTCTAAAAACAGATGAGAAAGATAAATATTCTTCCACAAAATTTGCAGGGCAGATTTTTCAGCTCAGTGGTATCTCATGGGATGTAAATCCTCGTATCCTGGAGTATTTTCTCAGCTTGCATGATTTTAAGTCAAATAAATTTTCATTTCCACCCAGTTTGCTTGAATTAATTATGTTTCTGACAGGTAAAACGGGATTTAAGAACATTTTAATATTTATATCTGTGTGTTCAAATATTTTATTTTGTAAAAAAAATTCTTTAAAGCATCATTTAGAAGTGAATCAAGAGATTACAAAATAAGCTTTACACAAAATATCTTGTGGCTGCTGCTTTTCAAGTGGTTTTCTAAATTTAGATTTTCTGTATTCAGATCATCTGATAAGTAATTTTCCTAGTTTCCTAAAAATAGGAGAGGCTATTCTTTTCCTCTGTAAATAGAGCTTTAGTCTCACCCATGTAAACATCTGAACATTTTGTCCTTGTCTTTTTTTTGCTCTTGACTTCTGTAGGGAAATTGTGAAATTCCACAACTCACCTCTCCAACAGTTACTTATTATTTGATGTGCAACCTCCTGCTGTAATCTCTTAGAGACTTCCAGTCATTTTCATATGGCCACTTTCACAATTACATGTTGTGATATCTTAGGCAAATTATAGATAAGGGTGATGCCCATAGGAAGTGTTCAAAAATCCTGATGCTTAACTTTTAGGGGTTTATACACTTAAATTCCTTTATAAATGGCTTGTAATATTTCCTGGTTTCTCATCTGCTAAATAGAGGGGCAATATTAGTACACCTTCCATAATTATGCACATACTGGAAAATAACTGAGATGATGAAATAATTAAGAAAAATGCCTCAAATTTTAGTAGGCATTAGAAAGAAAGGTAGTTGCTATGCTTCTCATTATTTCAAAGTCATGGATACTGGAAAAGGACATCTCAGCTGGACAAGAAGAATGGCTAAAATTTTCTCTTCTTTCTTAGTGCTGCACAGTTTGTTATCAGACAGTAAATGTGTCATTTTTTTTTGTTACATTGTAAAACTTATCTAGGGTTCAACTACTTTGCCCTGAGTTTTTTGTAATTATTTAATAAACATCTTGAACTTTAAAGAACTATGCATTATATGTTTGCTAGAAAAATATTTTCTGGGATATGAATATATTAAATTTAAATTAAAATAACCATGTTTTGTCTCATCATATTAATGAGATATACTATCCCAGGTTTGTGGGAATCTTGCAGCTGCTTAAAGGGCTGTAGTTTTTTATTTTTGGTTTGATATAATTCAAGCACAAAGTCAAAGCCACTAGTACAAAGCTGTAGTACTTTTGGTTGATATAGGCAAATATTCCCAATTTGACCTTCTACAACATAAATTCCCAACTGAGTACGGCTGATGAAGTACTTCCATTTTTATATCAGATTGTGCTATAAAAGCAGTGAACTGAGCTCTCAGCTTCGATGAGCCAGTCTGAAGCAATGAGGAGTACTTCAATAGAGCATTCAAAATCTTATGAATATTTCTATGTAGTTCTAATTGGATACATACAGACATAATTTCAGTTGAAATCCACTGAAAATAACTTTCTTTGTACCTTGACTATTAAAGTAAATCAGCAATAACGTGGTGTTCATGAAAACAGCCAAAATATGGACAAAAAAATTTAATTACTTGGATCAAACAGTGAACAGATCTTTGAAGAAAAGAAAGAGCAAAAGGAGCGAAACCATCACTACCAGCTAAGCTTTACCTGCTTTTCCCAGTAATAGAAACAAACAACAAAATAATCAATAGGGAGTAATTGTAACATGTGGAGAAGATAATGTCAAAGGTATATGACAAAAAGTAGCTACTGATTGGGCTGAAGTTTAGTCGTTGTCCTGAAGTTAATTAAAGATGAAATTAAAGAAAAAGCTCTTTGGATGTGTGATCAAAGGTTTCTAATAATCTTGTGTGCCCTTTATAGTGTGCTTTGTGATATATCTCAGTCTGATCCTGGTTGCATCACTGTTATGATGGGTGATCCGAAATTATGGGTTTTATGGGTTTTGTGATTAGGAGAAATTTCCTCAGTACTAGCACATTGAATACTATTCTTAATTAAAGGTTTTTCTTCTTCCTTCTCTTCTGCAATCACAAGCTTGAACAACTAATCCTTATGTCTCCTTTGATTTTTAAATAGAATATTTGATAGAAATGCTAGAATTAAATTGTGGAGGATTTGGGGACAGGCATCCCTAGAATTGTACTATGGAGTTCTCCACAGATTATCTTTCTGGTAAAAGGATATAAGAATACTTCTTGAAGTTAGTCAAGACATTCTAATGTATGCAAGTTAAAACTCTGACCTGGCCACATACATAAGCATTTTATTACACAAGGATGGTGAAGGGCCTGAAGAGGAAGCCGTACAAGGAGCAGCTGAGGTTACTTGGTCTGCTCAGCCTGGAGGAGACTGAGGGGAGACCCCATTGCAGTCACAACTTCCTCATGAGGGGAAGGGAAGGGGCAGGCTCTGATCTCTTCTCTATGGTGACCAGTGACAGGACTAGGGAATGGCCTGAAGTTGTGTCAGGGGAGATTTGGGTTGGATATTAGAAAAGGGTTCTTCACCCAGAGGGTGGCTGGGCACTGGCACAGGCTCCCCAGGGCAGTGGTCACAGCACCAGCCTGAGAGAGTCCAAGAAGCTTTTGGAAAATGCTCTCAGACACATAGTGTAACTCTTGGGATGGTACTGTGCAGGGTCTGGAGTTGGACACAATGATACTGATGCAGCCTTTCCAACTCAACGTATTCCATGATTCTATGACTCTAGTCCTGCATAAACTCTTGAGATAATTAGGTTAGAAATAAAATTATGCTTGGGAAACTTAATCATTTTTCTGTCATTAGGTAGATGGACTGCACAGAGATCCAAAAAATAATTTAAGGATGCCAATACCTCAGTTTCTCAGATAGTGCACCATTCCTTTGCTGGACACACATTACCTTGCTAAGCAGAAAGCTGGATGATGTAGCCAATACTCAAGTGTTAAAAACACAGATTCCTTTCAAAATTCTTTCTACTTATGTACCATTTACATGAGATTGCAGGAATATACCTCATCTTCCCACCAAATGAGAAGGACGCAGAAATTTCCATTTTTAATCCAGCAGCTTCATTGTTAATGCATTTGTAAAGCTTGCGAAAAATAAAATATAATCCCCTTCTCCTTCAAACTGTCGGCTGTTGTAATGTAGCAACATTTTAAGAGTGTGTTTCCTTGGCCAATTGGCTAGATGGGCTGGTTCCTCCCAGCAGTTTCCCCCATAAGGTCTTCAAGCTAAGGAATGACTCTGTGGTTTCAAATGGGGGGAGTTCCTTTGGATGCACAAGAAATGTCGGGAGTGTTCCCTGATGTGCTCTCAGTAGTGATTCATTCTGCTCATATTTGGCAAATTTATTTTATGCCAAGAAATGAAAGGATCTGGACCTAAGTATGGTGTACGGACTTATTCTGTGAGTTTAGGTGCATTCAATAGAACTTTGGAAGAACACCCCCACCTTATTGTCAGACAATGTATACCAGCTACTTTGGTAAGAAATCTCCTATAAATAAAAGAGAGAACATGTCTCAACGTAATTGATCCTTCTAAGGTGACCAGTTGTTTAAACAGTTTCTCTGATTTTTTGCATCAGAAAAAAAAATTATGTTCATATACTTGACAAAGACAAGAATTTTGATTATAAAAACAGGTCAAATACATAAAACAGTGTGCAAATGCAGTGTTACAAAAGAATAAAATTTCCTGGCTTTTACCCAAAGAAGTTCTCTCCTCAATTATTTATATTTGCAAGTTCACCATTGCAAAATCTGTCTTCTAGATGAAATATTATTCCTCCTAGACTTTCTGAAGGGGGAAAACAAATGTTCAGTAATGAAGCCCTTAAGAATATTGCTTTTGGGGGATTTTGCATGTATGCAAAAACATGCATTTAGGTAAAGCTGAAGCTGTCAGAAAATGTTACAAGATGCACTAATGTAACATGTCCTGGAGCTACTAGACTCAATCAAAGCTCAGAAAGGCACTTTTCTGATGTGCTGTATTCCACGTATGCTTACGCTAAAATGAAGCTGTCCTAGTCAGTCAGGGAGACAGCATGCTATAATTAATGACTCTTCTATAGCAGTTTCCCCAGTTATGTCATTCAGTGTGATCTGACTGATTTATATGATTCACGTATGAACCAGTTATTTCTAAACTTTGAAGTCTATGCAAATTTCTCTGCTGCAATTATTGTAGACAATTGCAGTGTCTTTGAAACAATAAAAAAGAAAAAAGTCAAGCTGTATGCATCCACAAATATTGCTTACAGAAAAAACATTTGAAACTCCTGAGCTGAGGAGCATTTTCCTCAGGAAATGCAGATTTTGAGGTTTTAAATACCTCTGAATGAAATTAATATCTGCTTTTTGGCTGGTCTTCAGAAAAGTAGTTAGGTGTGAGAGACTGATTTTTTTATTATTATTATTTTAAGATGAGAAAGAGAAATGGGCTTTCAAAAGGCATTTCATAGAGTTATCCAGCAGCAAGAAGGTGGTTGAAAATCAAATTTCTGTGATAATCTCCAGATTTCATGAGTTCATAGCTTTCTGAAATACGCACACTCTAAGCTGGATATTTGGGTTCCTACCAAGATTTCAGAATCCTAGAGCAAAATTTGATTAATTTTTGCATGAAAGATGCTTCAGCTGCTGTTGAAGGAAGAAAAAGACCTGACTGTATTCTTTGAAAATAAAAGTACAGAAAAACCATCTGAAGCTGAGAACTGAAACCTGGCTGCTCACTGAATACTAGGTTCAGAAAGACACTTAACTACTGTAATACAGCATTTAACTTTTAGCCTTCAAACCCCTAAAGTAGCTGTGCTATTGGTAATATTTCCCTGAGACATGGTTTGGATACCTAAAGGCACATCAGTACTGCTAAGTGACAGTTGAATATGGAGCAGGATTGAGAATGGGACTCATCCCTTGCTCAGGTCACAGCTTAATTGTTTGTTCTTTTCACAGATGTGTTTTGGACCTCTCCACCTGTCTCTCCATGCAATACACTTTTGGCAGGACAGACACTGCCTCCAGAGACCTGCATGAAGCTATCTGTCTTGTTGTGGCCCCCTCCCTTCTTTCAACACTGAGCAGAGTATAGTCTAAGCACTATGAAATCTCCAGTCTCACTTCAAAACACAGAACATTATATTTAGCTTCCTTTTACTCCCATTGCCTGCACTACTGACTCCTATTATTCCAAACACTTTGAGCTGAAAAATATCCACAAAAAAAAAAAAAAGAAAAAGTGTATTTTAGTCACTCAGACACTAAGTGGAACCCGGAGGAGACATAGTGCCAATACGATGTGGTAGTATGGGATGTGGCCAGCTTGGAGCAGGAGGTGGGAGCAGTAAGCAAAGTGAATGCCAGCCAGCAGGCACAGCAATCCATCTATTCTTGTATTTTATGTCACCAGTGTAGCATACCCTGAAACCAAATTCTGCAGCATCCAGCTTGATCAGCAAGGATCTGATCTGCTAACACAGACTAACACAACTCCTTGTGTTAGTCTTTGTCAGAAGATGATGTAGGTAAGTCAGATGCAGATATAAATAATATGACAGAGACTTCTGTAGAAACTTTCTCCATCTGCCCTTTGCTTGAACCCACCTCTTGGCTTCTTCTCTTAGAAAACATATTACTTCACTCCTAACATAAGCAGAACACCTTTCTTTCTTGTAAAATGCTGTTAATGATGCCAGCATTTTGTATGAGAGATATTAAGACACTCAGACAAGATATGAGACGCCTGGGTCCTGCTCATTTTTTTTGAGTGGTTGGAAGTTATCCTGACTACTTCACAGTGAAGTGTGACCAGAAGCACTCTCTTAAAGCAGATAAGAATTCAAGATTCACAGGGCCTGTGTAAATAGATACTCTAACTGGCCTTTAGGATCCCATCCTAGCAGATCTGGGACATGATCTGGATCTCTAGTAAAGCAGTAAAGCACAATAGCTAGTTTCCTCTCAGATTGCTCTTGTTATAAAATAAGGCTTGCATAAATATTGATGGTATTTGCTTTATATAAAGAATATAAGAAAGCTAATATATAATGTAAAGACAGGGACTGTCTTCTCTCTTTTAGATATGCTTTTCAAGAATTAGATTGACAGGAAGTTTTTGTGTAAGATCAAGATCTTATAGGTATATGTCAGCACAAGTACCAAAGTGGATTTGGGAAGGTGTGGATGGGAAAACATGTAAATTCCAGCTGAATTTAGGGGCCAGCTAGGTGCTGATAACTTGGCATTGACAAGACTACTGGAACTGGGAAGAAGCATAACTGTAAGCCTGAAAGGAACCTAGCTGATAAAACTCCCAATACTCACAGATGGAAATACCTCTGGCTTTAAGCAGCAATTTCAATGTAAATTTGAAGATTCTGTTGTTGACCATGAATATATGTATTCTGCCTACTTACTTCTTTGGTGCTAGTCTTTTTGTAAAAATTTACCTGTTCTCAGTTTGGAGGTATACAGCAGTTGGATAAGTGACTCTAAAAAATAGTTCTGACCAGTGAAAATAATAAAGTCCACCTTTTTTTGAATTTGGATTTTCTGCTGTTCAATAAGGCGGACGTTTTCCCTTGGGCTTTTTCTAACCAATGGGTCATTCATAACATCATTTGGAATGTGGATTCTTTGATATCCATAAGGAACTGACCTCATGTTTCACCCTTTTCCTCAGTAAAGGCTATAGTAGAGCCTCTCTCCTCTTTTTCTCTCAGCTGTCTATTTAAAAGAAAAAACATGTAGGATCTTAATGTACTGAGACCTGAAATGCTCAGTTAAATTTGATTGAAACTGGCTGATGGTTCAAAAGCTATTGGAAAAGGATGGATAAATATACCTTCACACATACCATCAGTGTTCTGCTAGTAAAATGCATTTCCCTAGGAAACTAAAGCAAAAATCCCTTCTGAACATATTCAGAAGCATGTGCTATATCTCAGAACCATTTTAATTCAAAAAAGTCCTGTGTAAAGTTCTCTAAAAATCAGTGATTTAGCATCAAAAAGGGAGAAACAAATTCCAGAGAAAAAGAAATACAATTTTAGTACAATCCTGATAATACAAATGACATCAATCAGTTCAGCCTGTACCGCTATAGTACAAAGTTAGATTCATGCTTTCAGCACAAGTTACCATGATTATGGAAAAATAGTTTAATCCCTTCAAATTCATATCAGTAGTGTGGCATTTGTTCATAAACCAACAGGTTGAGTGAAAGGAGTGTCATTACTTTGCAATCTCCTGTCCAGGAATTTTGAAATCACTGAGGAACCTGCAGCTCTTTGTCATTGCTCTAGATTGTCACTCCAGCATGAGATACTTGTGCTCCACTGCACCGTGACAAGATGCTAATGTGAGTAGTACCTAGTGTGCACTGTTAATCCAAGTTAGAAACCCTGGCATGAAAATGTATATTGCACTAGTACATATGACTTTTAAAGTCTGAGATTTGACAATTAAATACAGAAGAGAATTTCACATGTGCAAACATGTGCCATGCTGATGTGAAAATTGAAATGCATTAGATTGTCTATAATGCTTTTTGTCACTTGAGATGTTGAAAGCATACAAAAACTCCAAACAAACCCTGTCTGATATCTTTATGAATTTGTCTGAGAAGAAATAAGGGTATTTTTGCTGAAAACAGAATGCTATCCCTTTGTCATCGTGTAGTTCTGAATAAATTCATAGAAACCGTCAGGATTATCCTGGCTTTACTGTGCTTTAATAAAGAGGAGATTTTAATCCAGTGCCAGTGTGACTGACAGTTCTAGCTTACATAGGAAGAGTGAGAAGTGTCCTCAGGATCTTCCACACTAGGATCAGTCAGTTACTGCCCACCTGATTCCCTGGATGTTTTTCCTTTGTTTTTCCAGGAGATTGTGTGTGGGAGGGCTGGGGAGGCAAGCAATGCTATCAGTAGGAGAGTGTTAATTTTTGCATTCCTGAAAGCTGCTGCTGTGCTAAATGAAGATAATTGGCAGGAATTGATTAGTTTTATAGAAGGGTGCTATTAAGGGTTGAGCTCTTTTCACAAATTGCCCTTTCTGCACTTACTGCTTGAGAGGCACAATCTCAGCCATCCCGAAATTCACAGAACAGGAGATTGATTTCCTCCTTTTTCTTTTTCTTTCCCTGCCTTAAACTCTGCAGGTCAGTCCCACCCCAGGGTGCATCCGGGCGTTAATGAAGATGTTGTACTGCCCTTACTGCAGAGGACTTCCCACTGTGAAACCTTGCAACAACTATTGCCTCAATGTAATGAAGGGCTGCCTAGCAAATCAGGCTGATTTGGATACTGAGTGGAATCTGTTCATAGGTAAGAAGAGTTTAAATATTAGTGGAAGGAAACTCTGGTAATATCGAGTCTCTGCAGGGCTCTGTGAGGTTAGAAGACACTGCTGGTCAATATTCAGAATGAAACAACTGCAGATGCAGCTCACTTTCTAATTGAACTTCATGGCTTGCAGTAAGAAATGACTGCTCACCCTGTGCTAAACCAGTCACGTTTCACATTTCATATTTCCAAAGGATTGGTGTGGTGTTACGGCTCCTGAGCTGAATTATTACATGCTATGTGAAATGCTGAGAAAGATTTGGTTGAGGATTTGATAACAAACTTAACATGGCAGAAATAGTATGTATTACAACTGGAAACCAGGCTCTTGCAAGCTGAGAAGATAATAACATTGTATAACATCCAGTCAACATAAATCACAACAGCTGCTGTTCTTAATTCTGGTGGTACACAGTCAAAAAGCTTCAAAAGTCACATATATGAAAAATTATTAATTCCTCATTTTCTACAATCCTGTAGCAAAACAAATCAAAACAAAATACCAACCAACCACCCAAAAAAAAAAAAAAAAAAGAAAAAAAAGCTCAAACCCCACAACCAAAGAAAAGTTACTTTTAAGTTGCTTTTGGTGATAGGATGGGATGGCAATTATAAAAGGCTGATGATAATATGGAAGGAATGGAACTGCTAGTTAGCCTAGACACTAATGAGAGTCATAGTCTAGACTAAATTTCAGGAAAATAAATGCAGCTGGAAAAAAATGGGATAAAACTTCCTTTATTGCAGCTGAAGAAAGGAAATTTATTTTCTATTTTTGGAAAGATAAAACATAAGCAATCTCATTCTGCTTAATTTCAAACCCCACTGACCAATGTGACTTTGAAAATTTGACTCTGACTCATTAATGGATTTTTGCTTTACTCAGCAGTGTAAGATGGATAGGGAGAAGAAAACAGGATGAAAAATGAATCAGAGTATGAAAAGTGAAAACGAGCATTGAGTGTGCTATAAAAAGAACATGCAAACAACAATATTAAACAAATGATGCAGATACAATTGCCTTCCCAGTCTCTTGTACTGGTTAAAGGAGTTGACACCAGAAACAATGCTGTGTAGAGGGATACCCATGGGATTACTGGAGTAAAAAGGAGAATCTGATCATCATCAGAAATCTAAGTAGACGCTGATTGGAAAACAATGCTAACCTGTTAAGCTCATTGCATAAGCTACTTGCCTTGTCACTGAATAACAAGCAAGTGCTGAAATGTCACTAATTCTGATTAAAAAAAAAAAAAAGTAGGCTTTTAAGAAAAAAAAATGAACTAAAATAAACAATGGTGTTTTTATTAAGGCAAGCACCTGTTTAAATCAAAAGCTGGAAGTTAAGGTTTGAGGCGTTAAGGGAAGTTTTCCTTTTCTGGTGCTTTAAATTCAGTGGGGGTCCTGGGCATGGTGAGACGTGTTGGAAAGTGTGGAAATACTTACAGATTCAGACTTTCAGAGTCTTTGCTGCAAAGCCTTTATCTTCCTCAATGTCTCTCTGGTTTTGATTGTTCTTGCTCTCAGAAAACAAAAACTGCATGAAAGCTTGTATGTTACGTTAAAACTTAGTGCTAATTTATTAAATACCATGTCAGGCAGGCTACTATGCAATTATCCTTGCAGATCAGTGATGACAAGGCAGTATACAGTACAACATCAAATCATGCTTCCTCTTTCTTCTAACTATACAACTTCCCCTCTGTAACTTTATGGGGAAGAAAATAGAGGAGATACAGAGATTTTCATGTGTTTGGAGAAGGTATTCTGTTTTATCCCATTTTTCAGGCCTCTGACAGCTTTGCTGAAGATGAGGGCCCTTCCTTTATGAAAGACTGAAATGAGGCAAGTTGTCTCTGTCTCTGACAGCTGTCAGAGGCTTTCTAATAACACATGCAATTCCCGTAGTGGTAAACACAACAAAACTTCTACTCACTGAATTAAAACAAACAGCAACACTTTACAGCACCGCTGAGCTATGAAAGATTGGAAATTACGCATGAGCAGTTTTTATGCCTGTTCTAGTACTAGGAACCATGCACTAGTGAAGAATAAAAAAAAAAAGATTTTTTTTTTTGCATTAACAGTCTCTGCCTAGGCAGGAATCCCAAACATTAGTGCATATTCATACGCAGGATAGTTTTGCTTAGCTTCATAATCTGTGCATTTCAAGGTTGTTTTGACAGAAGTACATACTAAGAGAAAACTCTCAGATATATTTGTTAGTAACTAAGTAAATCCTGTGGTTTGGACTGCATGTCCTGATATTGTTCTGTAGTTACAACAATGGTCCAGCAACAGGCAAGATCTGCATGTGAGGAGGAGCAGAGGAAAGTAAATGGGCTGTTTGACAACAGGATGTGTTGCATGTTTCACCTGGTTTATAAATATAGAAGTAAGGACTGAAATCACATATATATAGCACTAATAAATCTTGCGTCTACTTTCAAAGCTAGGGAGAGTGGGACAACTTCCCCTAAACATCTGGTGCTTTTCAAGGTTTTATAGACTGTGAAAATTGGTAAGAGGTGAAACAGCTGCAGCAGCATGACACGTGGCTTATTATATATCTCCTGGTTTTGTCACCTTAAAGTCTGTGTCCTTTTTGTGTAACATTTCATTATAGGCCTTTTGTATTTTGTTGCCTCTATTATTGTGTGACAAAAGCCAAATGTAGCGCATCTCATTCTAGCAGATCATCTGCAACTCAGAATTTTGCCTGGGAAAGGAAGACTTTAAAATCATATTATAATTATAAAGCTGTAGTGGAAAAATGCTCCTTCCAGGTATCTATATAAAATATTTAAGAGGTATTTAAAAGTAAAGCAGCCACACTGACTTTGAAAATGTGTATTTTGCAAAGCTTGCTTCTGATGTTTTGCCTGTCAGTTACCCATCATAATCTCCTTTGCACCCGTCTCAAGCAAAATTAGCAAATGCAAGATAAAAAGCATGAGCAGAGGAACTGTACTGCTGAGGAAGGAGATCGCCTCAGGGAGGAGCTGACTGATTCTGTGGAGTGGGGAAAAGGGGATTTACTCTGTCTCATGGCCCAACAGATATAGTAAAAATTATGCTTCTCTCCATGGAGCTATACCAATTAACAGCAGTAAGAATCAGGCATCCCACTGTTCATTCTGTCACAGAAACAGAAGAGATGGATAAAATTATTCCCACTAACACAAATTTAAATCCCCTGTGTCTTAGAGAATGGCATTGAATTTTAGCAATACTGTTACTCCTCCTTCTCTTACTAACCTGTATTTAAGTCCATGTTCCTATCTTGAGATTCTTTGACTTTCCCTAACCTTAGTTTTCCCTATAATTGGTCATTGCTTTTTCTTCAAGTGCTTCTTTATCAAGCAAAAATTTCAGCTGAGGAATGAGCCCACCTCAGTGGACACCATCTTGGTATCCTCATTCAGCTTCAGAATCAACAGCTGTAAAAAGATTATTTCCATGGAAGCAAGTGCATCTCATTCTGACTGCTGCCTTAATCACAGGTTCAGGATGGCAAAGTGGCCATAACCTATTTGATTTTTTGGAGGATTTCTTTCACAAACTAGCATTAGAGTTAAGTTTCTTCTGTCTTGAGACAAAAACATCGATGATTCCAAACCTGAAAATCTAGTGAGATTGTGGGCCAAATATGATAATCCTTTCTCCAGCACAACAGAAGAGTGAAAATCCAGGTAGCTGTTTTAATCATAGCAATTACTGTATCTGAGCTTTTTTTTGTGGAAATCTAGAGCAATTGATAAATGCTTTGTTGTTGTTGTTAGTGATGAAGTGTAATGAATGTGTGGTAGTGTATCAAATGCAATCCATGGAGGTTTGACACTGCATGGCTATTTATAATAGCAGAAATTAAAAGGGGGGGGGGTTTCCTACAAATTATTCAAATTATTCAATGATAAATCAGACTCACCACCATGTGACCTTACCCCCATGTTTTAGTAGGCAGGAGATTGTGGAAAACACTTCAGAAGTTGTGCAGTAGCGGAGATTGCCTGTCTGTGAAAAGGAGCCAAGAGTTTGTGTCCATGGCCACCCTTCTGCTTAGAGTGGAGAGTAAGTGGCTTTGCTCTGAGTGTACTTGATATTTGACAAGCTCTGCTGTGTAGTAAGGCAGATCAGCATGCAGTGTGTTCACATTGCAGGATTCAAGGCCTGCAGAGCTGAGAGCCAGACACCTCTTACTGCCACCATCCTGCCAGGCTTCACCAGAGCAGAAAATCGTATCTGCAAGACTTCAGCAAAAGATTCTCCTTCCAGTGTTAAAATTATTTCCCTTACTGTCATTACAATGGCCCTGCATTGCTAATTAACATTCCTCTTGTTGTGCTTTAAAAATCCCTTTTTGTCTTCCCATCAGTATGACTCAGACATTTACCTTAGAAGTTCTCCTGAGACAGAGTACACCATGCAGTCTCACTTAGAGCAACTAGATCATTTTCAGAACACTATTCAACAAAACCTTAACTACTTACTCCTAGTGAAAGTTTTAGTGATGAAAATATGCAGTCATCTTCATTTACTGCCTACAGGAGTCCTCAGGTCTCTGTGCTTTCTCTGTCCCATGTGCAAGCACAAAGATAAACATTTCCCTTTAATGCTTCAAGAGAGCTGATTTGATTTTTTTGAATGGCTTATTACAAGAATAACTGTGTCTTCAAGAGTCACTTTGGTTCAAAGAAAAATCAGTCTATAACAGTAATAGTAAACCTCTACTATTTGCTTGTGATTTTTAAAAAAATCATACTTAAAATTTTAGGCTAAAATCATCTTTTCTTGCTTTCTTCCTGAGACAAAGTTATCATGACGCCTCAAGTGAAACTGCCTTTGCCAACCATCAGAATGAAAATAGGGAAAATTATCTTAACTTTATGCCTTTCCTCTTTCCTACTTAATTCTTAAAACAACTTCAGTGCACCCAGAGTTTGCAGAAGTAATGTTTTATTTAAGTTTCTTCTCTGTACAGACTATAGTAGCTATTATACACCAATATCTGTTTCCTTAGTTGAAGTGTCAGGGTCTGGTGGATGGTTCTAAGGGTGTGAAGCCACATTGTGATTATATATGAAAAAATGGGATCCCTAGTTCAGAATTATTTTTCCCCACTTTAGCTTATTTTTATGAAAACAAGGGAAAATGAGTAGAGTACTCTGATATGTGATACAACTGCAAATCTCATTGCTCAGAGGTTGAGAACAAGATTTGCAGAGGTAAATCTAATCTTTTTTATGAAAAAACTTCAGTGTGCTTCAGGCCCATTAGTGTCCATAATGCATAGGTAGCAGCATGAAAGAATTTGCAGCGCTATTAAAAACACATACTTAATATCTGTTAACAATTATGTTAGTTCAGGTTAAAGATATGTAATTGTACAAATGAAAAGTGAATTCAACTTGACAATGCCTAATTAAAAGATTACAGCATTATAATTTTTAAATTCTCTGGTAAGCAGTAACCTCCATGATGCCATATTTGCATCTCATTTTCCAGAAATACTATAATCACTGCCTACAATTTAAGTACAACACCAAGATGCGATGGTTTAGGGTACCCCTAAACCATAGGAGCACCCCTAAAATAAAGGTGACATCACCCTTCAGTAAGGTAAATAACATGTAGAAGAGGGGAACAGTATTTGTTATTTCCCACTGCTTTTCTTACCTCAGAAGTATAAAGGATAGGCAACCTGGGTGTGTAATTCCTCGGATGGAAATTAATTCAGCCTGAGAGAAGCTCTCTGAAGTTGTGGGACTGCCAGCAGAATGCAAATAGCACCAGCACTTGCCTGCTGCTTAAACTCTACCTACCCTGCCAAATCTCTATGCTCCCTCTGGACCAATAGAGATTCTTACAAGCAACTCACAGCATCCATTGCCCTGTATGTTTGCTTTAGGATGTATCACTGAAGAAAGAGATTCTCTCCTGTAGAACTGTGGGGATTGTGCTCTGTTACTGGATCAAAAGAGCTGGGACTCATCTGGCCTGATCTTGCCAGTGACACCACTGACAGCTTGTTACTTGGGGCGCATCCTGGAGGGTGCTAATGGCTTCGCTCAGAGTGACTCTTGAAGACTGCAGCTCCTAAAGAGGGGCTGTGGATTTCTGAAAATGGAGATGTTTAGTTGAATGATAGCAGCAGACCTCTTGGGACCATGAGCTTTGATATGTCTTGTGGAAATCACATACGGAGATTAACTATGCCATTCTCTTTAAGGCATACAGGATATTAGTGCCCATCACCCACCATCACGTCATATGACAGCTACAAATACAGGATCAAATTCAGCCATTCTAAAATTCTGCCTTTGGCATGCAAACACAATTCTCTTGAACTGTATGATTTCTCCATAGGCAGGAAAAAGCTTCTCAAAACTTGAAGTGATATGAGAGTCGCATAGTCAGCATTTTCAGCAGGCCCTATGTTGACCGCAGCACTTAGATGCTACAGCTTCTTTTGAAAATAGCAAGACTGATCACCATTGTCAAAAAGTTTAAAAGTTTAAAAGGTTTTATAATGAGACCATTGGACCCAAATGATGACTTTTTAGTTCCATTTTCATTCCTCATCTCCAACTCTTTCATATTATTTCACATCAAAGGGAAATGTCTGCCTAGTACACATGAGCACAGTTTAGAAGCTGCAGAGAACAGCAAATTTCTCTCTGTTTAGATTCAGGGAAAGTGCAGGGGAAGCTGTTTCGCCACTGCCCTTAAAATGCTATGAATTAACCCTGGGATGTTACATAAGATATCTCTAGAAACAGGAAATATGTTCATTATTTATTGCTCAAATACTCTGTGGTTCTGGGACTATAATTTTGTACTTTTCCAAGTGCATAGCTATGCTTTCTCAAAGGATGCCTTATTTCCAGGACAGCAGTAAACAATGCTGCTATTTCGTCCTAGGTTACCATGTATATTAACACCTCAATAGAGGTTTTATTTTCAGTGGAGGATTTGATGTCTCAATTAATTGCATTTCTGTAGGGCTAAATCCCTGTCTGCATGTCAGGATATCCCTCAGGCACTTCGCTGTGCTGATCTCCCTGTTTCACAGGCAAGGGAAAGACCAGCTGGAGAATACTGTGCCTCTTACCTGATCTGGTTTCCCTTCTGGTTTGGGGGATTTGGGGCAGCAGGTCTCTCTGGCATGTGACTGTGAGTGAAGCACACACCCTGACTACAGAACTTGGCTGTGCTTTTATAGTTCAGTTACCTGAAAGAGCTACAGCTCCATGCAGTTGTGGGTTTGTTTGGGGTTTTTTTGTGGTTTTTTTGTTTGTTTGTTTGTTTGTTTTTTAAGGATTACAAATCCAAATGAAGGACATGTGAGTTTCATTTTACCCAAAGCAGGTGGGACTAAATATCATTGTAATTGGTTTGAACTTACTACTTTATCTGTGCTTAATTGAGGCAATGCTGTTATTACACTAGGAAGGGTGAAAAGTATGTTATTTCTAGAAACATATCAAGTTAAATCATCATTTGACTTGGTCAGTATTGATACACTTGAGGTAATCTGAATTCTATGTTTGGCAAACACCCCTATTTTTAAAGGAGGAAATAACTGTGCAATAATTAGAATGTTGGCCAGAGGAATACTGACAGTTTCATTTCAACTTCAGTTGAAATAAAATGTATCTCTCTGTCCATTTTTTTTTTTTTGCGTTTTGTTTCTGCTTGTATACCACCGCATTTAAAACTGTATATCTGAGGAAAGTATTGGTTGCACCATGACACCATTTTATACATTTGAAGTATATTATCTTGGAATCTGCATCCATTTTAGAAAACTGCATAAATAAGAAACAGTTTTCATATGCTGAAAATAAATTTAAAACTATGTAATACCTTGAATTATGTGTTTTTTTCTGACAAATTGATTTACTACCTGTTTCAGATTCTCTAAACTTCCTATTAGAAAGAAATGTAAAATTATGGTCTCCATTATTCAGGCAAATGTTGTGGGGAGATAAAGGTAACTCAGGGCAAATTTGTTCTACAGGTAACAATCAAAACAGTTATATCTGAAAATATTCTGCTGAGTTTATTATACAATAACAATAAAAGGTGATCCCTTACCACAATGATGTCAAAGCAAAACTGACATTGATTTGCCTTGTATTATAATTTTAAGCCATCTTTTAAACTAATCTGTTTATAATAATATCTTAGGTAGCATATTATCCATTGAGAATCACAGATTTCTTTTTGAAATACAGAAACAAAGTAGTATTGGCAACTAGCCTTAATTTCTCCTTAAAAATAAACCGTAATGCTGCAAATGAACACACACACACACACAAAAAAAAAGTGATTTTTGATTATAACTAATATGCCAGATTCTATTAATGACAGGTTTGGGGGTTTTTTAGTATTGGTTCCTTATGCTTTTTTAGTTCTTGAATTTCAGAGAAAGTTTCAATTTTAAGTTTCTTGGATGAAAAATCAACCCAAAACTTAACTCATTAAAAGAATTCAAATGTCAGTCTAATTCATTGAATTTTCTTTACTTTTTGACTGCTAATTCAGGTCTTTTTGAGCTCTACAAATACTATCCTATTATGCTTCCAAAAGCTCCAAACATTATTAGCAATGTGGCAAAACCTGCTCAAATGTACAATCTTGTATTAATATGAAATATTGTAATATATATATACTATATATATTGTACATATGTATCATACCTATGTACATGTGTATATATTATGTGTTATATTCATATATTAATATATATTATAATATGTAATGTTAATACGATATTAATGTTTTTACTGTAAACAAAATGTTCTCTTTTTTCCTAACAAAGGCACACAGATATACAAGGGCATAGATTAGATTCAGTCTCTTGTTTTAGAAAGACTCTTTAAAGATAAGCTAATAGAAGAAGGTAAAGAGTGTTTGGCTGAGCTATGAATTTCTCGTAACTTGGCAAAGAGACTGTGATAAAGATCCCAACATAGTAGCCCATATCATTGCCAGATTTAGTGGAGCAAAAACTTGAAACCATTAGATAGATTAGAATTTTTAGTAAAAAAAAAAATATTCAAGAAGTAATTATTTCTTTGTAATAAGGGTCCTGTGGATTCCTTTCTTGTGATATGTCAACCCTCCATTTTTTTTCTTGTAAAGAATGTTTTTTCAGAAGCAGAAAATACTAGGAGAAAGTAGATCTTTTTGCCCCTCCATTATCTCTGCCTTATAACTGGAATATCTAACCATTTCTAAAGTCAAGAGAACTAGTTTGACACAGTGTTAGGACAGAGCTGATATGACCAAAATTCATTGAGCATTTTTGCAAGAGTGGAATCTAAAAGTGTTCTGATGCATTTGGGAAATTTCAATGTGTTTAGAAGATAATATTAAAATCTCTGCTCTTATATTTCTTATTTCTCTGCGTTATTCAGTGTCACCTGCCCTGTAATATAACATTCAACATCCCTTAATGTCATTTATATTGCAAGTTAACCTATGGGAGTTTAAACTCCCATAACATGTATTTTTCATTTAGCCACCAGAACTTTCCATGTCAGTAGGAACTCACCTTCATAATATCAGACTTCAATTTGCAGCAGCAAAGAGCCTTTTTATCTGTCTTATCTTGTTAACTCTTAAAAGACATTTAACTGTGAAGGAGAAAGTAGCAGCTTGAAAAATGAAGAACACAATTTTGGTTCTGCTGGATATTTGTTGCTAACCTCAGAAGAGAGTCCAATTTTTTCAACTAAGCAATGCATCTCACTGTAATGTTATAAAATGAGATGAAGGTCAGTCTTCGCTCTCAGTGTACAGGTTACAACAGCACCTTGCACTTAAGCCAACTGTAGAATAGGATGAAAACCATCACCAAAACAAATGATGGACCATGAAAAATGGAGAGTACCAAAAAAGGCAAGAAGTTATCCTGAGTATGAGACAATAAAGCATAGAGCACTCACAAGATTCTAGCTTGGATTTCACAGATGAAATGATACAAAAGGTCTTCCAGTAGATTTAGCTCTTTTAATAAAACATGTAGGGTCAGATCCAGTGGCCTTTAGTTATACTTCAGCTTCCTTATCTTTGTATAATGATGAAAAGAAGGAAATGAACAGGATATAGACTCTCTCTACGTTAGGAACAGGAGTGACAGTTCTGGGCACACATAGCTGCAGTTTGTGATTTGTGTTCCATTTGTACACTCAAAAGAAGGGGTTTATGTATTTCTTATGACAAACTAAAAATTAATCCATTAATATTTTGTCAGTTGAAATTTTGCTGGTATCTGCAGTGCTGACAACATACTTTAAATCAGGTTCTCCTCTTTGTACTGCATTTACCATTTGGTTAGCTTTTCATAAAAAATTAGAAAATGAAATATTTATGTTTCCTTTCTACTTTTTCCTGGGAGACTTTCTGTCAGGAAAATATTTCCATGGAAGTAATAAGAGATGGCTGCTCCAAGTTACACTGATGGCTAAAACCACATTTCTGTAATGTGGTTTTAGCCATTCCAGGTAATAATTACTGATATTCTCGTTTTAGCACATTGACTGCACCCAGATAAATCACTTTTAAATTATTTGACAGTTTTGAGGCATCTCATAATATTTCCTTTGATTTTCTTCTCCATATACTATTAATATATTCTTACAGAGTCTTTCAGTCTTTCATTGATACAAGTGTATATTTGGTGGTTTGGGTTTTTTTCTAATGCAACTACTAGAAAAATACATACAGAGCCTAGTTGTCCGACTGATATGTGCTTTGAAGAGTGTCAATATAAATTAATATTTTAAAATTATAAAAGAAACAAAATCATAATAATATGCAAATCATTTTAAGAAGCCTCTGTAATTTCCATTCTGATCAAATTTTCTATAAAAGGATAATAAAAGGATTATAAATTACTCAGGCCTAAATCAGGGAAGACAGCATGACAGAACTTTAACTGATGCAAATAATTTGCTAATGTATGTCAGTGAAAAATACATGAAGTTCTATTCCACTTATACTGAATGTATCTGTAAAGAAATAATTCTGAAATTACTTCATTTTTGTCAAGCTACTTGCTACTGAGAGATAAGGAAAGCAAGTACTTATTTTTCTTTGTGTAAAAGCACCTCCAAGCTCCTCATCAAGTCTATCAATTTCAAGATGTGGAAGAATTCTATCCCCTTACAAAAAGAAAATTGATAGTTAGAATATCTAGTTATATAGGCCATGAATTCTAAAGCATTACTGAATAAAGTCCAATGCATAGGGTAAAGGTCGTCTTGTATAATGTTTCAAGTTGGATTCACATTTGTTTGAAATCTGGCAATGTTAAACCCAAGCATGAGTCCAGACAGAGCTGACATGGAGATATTTCTCTTCCAATCTGCCTTGTTGCTTGTCCAAGCAGAACAGGCTACAGGGCCCAACCAATAGACAGCAACTCTTTACAGGGAGAAGAAACCATCAAATCAATGTAATTTGCACTCTTTGGAGAACATCTCAGAGGGAAGCAACAGGTTACAAATAGCTTTTTCCAAAGTGTTTGACACTGAATTTTCTTTTCATTTCGTTCTCTTGTCTTATTTGGTCCAAATAATCCAAATTGTGTAGTCTTGTGGTTTTATAGTACTCCTCCAGTGACAAGAATGCAGTCCTTTCCAGCTGATGCCAGTGCATGCAATTTCATTGGTGGTGTTTGTGGAGTTTTATTCCAGTTTTGTTTACTTCTTCATTTTTTTTAGTGTTCAAAATAAATATGCAAAGCATGTTGCACACAGGATTCTTGTAGTATAACTTAATCAGCATTGTAGGAAATGTGTTTCTACTTGCCACAATTCATTGCTTATTTTTCTAAAAGCATTCTATTTTATTGTCACTTTCACCTCTGTGGACTTCTGAAACAGATCTTTAAGCTGAAAAACATTGCATTTGTTATGCATGAAAATAATAAGCATTTATGAGGAGGGGTAATACATCTTTCAGCTTTTAAGTTGGTCACAAAACCTGTGTGTTATCAGAAGTCTTTCTTGTTCAAATTTTTGAATGCGTCTCCATAAATCTATACTCAAGTTTCAGAGATCTGGGAATACCATACAAAATAAATAGTTCCATCTAAAAGGAGTCTTCATTTATCTCGTGTATTATTTTGGTATTCCAGTTCAGTTTATTTGCTGACATATTTTTCTTGGAAACTGACTCTCAATATATCCTACACATATGTGCTGAGCTGTTATAAAAGAGACAAAAGACACTTAGATCTCTGACTTACTCCGTTTCAGGAGAGGTTTTTTGAGGGGGAGAGGGTAGATTTTCTGAAAAATTTCCCTCCAATTCAGAGTATTTCTCAGGAAATGCTGAAAGACCTTCAGGCATAAAAGTATTATTCCAAGCACTGAATATCCCTAATATGAATATGAAAAAATGAATTAGCTTTTCCTGTAGACCAAATTGCTTTTCAATCCTTGTAAAATTATAAAGTGTAAAATAAAAAGTAAAAATGGTATTGAATTAGTAGTTACTGGATGTGCAGTCTCTGCTTTTCATTACTTTATACTGAAATTCTATTGAAATTAATAGAATAAATAACTATTATACTGTGTTAGAACACCTTGCAGAACAGTTAGGATTCAAGGCAAATAGGTTAGTTATGAAATATCAATAATTTCAATGGAAAGTGGGTAGCTATTGAAATTCCTTTGAGTCTGAATTCCTTAGCTACTCAAAGCTTTGGTTATCTGTCAGATTCCTCTAATTTAAAAAGATACTGATAAGATAGAAAAATTATTTTGCTTGATTTCTATTGGATGACTGAATATTTCTCTGAAGCATTTAAACAAGGTCACCAAATTCAAACAATTATAGGTGACCCCATTCAACAATAAATAGGAAAATTTATGTAATGTTTATGAAAGGTAAGAGAAAAGGTGCAGAGTTGAGCTATTCCACCTTATATATATGTATGTATTTAATTTATACTTCTTATTTAGTGAATGAAAGGATATGAGAGCTGAGTGAGCTCCCAGAAGTGCATTACACAACATTTTAAATAACAAAATTTTAAAATATTAACATGTTAAAAAGCTGTATTTCAGTGAATACAACAAGCTGATGCTTGGAGAATAACAAATGCATTTTCTTTATTTGGGGGAAATGGAGAAAATGCCTTCATACATTTTAGAGAGGTGCCAAGAACGTGAATGGGCGCAGTACCAACCAAATCATATTTCTACAAAACTATTGTTTCTTTCAACTATTGTTGAAAGAAAGAATTAATCAACACTGCAAGTACTACATACAACTACTACCTTTTAGTGAGTTAAAGAAATGGAGATGGATGAAAAAAACTAGGCCTTTAGGAATCGCAGTTTCTTCTTTAATTGATCATAGGCCAGTAAAACAACAGGTTTTATCCTGTTTTGCTAATGTGTAAACTAGAAAATGTTCATGGCATTCATGGAGTCATCTGGATGATCAGACCAAGCGCCTGGATTAACACAAAATATTTTCTAACTATTGCAGCAAAATGTGGGATAAATTGCTGTTATTTGGAAATGTCATGATGATCCACACATCCCTTCCTACTATTCGAACATTAGGTGGAAGATTATTTGCCTAGTGAGAATGGCACCTTGTTTTATCAACGCATGTCAATTCCCAAAAAAGCTTGCTGGAAAAGAAGAGTTTGCGTGGGTTGAAAATTCAGGCCACATCAAAAAAAGCTTTATTGCTAAAAGTAAACACAGATATCAATAGGATGCTTTGCCACATGTTTTTACTGCAATTAAGGAGCAACTTGAGTTTTATTTAATTTAGGTACTGAAATCTGGTTTACATACTAACTACAATATAAAATGGTAGCACAGAATTGAGCCTAAGCTTGCTATCTGTATTTCCCTGAGCTCCCAGGTGGGGCCTGTAACCTGAATTCACTGATAGCCCAGCCACATCTATTATCTGTAAAACTGAAATGGATATTTCCAAGCAGAATTCCATCTTCTCTCTTCCAACAGAGACTGACATTTTCAATGAAAGAAACACACACCAAGAAGAGATTTTGAATAACAGTCTTAATCCATTTGATTTTCAGTATGTACAATTCCTGCAAGTATAAGCCTGAAAAGAGAAAAGTATCACAGTTTAGGGCTTATGTTCTCATAAACTGTTACTAAGGAATATCAAGATTCCCAGAATCATTCAGACTCTGTCTCTACATCTCTGACTTTCAATCTGAAAAGGATTATTCAATTCCTATTTTTAAGGCCATAATTTTTAGATTTCCATGTGCACTCAGAGAAATTATGACTATCTGAACTTTCTAATCACTGTGGGTAATTTTGTCTTTAGGAAGCTGTCACCTGAGACAGCTGAGTTACTTTTTTTTCTCTGCAGAAACTCACTGTGTACATGATATCTGTAACAGTGATCCAAAAGAGCATAGGAAGCAAACAATACAGATCTTATGGGGTCTGAGCAGTTGCTGACAATGATGATTGCACCCAAGCACTGGAGCAGATGTGCTTTTTTACATGCTTTTTATGCAAAATTCTGAATGTTGCCCGAAGTGTGGCTTCATTATTAGCTGACCCAATGATGCTGCTTCAGAAAACAGTGATCACAGTCTTCCCAGCACTTTCCTGTGTTCCAGTCCCAGCACTGGAGGGCCAGAGGGCTGATGTCTATAAAACAGCATATACTTTCTTTTCTACTTTCTCAATAAGTGTGCTTAGGTGAGTTTGTTCTCTGGTTTGTCTCATTCTGTGACCCAGTGGGTTCTGGCACTATGGCAAGGGAGGGGATATGTGGTGAGCTGAGAGACATCAAAAAATAATAAAACAATGCCATAAGATGCTTTGTGTTCTCAATTCTTTGCATTTAGTTATCTTCACTTTAAACCAAAACTCCCCTATGTTACTTTAAGATTTTTATTTTAAAAATTTTAATCCTTTTTCCTCAAAACAGCCAGACCCTCCTCAGGGATTCACTAGGATGAGGTGTAGTCATAGGGAATCAATGCAATGCCTGAAAACTAACAACTGAGCTCCCTCAGAGGAGACAAGGAGAGCCTGAAAGCCTCCATCTGTGGGTCCTGCTGGGTGAAGGAACAAGGAGCTGCCACTGCTGTTACTACTGTCGTGTATGGGAGGGGAGATTGGGGCTGGTGCCATGCTTTCTGCTAAGCATGTCTTCTGGCACGGAGTGGGAAGGTGTGATGGAAAACACCTCTAGTCCTGTGAAGGCAGTGTGTGAGCCATTTGGGCATTGCTCTCTGGCCATGCTTTCACACTTGGCACCCTCCCTGCTTGAGCCAGCTGAAGCAGTCCCCACATGGCAGCCAGCTGTGTTTGTGCCACCACGGTGCCCTGATCATGAGATCCTCCACAGAAACAAACAGCTCTGCCAGCACAGGGCAGGGACAGGCAGCGAGGTGGGAATGAGCTGGTGGGAGGAGAGTGTCAGGGAGAGGAAAATAGGTCCCTAGGCTAGTGACGTCAATTGAAGCATCAGCCAGGTTGTGATTTAAGAGATCAGTTTGATGCAACAGAGATATGAAACTATGGGCAGCGGCCATGAACAGCTCAGTCACATTTCTGTCCCTGCCATGGGTTTCTGCCATGGCTTTTCCAGCAGCAGTGGGGCAGCCAGCCTGGCAAGAGGACTGGGACCAGGACCAGCAGGAAGCTAACCCAGCCACAAAATTAGGATAGGCTTTCAACTGGGATAGGCCTCAGCTACCTGATATAACATATATGCCACCATACCAACTTACAGCAGAAAGAAATAATTCAGGACAAGAAGTGGAATGCTAATTTCATCTTCATCAGTAGATCTTTAGGTGCATTTTGAAGTAACATCCTCAAGGTGAAGGGTCCTGATACACCAGTCCAAGAGCTGGAAGCTGTCAAAATCAGAGAACTCATTCCAAGCCTTCTCCTTCCATTCTGCTGACCAGCTTCCTAAGCTTTCTTCAGCTTACTAACCTTGTAGAAAATAAACTGTGAGGGGAAATGTTGTTTGAAATTCTCAGCCAGAGCAGCATCCATTCAAGGAGTAGACAACTCAAATCCTAACTTTACGTGAGATGACTGTGGTCACCATCGCTGAAAAGGTGTCTCGTAATTTATTTCTTCTCCATCCCTTTGACCCCATATGGCTGCATATTTGCATGATTCCTTTGCACGATTCCTTTGCACGATTCCTTTGCACTTACTTGGATGCTGATAAGGTGTTTTTCTGAATAGGACCATTGGCCAAGCATAAGATAATCATGCCTGCCAGTTTTGGTTTTTTTTTTTCCTGTTTGTTTTTTTGGGGTTTTTTTAAAATCAGTTTTGTTTTCAGTGTGCTCATTGAATTGTCTTGGTTTATTGGCCCCAAGGCACAGTAGGGCCAAAATAAAAGCTGTGGGTGCTCATAACAGGGAAGACAGATGAGGTGTGGGGTATGAAAGTAAGATGTCCGTCTAGCCTTTCACAGTCAGACAGTAAAAGCTCTTACCTGTTGCTCCATCTTAAGGGCTTGCTTTTAGTCCTTCATTAGATTATATGCAACACAGTGGTGAAAAAACTTGCATCTCCTTAGAGAAAATAAACTGTCAAATACTTTAAATGTTCACGATATATACCACTTCATTATTCTAGTTTTAATAATTGTTAGGTAACTAATTCACAAGTCTCCTTTTAAAAAGGGGAAAATTAGTTATATATAAATTTCTGCTTTTGCATTTCTGTCATTTGTATTGCTGTTTCATGTTCTAGTATGAAGAAATTGTGATTTTGTTTTATTTTAATTTTCAAGTGATCTCAAAAATTTCTCACTGTACTGAAAGATGCAAATATGATGTATACTACATGCTGCTACATGTTATGGACAAAAATATTTTAAAGACTTTAATCAAAATATCTGAAATGCCTAACTATGTTTATGAACTGGAAATAATTAAGAAATAGGTAAGAAAAAGAGCAATTTAAATAATGGAAAATGATACCAAAAGAAGTTTTCTTATGGGATTTAGAACAGTGGGCTGATAAGCAGGGACATAGGAAAGCTAACAGAGATGGGAAAATGTCTCTTTAAGTAGGCTCCTACATGAATAACAGTAACAAAATGAAAAGAAAAAAAAAAAAAGAAAGCAGAGAACAAAAAGGTATTAGACAGAAGGAATGGTGCAATATGATGCACAATCAAAGTCTGTGTGGTTTCTTGCAGTAAATGTGTCAGTTTATTGCACAAGGTCATGTCATCTTTAATCTGGATCCTGAAATTAATGCCATTTTTAATATATTTTCATTTCATTGTATCCATGAAGAAATAGCAAAGTAGTTGTAAATGCAGGTCAACAGTGCAGAAAGTGAAATGCAGCTTCAGTCCATCTCAGAACTGCAGACACTCCTTTTTCCTTGTGTTTTTGAGATGTTTTGGTAAGGAATTCAGAACCCTAATAGCAGGTTTGGATGATTGGTGCTGACAGCGAAACAGAGTGAAGGCATTGCTAAAGGAGCTGAAAATTAAAATTATAATTAAATGCACAAGAAAAAAAAAAAAAGCTATAACTTTGAAAGAAGTCCTCTCCGTCTTCTATAATATTACTATTTTGAGTAATGAAATGTTATTTTCTCATAGGTATGCTTTAAACAACTGAGTTGCTCTTTCCGTATTAGGGAGAACTAGAATACAATGACAAGAGTCTGTGCACATGAGGAAATTCCATTTTCAATGAAACTTAGCCAAGAAGGATAAAGCATAATTTCTTGTCAAAGCAGACAATGTGCACTCCTGAGTAGTTACATTAGCAATCGCTCCAGAGATGGTTAAGCAGGAAACGGGGATTTCCCATGTTCTGTAGGAAAGACCTAGACTATATTGATGCCTTTTTTCCCCCCTACTATTAGCATATTTTCTCTTCACTTTTTAAAGCCATGATTTCAGCCTGATTTTTCATAAGAAAACTTTTAACATTTCAAGGTTTCATTGAGCCATCCACTGTCTTTAAAAGCTTTTTGTATAACTAGTATGATGCTACAGCCTTTTAAATTGCAGTAATATCACATTACATTAACTACAGGGAGCTTCCCAATTAGATATTTTAGTTTACAGAGTGTTCTATGTTACCTCCTAAATAAACACGAGGTCTTCTGTTACCAGAATGTTGAATTGTAGCACAGTTCTGAGATAAGAGTGAGCACGAGGACTGTAATTACAGCAATTATGGAAAAGTAATTTACTAGTTGTGTAAACTGAACAGCTTTGAAAGAGAGTAGATCAACCATAAAAAGAAGTTCAATATTGAAAATAAATATTTTGGGTTCTCTGAAATGGTTGCAATGTGGATAAGCAAACTGTAAACATTTTACCTAAAATGATATATTTTCATTTTAAAGACCGTTATAAATATAACTTTGTGTTTTTATAAAAAGACTTAAAGATGTCAGAATTATGCATAGATATGCAGATCTGTCATTTCCCATCTGGTATCTAACTCAGAGCTTACTAAAGCAACAAATACAGATGAATTGACATGTCTTTGGGGAAAAAGAATGAAACCCAAACTTTTACATTTTGAAATATATCTATATATATAAATGATAATTCATTTAAAAGGAAATTGATACATTAATGCTGAAGGATGCAGTAATGAATAGAGTTATCTAGAGAGACATTTGATCAAAAATTTCTCCCAAAATGTAGATGGTTCAGAAACCAAATTGACATGTAGTTATGTTTTAGCCCAAGAATATTCATACTTAGTTTTTCAATGCTTGGTCAAGAGAACAACAAAGCTTTGTCAGCTTTTACTGAAGACTCCACAAAATGGGGTTAAGGAAAGCAAGACCATGTATCCTGTACAAAATTTCTGAACAATTTTGCCCCTCCACCAAATGTCTTACACAAATTTTAAAGAGTGTGTAAATACGATGAAAACAATCTGCTATATGAAGTTTTTTATCAAATCAGGCCCATTTTTGCAGTGGCAAAATGTTGGGCCATGCTGTGGGTAGCTGTGCTCTTTAGCACACCTCTGTACTCGGCCTCCTGCCAAGGTGCCAGAATACATCTCTGTGTCTTCATCCTTCCTAAGAAAGTCAGAAGTTAGGGAAAAGACCTTTACATCTCCAGTCCATCCCAGATGGAGATGGTGCACAGACTAGCTGCATCCCCAGGGCCTCAGGGACTCTCCAGCACCTCATGTTTAAGCAATATACTTGCAGTTAAAATTGCAGCATTTAGATCTCACTTGCCTGTCAAGCCAGAGCAGCTCAAAACCTAATGTAATTGATTGGATAATAATAGTAATATTTCTTTGATCTGATTCCTGAGAATGGATGTTCTGACTATCAGTTATTACCTGCACTTTGTGATTTTACATTCACATTTGTCTCTGAATAATAGCCTCCATTACAAGCACTGGCCATATTCCACAGACAAATTAAACCACATGGCAATTGTATGTTCCATTACTTTGTAGTAAGTCACAGCATTTAATTGCATTTTCACAATACTAAGTCATTACAAGCAAGTCAGAAGCAAATAACAAGGCCTGAATAAGTACTTATAGTCATTCAATCTTTGAGGACTGTTACATGAGAAACTGTCACTTATGCTTTGCAGGGAGAAAGTTAAGACCGCTGTCTATGAGTTAAATGCTTGAAAACTAAAGGGCTGGGCCAAAACCATTATGGAAAATAAACTGCTTCTGTAACAACCCTGCTGCTGTAAATGCTTCTTTTTATATGAAGCATTTGACTTAAATGGATTGCAGTTACTCTTGACAGTATGAAAGAAGGTACCCTAAAACATGTTAAAAAGCTCTTGTATTCCACCTTTAAAGCTTTGGTGTATTAACTTGGCAGAAAATGGCTTATAAGAAAACCTTACTTATATGAATGACAAAGCTAAAGAGGTCTGTATGCTGGGGAAAGTATACATCACTTTGTCAGTGGGAAAGAACACAGGTACCAGCTGGGGCTCATAAAATGAAGACAGAGGATGCAAAAGGATAAAATACCATAACCCTTGATCTTTTATTTTGTAACATGTCCAGAATTTTTCACTCCTGTTTATAACACATGCTTTTCAATATAGTGAAGCTGTGAAAAAAGGAGTAAAAAGGTTACCTATTTGTACCTTGCTAACAATTCTCATTCAATACATCTGATTTCTTAATGGCTTCTTTCTGTAGCAATAGGTGTGGAAGTACCAAGCAAGGCTCTGCAGAAATCTAGCAGACATTTGTATGCAGTACTGAGAGATCCTACTTGCAGTGAGATTTGCAATATAATGTTGCCAGCTTTAACTGGAGTTAAATTCTATATCATAGAAGGTAAAAATGCAGTTATAAAATTATAAGATGACTCAAAGCATTTATGATTATCACAGAATGGAAATTCTTGTGTTGTGTTTATTGTATATATGTCTTATTTAGATTATTTGCTTTGAATTAACGTCATTCAAATAAAAATCTACTATAGTTTTCTAATTAAACTTAAATAAAAATATACACCAGGAAGATAAGCCCAGCTCTATAGCAGAAATAATCTTATGCTTTTATAAAAACACATAAACAAATCTTTGTTATCCCAAAATTTTACTATTATATTCAGAATACCCTCCCAAGGTACTCTTTACTTAGGGAATAAATAAATATTTGAATTTTTTCCGTATGTCTGGGGCTCAACTGGCCAAAGGTATCCATAATAAAATAGAACTTGAATTTCCCTTGAAGAACCTGTAAAACAATCCCATTATGGGCAGCCTCTTCTAATGTTTAATGAGTTTTTTATTAATAGGTTTCTGTGATGGAAGCAACTGGAAAGGATTGCTGTGTGTTGCTTTTGTAGATTATGTTTTTGCATAAAATTTTGATGTATTTTAAGTCAGCTGAAAAATAAGACTCAAGTTCTTGCAGTGGAGAATTAGAAAATATTTTCACTTTTTATTTCTTCTTTAAGCAGGAGATTTATTCTGTAAAATCTTATTAAAAGAACCACTAAAATAAAGATAATTTTCCTGTTTAATTTGTTGTAGAAAGCACAAACCGTAATATGCCTCTGTACCATTTTACATTCAACTTTTTCTAAAACATTTATTTTCTTAACAATGCTGAAGTGTATGTACCAAAAGTTGCAGGAAGCTGTTGCAAGGTTAGTTTGAGGGTGACTAAACAGACATTCATTTGTGGGATAAATTATAAGGAATAAATTGAGTCAGATTATTAGGAGGCATATATGGAGGTAAAAAAAAACTCTGGTGAGGTTTAGAAAGGCATAAAGTTGATGAGATGAAAAAATGCAGAATGATCTGGTAAATGCTAGCAGGCAGGGATGAGGACAAACTGTGAATGTTGGTGTAAAGTGAAAGAAATAGTCTGATTTGGATAATAGAAGAGAAAAAGCAATCAAAAGCAAACATTTTATTTTCGTGTTGAATAACTTCTCACCATGATGAGCAAATCTTTAAAAGAGTAGCTGTGATTCTGAAAGTCACAGTTCATCTGGGATAAAGGAACTCACTGCTTTGTTTGGAATTAAGTTTGATTATTTCCATCTTTTTTTAGGCTGGACAGGTTACTTCTGCTCCTTCTCCCAGATTTTTTTTAAGAGCCAAAGCTCTAGTGCTCTCTTTTCACGTAGGAAAGACTACCAAATGACAATCTCCCAGCAGGCTGGGAGGGAGGTCAGAGCTCTGCATGGCTCTGGGGGTGAGGAGGAGACAATGCTGCAAGCCCAGGTTGCCTCCCATCCCAGTCTGGCAAGTCACACACCTGCAGATGGAAAGGATTTCCAGTCCAGAAATATGGACCATACAGGACAGGACATGAAAAACTAAAAATGTGGATGAGATTAAGGCTTTTACTGAATTTGGGGATGACCTAAGTAAAAAAGGCCATCTGTATACTGAAAACATGATCAGATTAAGTAACATGAGGTGGGATGATACCCAGGTGATGCAGTAAAGAGGCAAATTAGAGGCAGAATAGTATTTCTAAACTATTTATACAGTAAATACATTGAGGGAAGACTGTGCTTTCTAATGCATTTATGAATTATCTTCCCTGTCATCACATTATCTGCTTGTAGAATATTATTTTTTAAAAAATTAATAAGAACATCAGCATTTACAAGATGATTAAGCACTCCAGAGGCATATAAACAATCAGCAAAAAGCCTTTATTTATATGGAGTCAAGGTAGAAAATTTGTATCTAGGAAACTCAGTGGTGGAAAAGAGATCTCTTATACATTTCAGACTTGGTCAAGTTCATAAGAGTCACAAGCAGTTTCCTCAAGGGCTTATTCTCTCTAATGGAATTTTACTGAAGATTGATTACAGTACCTTAATAATTAGAAGGTCTTAATAAGCGGTTTACCTTTGATAAATAGAATTGTTAGAGACTACCATACTCTTGTAGTAAGCTAATAAGGTTGAAGTGTCAAGTTTTAGAATGCATTTTAATCTTGGTGTTACATGGTAATTAAAGGTAATTAATAATCCAGAAATAATCACCAGCAAAAACTATGCTCCCTTTTCCTTGTTTAAGAAATTCTTTATGGAGGGTAGATGAGGAAAAGACAGCTTCTCTCATTTTTAATCAGCCTCTGGGGGGTGAAAATGAGCAATAAGACCATGACCAAGGGCTCAACACAGAAAGCTCTGGAGGAGCAGGGAGTGCAGGGAGACCCAGAGGCAGCAGGGCATGGGCTGAATCCACAGACTGCCACGTTTCAGAGCTGTGGTGCCATGAACCGCCTCCACTTCTACAAAATAGCTGAGCAGCTGCCAGGATGAAACACCATACCTGATGTGCAGACTGTGCCACAGATTCTCAGCTTCTTCTTGAGGTGACATATCTGCCTTTCTCATTTTGAATAGGTAGAAGAAATGTTCATCATCCTGTAGCTGTGTGAAATTAAAGTGGTCCCCTTCCTCACAGCCACACCAGGTCTCTTGTGCAGTTCATAAAGCAGGTAGTCACCTTTTGCAGTTATACAATGTCTTAAATATTGAGTGAAAAAAGAATCCATTGCAGGATAATTAAATATGCTAATTTCCTTCAGTGTCCCAAAGGGATTGATTATGACTCTTAAGTGGGCAAATTTCATTTGCTTTATTTAAAAGCAGATGCAGTATAATCAATGCTAAATTTCCTGATTAACCATAAAAGCCCTGTTTGAATAAGTGGTCCTTGGCATTTTAATAGGTTTAGATATAACTACAGTGTGTAAGCAGGGTTTGTTTATACCATAGGACTGGAAGCATAGTGTGATATGGGTAGAAATGGTTCCTGTTTTGTAAAAATGTTAATATCCTGTATAGATGACCTTGCACCTCCTTTCACATATATTTCAGCTCAAGGCAGCAAATGAAATTTAAAGCCTAACTGCAAATAACAGTGTGGCAGAAAAAGTAATTTTGATTTGTGAGGAATCGAAGTAAGATTTCAGGTCATTATGAGCATGGATATATAATTACACATCCTAAAAGCTAAACTGTGCAACAAAGATAAGGTAGCAAGCATAAAAAGAAGTAGACAGCATGATAGTTTCACTAAATATGTGCACTAAATATGCATAGCCTAACCCATGCAAAGAGTTCCCTAAATCTTTGGGATTTGTGGGCAAGCAAGTCAACTCACTTTGCAGGTGGAGGGTCACATAAAAGCAGTTTCAATAACAACATTTTATTTTAAAAGCTTACTAAATTTTTTTCTTTAATGTTGCTGAGATATACTCTGGGTGGCATGACTGAAATATAACAGCACATGTTGCTGTAAAAGTTGTTTTGCCACTTGTTTGGGATGACCTACATAACTCACAAGTGACGTAGTGGCCATAAAACCTTTATGGCTCTCTGCATGATTACTGAATCCAGCCGCATGGTGATACTTGCACTTGTGTGCACTGTAAAGCACAAGCCTTGCATAACCTTAACAAGACAAATGTCAGTGGAACTTAACAATGGCAAAAAACTTCACCAGCATAAAATCTGCAAACTTCAGTTTCACCGTATGAAGTCAGCTGGGGGAAGAGCCAGGTATCAGCTAAGAGGAGTCTGGCCCTTGCAGGGAGTGAAATTTTAGGGAAGCTGTCTTAAGCATTTTATCTGCTCTTGCTTGTCCTACAAACACTTATGGCACTGTAGATAGATTGTGTATTTTAAAATAAAATATTTCAAATGTTAGCAGTCCTATTACCATTCTCATAGCAAAACTGATCCCAGGAAGATGAGGCATTAGAATTGCTGACCTAAAGCTTGGCTCATGGAAATACTGAGGAGCAAGGAGCGCTGAATCTCTATTCTCACCACAAAAGTGACTGCAGGAAGAAATCTTACCTTCCCTAGAAAGTAAATCTGTGTTGGGGTAGAACACATGCAGTCCCATCTTGTCCATTGCAGCACTTCACAGCTTTATTTACCACTAGACACATTTGAGAATGGGATGGAATTATTTTTTTGTTTTTGTAATCAAAGTATGCTACTGCATTACAACTGAAATATTTTCTGGGAAGGTGCAACTTTGCTTTAAACTGTACCAGTGTGTGTTCTCTTGGGAGCATTTACATCAGATATGAGGGACTGAAGTCCAGCATTTGTAGAGGCACTTAGTAACACGGTGGTTTTGTTGGTTTTTTTTCTTGGTGAAAAGTGACATGAAGTTTCAGGACAAACCAAATATGCAGTGGTGAAATTTTTGAAATCATTAAATTTTACACATGATGAGGAATTGATTTTCTATGCATTTCTAGTTACCTCTCCTCAAAGTGTCCCAGGAGGAACTGGTTAGTAAGAGTAGAGTTTTCACAATGGGGATTTCCTTGCCAGTAACATGATGATCGTGATGATGAATGTCTTTATAAGTGGATGCATCTTTAATTAAAAGCAAATAAGTGAAGAAAATAACCATTTCTGGAGCACGTAAAAAGGCTTGTTTAAATATTCGTGTGTTTATACCATAAAGCATCTTAGCTAGTGCTGTCACTTGCTACTCAGTACATACTTAATGAGACAGGCAATCAGGGGAATGTAGCAGCAGCAATATGTTTCATCAAGGTTATCAAGAAAAGTTAAGGAAAAAAAACCTGACTAAATTGTGCATCTGTTAACACACTGCAGTTCCAAAGATTCTATGCCTTTTATCTTGTACAAATATTGGTAGAAGAACATGTATCATTATTAAAGGGAAAACAGATCCAGCTGATTTGGAAACATGGAGAGCAATAGCGACCTAGGCTATAGCTAGGGTCTTGTTTTGGCCTTTCAGCAGTTTTGATTTAAGTATGTGGTTACATTAGGGGTCCTTGCTGTCCTACTGGCTCAGTCTTTGTTATTTAGACCATCTGATTTCAAGGCCAGCATGTAATCTAAATAGAATGTGCCTAACCATGCCACAAGCTCATTTATTTCTTCTTCTGCTAGCATGCATATGTACTAGTAGTCAGAATCATGTTTTTCAAGAAAATTAAAACAGTAAGGATCTGATAAAGTCCATCTTCTAGCTTTATAATTTTGTGCACACCCATATTGCATCTTTAGTCTGTAGCATATCTCATGTTCAGTGGGATGTCACACCAATAGGTTTAATGGAAATTAATGCCTTAGCAGAAGTAAAGAATTGCTGTATTTCCTAATTGTAGTTGAATCAGAAATAATAGTGAAATGATTTAGTGCATGCCTTAATCTTAGGCACAGAGTTTTTCTTTTCAGAAAAATTATGCAAATACTTTTAATAAAATGGATGCTGGTATGCTTCCTCTTCCCCATTTACTACTTGATATCATTCCTTTTAAGGTTAGGGACTGTTGTGGGTTAACCTCAGCCAGCAGCCAGACCCCCACCTCAGACTCTTTCTCACTCCCCCTCCTTGTCAGGACTGAAGAGATCTGATGCAAAAGTTGATGGGTCAAGATAAAGACAGGGAAATTGCTTTCCATTCAATTACCATCATGGGCAAAACTCAAATGTGAAATTTAATTTACTGACAATTAAAATAGATTTGAATAGAAAGAAACAAGGAGAAACATTGAAACAGCTATTTCTTTCCCCTTTCCCCATGTTCAGCTTCAGACTCCAAACTCCTTTATTTTTCGTGGAATAGCACAGCAGGAGTGGGGAGGGGCTATGGTTCACATAAAAGTTTTGATCTCTACCCATACCTCCCTCTCATGTGTTTTACCTCCTCCAGTGTGGAATCTTCATGAGCTGCAGTCCTTCAAGAAAAGGCCTTCTCCAGTATGGGTCCCCCATGGGCTGCAGGGAACATTTCTCCAGTGCCAGGAGCACATTATTCCCCTTTTCTAGCCTCAGCTTCTGCAGAGCTGATTTTCCCTTTGCCTGACTGGCATTTTTAGCCCTCCTTAAATCTGCTTTGGCTGAGGTTCAGCAGTCACAGCTGAGGGGTTCAGCTGTGCCCTGCAGTGGGCTGATCAAAGACAGCTGTGTCTGGCATGGGGCAGCCCCTGGACACTCCCCACAGAAGCCACCCTTGTCACTGCCACCAGCACAACCTCAACACCTACAGCCAATGTAGGTATAAAGCTGATGAGTCTGTTTTAGCATGTAGTTTTCCTCAATGTTCTGTATAATCAAGGGAGACAGATGGGCATCTCTGTGGAGTAATTCAAGTCTTGGTGAATCACGCACCAGAGGTGTGCATGTCTCTCCTCTTTTTCTATAATACTGCAATCATTTCTTTTAAATTGAACAAAGTAGATCTCCAGAGCAGAGTACACAGCACCTTCTGAGATCTATTCATCCCTTGTACATATTCACTGAAACCAAAAAACAAAGAATTATAGACAGTGAACTAGTTGACACAAATATACCACCAAGCTGCCTTAATCAAGCATAATTATATTTTTATATTTGCTTTAAATTTGCCTAAAGGTGCAATAAAATAAAAACATGGATGCTGTGGAGGGCATTTTTAATACTAGCATGGATGGCAAGTGGGCTGTAAAAAAACAATATACCAGTTTTCAAAGCACTGAACCAGATTAGCATGGATTACCACATTTGTTTGAAAAACCATGGCAGGAACAATTATAAGTGCTTGGTACATCACCCCTTATTACATTACTTATTTTTTCAGCTGTACAAAGCAAGCATTACATAAAAAATAAAAACACTTTGTTGCATATTTCAGTTTCCCACAGAAGGAAACTGAAACAAGATGAGGAGGTCATTGTGTGCAATACTGAAGATACAATAGGGGCACGTCCATGGTTTACAGTCCAGGGGGGTTTTAATGAGCACACTGTGGAATGCTGTTGTGGTTGAACAGGAGTTTGTATGTACAGTTTTTTTCTTATTATTTGAAAAAGAGGCAACTAAATATAAAAAACAGAAAAGATATCTAGAAAGTTACAAAATGAGAAGTATCAAGCCACTTGTCATCAGAATGTAAATTATTTGTACCATCTGATTTCTCCCACCATTTTTCATCATAAGCTTCTTTCCAAAGGAGAGTCTCATGCTGTTCAGAGTGTGGGAGCCAATATGACCAAGGACAGTCTGTAGCAGCCCTGCTTCATTTGCTTTAGCAGTTAAAAAAGGTTCAGCATAAATCTTAGTAAGTAATTTAAAGGAATGAAACTTTTTGAGAAGGTGTGCTAAGTATGTTAATGTTGCAATAATTGCATTAGTTTACAGATTTTGGTGCATCAGAGCTGTTCTGATAGGATTTAACCAGCCAAGCTCAAATGCAGTAGTTGTGTTCATGTAATAAGAGTAATTTGCATTCAGTAAAGTTGTGTCCTGGCTAATAATCCCAACAAAAAAGCATGGTCTGATGCTGAATGAATATCAATATCTAGCGTCCAGAGTCAAACTGACCTCAGGGTCCCAAATAAATAGGCACCAAAAGGCAGAAAGCAGAAACAGCAAATAAGAAATTAAGGCTATGGTTCTAGGATGATCCCCTTTTAAGTGTTTCTTTCTATACCAGTAACTTTATCTGTCTTTTCTCTGTGCAAGCTACCAGAACAGTAAATCAAGTTTCTGATTCAAAAAAGATTCAGCAACCATGGTTTTGTGATGAAAACAAATTTTGATCTCAGTTTCACCCATTCAGCTCTGGAAGCTCACTGAAAATTTTCCTGTATCTCCAGGTGGCAATTTCCCCATCATCCTGTCCAGAAATTCTGTAAACCAGCATTTTTTTTCAGGTTTACACATTGTGTTCTCAGATCCCAGGTACTTATTCTGATGTGTCCAGACTTTCACAGCAGAAATAAAGAGCATACACAAATTCAGCTCACTTTACTAGTGAGATATTGTATGTTATCAAAAAGCACCAGGATCAATTTATGGGAGAAAACTGATGGCTGTTAAGTAAAAAATACCATCACTTCTGTATCAGGAAGTCTCAGAATCAGACACCACTCAAGACTGAAATATTCATCAGGAAATATTATGATATTTGCAAAGACTGTGTATTTATATCACTACAGGCTTGGCCTGTCCTCACAGACTGCCCTGTTGGCTCTCCAAGGTCAGAGACAGGATTCAAGCTTACAGTCTGATCTGAACATCCTTCTGTTCATCACATTTGAAAGAAATGTGTCATGTCAGAACACGTCTGACAGTCAGGTCGTCCTAAATTAGAACCCTTCATTTACTGCTGAGCCCATATGTTGCCCGCAAAAGACTTTGTCTCTGTTCCTCCAGCTGTGAAATACATAATGTTGTATTGGAGATGAAATGATTGGTCACAGACTTCCAGGTTCTTGAGTGATGGGCTGAAAAGCTTGTAAGGACTGACTTATAATTTCATAAAAATATTAAACCACTTCCTGAGGGAGTATCTTGAGCAATATCCATTGTGCACATTAGATGAAACAGGCCTGCTTTGGAAAAATAATGTTTGGGTATGGCATTGAAAATGGCCATACCATGTGTGCACAGGGGGCAGCAAAAGATTTAAAGTTTTATGTGTGATTTTAATTATAAAATTTCCTGCTTTTCAACTTTTTGCCTTTGCAGCTTTAATACTTTATAACATGATCTTACAAAAGCAGAAAATTAACACAGAATCATGCCTTTAGAATATTGCAGCGAGATTTTAGAATCAAAATGTGTAAATGCAGGGAGAACCATTTTTTTCGAGTGTGGTAGCAAGGGTCAGTACATCACACTTAGGCTAATGGTGTACTTTCATTTATCTTATTTGTGTGACAGCTACAAATATATCTTATATCCTGCAGATGCTTGATACTACCTCCTGCATAAGGAAGGAAACGTAAAATTAAATTGTGGTATAAACAAGAAACTTGTTTCAGGCTGTTTTCTCTGACAGTATAGACCTGAGTAGTAAACAAATATATTTCTAGCAAGGTTACAAAGCTGCCCTTTATGTTTAAAACTAAGGAAATGTTTTGTTAGTTCAGCCTGTTCTTTTCTTTAAACGGAGCCTCTCCAACTCACTTGTCTTTATTCCTCTGGAAAGTTGTAAACCCTGCTTTCCAGTGCTGCCCATGTTGCATATCTCCTTTGTATCACAGCTAGTGCTCTATTTGTTATCCTATCCAGAATGGTTGCTTTCTCTCTCTGTTTTTCTCCCTCTCTTCACTTTGCTTACAGATTTTCTACAACAACCTCCATGTACACCTTTCATATCTGTAAAATGTGTACAATGAATTTCAAATACAATTGTGGAAAGGACCACTGGATTTTGGAACCACTCTCCTACCATCTCTGGCAAACATTTCCTGTCCTAGTCACAGAAATTAAGAGCACTGTCCAAGGTAACTTCTTGGACTGTCTTGGTATGGAAAAACTGAAGAAAGAAAAGTTTTTTGGTGGAAAATTCCCCCTATCTTGCTCTGTCTGTAAAACACTCATGGTTTTCCAAGTGACGCACTTGGAATAGTTTCCTAATATTTAGTTGCTTAAATGCAACAATTGCCATAGACCTGTATATTAATCAAGGTGGCTCCAAAGAATGTTTTCTTCAGTTGCAAACATCTGTATAAAGACATCAGAGATTAAAATGGGTGTTTGTTAACGTACATTAATCCACATCCAACTGGAAACAAGGTTTTACTCTTGGAGGAGGGAGCCCTGACGCTTCTAGGTTTTCTGAAGGCAAACCATGTTTCTTAACTTAGAAAAGGGGCTGGTATGCCAAGCAATACTTTCCTTAAACCAACTTGTAGCTGTGACCATGCACATTATTTTGAAGTGCCAATGGCCATAAACATTTTTGTATCGCTGGGAAAAGCAGGAGTACTGGCAACAACAAAAGTGTATTTTGACAGGCTGTTGAAATCAAAATCAAAGCTCTGGTAACATCTAGTGCTTCACTATTGAAAAATAATACTTGCTCAGGGCCTCCCACCAGCATGGAGAACTTTGTTTAAAAGCACAGGCCAAAATTTTAAAGAGTGCTGCAATGTTTATAGAGTTCCTAGTAACATGAGACCAACTCATAACACTAGAAGCTGTAGTACCTATTTTTCCAGCGAGAATAAACTAACTCTAGCACCAAGAATTGGACTAAAGGGAACAGAGCTCTTAGGTTACTGTAATTGCAACACGGTGTAGCTTTGGCAACACTTCTCTTCCATCCCTGATCCCCTTTCCTTAGTTCTAATACATATTTATCCTTTCAACTGTAAATTAATCCTTTTCAAAGGTATATTGTTAGCACTTCATGAATTCTTCCCAGTAGGGCTTTTATTTAATGTAGAAATGCCCATTTTCATTTTTAAAACGTGAGTTCAGAGATCCAGTATTGCAAGTTGTAACTGGTTTGTCAAACTGGACCCGAACTTATAATTTCCTTTACTGTTCTCAAGATAAAAGAATTTTAAACTGCATTTATTTTACTGCTAGGGTCCTAAAATTTACAAATCAAATGCATTTGAAAAAAAAGAGATATGCCTTAGGAAATTCTATGGCTCCATTTAGAATGGCAATTTTCATTTATTGGATCTCTAGTTTAATATGTATTTATGTTGTCATTTGATCCCAGCTAGCTAAGCATCGAGGCAGCAGCTCATTCCCTTTCCCATACTGAGACAGGAGAGAGAATCAGAAGAGGAAAAGGGAGAAAATTTTGGGGTCAAATTAAAGACAAATAAAGGAAAGAGGAAAAAATCCACCACAATTGTTGCAATGACAATCAGTCACCACTTCCCACAGGTGCCAGCCAGTCTCCAAGCAATGGCCACCATGGCAGACAAGCACACTCAGTTTTATTGCTGAGCACAGTTCATATGGAATGGGGTATCCCATTGGCCAGGTCAGAGCAGCTGCCCTGGCTGTGTTGCCTCCTGGCCTCTTGCTCACCCCCAGCCTCCTCAGTGAGGGGCGATGGAGAAACCTCACCCTGTGCAGGCACTGTTCAGCCACTGCCAAAAACATGGTTTGGGATCAGCACTACTGTAGTCCAGAATAGCATCATAAAGACTGCTTCCAAGAAAGTTAACTCCATCTCAGCCAGACCCAGAACATTTAGCTATTTAAATAAATTAGAAATATATTTATGACAATTTCCTAATGGTCCTTGGGCACTTTAATTCCTACATTATTTTTTGTCCCTTTGAAAGGCTCTTTTTTTCTGAGACTAATTGGTAGCAGACTATATTACTAATTTGTGTAAACAGTCAGAACAGTGTACCTGCAGTCCCATTTGCAGCCTCAGCAATGGGAAGGAAATCTGTATGCAGCAATATAAATATTACATTGCACATGCATTGATTGTATATCATTTCATGTCCATGCATTACTTGCAGAAGTGAAACACATATCTTTAAGAAATTTGGAAAATCATGCAATAATTTAAAGAAAGAAGATAGCAAAACAACTGGAGCTGACTTTTTTCTAGCACAGGCAATCTTTAAATTTTTTTACAGGTTTGCATTAACTGTGGAAAAAATGGTATACTGGAGACCCCACATAAAAATGCAAATTTTTCATATCTTTGATGCTGTTCTGGTATGGCTGGTAGAAATGAAAGGAAAACCCAGAAGCAGAACAGCAAAAGAGCAAATGCTCAGAGTACAGCACCAGGAAAGCACAAAGCACTGGAGGGTTTTTAAGTAACTGAGTAATCCAAACCTGGGGTATACAAGATTTTGCAGATGAATTATTGAAGACAAAATTCCATCACAAAGATTGCTTCTGTTACTAGCTGTGATCACTTGCCTCTTTTTTATTTTTTCTTCTAAATTGTGACAATATTCTTAGCAATAATAAAGACAACAAAGAGCACTGAATTGTACAAAAGTTGAACCAGTTCATATACAATAAGCTACCCTAACCGTTTGCCAGATGTAGCATTTGAATGGATTTTGCTTCATTTGAGAAGGCCTTAGGGAGTAAGAAAACAAGTTCATGCACTTATTCTCTGGGAACTCAGGAAATCCAGCATAATTTTCTTGCTTCAGGGTTAGTGAAGTCATCTAAATCCATCCTTCATAATGCTTTCAACAGTGCTGTGGCAGTTGCCACTTGTCCTCGTCCTTGCAATCTAAGCAAACTTCCATGACATCCATTTGCAGTGAATCATGACATCATAGAACCATAGATGTGTAGAATGTCCTGGGTTGGAAAGAATCCACATGGATCGTCGAAGTCCAACTCCTGACCCAGCACAGGTCAGCCCCTAGAATCACACTATGTGCCTGAGAGTATTGTCCAAATGCTTTTTGAACAGGACTGGTGCTGTGATCACTGCCCTGGGAAGCCTGTTCCAGTGCCCAACAGCCCTCTGAGTGAAGAACCTTTTCCCGATATCCAACCCAAATCTCCCCTGACACAACTCCAGGCTATTGCCTAGGTCCTGTCACTGGTCACCATAGAGAAGAGATCAGTGCCTGCCCCTCTGCTCCCCTTGTGAGGAGGGTATAGACAGCTATGAGGTCTCCCCTCAGTCTTCCAGAAGATGTCTTGATGGGAATGGGATATTGCCACTCAGCCCAGGAAGCGCATTTCCTTGGCTACTACAGTGAGGGTTAACTGTGTTGGCTGTGACATACTTACACAGTTCTCCCAGGTTTTATTTATGTCAGACTGGCAGGTTGTCTTTCTGCATTCTGAATTATCTACTCATTTTTGTATGAGTCTTAACATTTTGGAAGCTATGCAGAGTGAACAGAACAAATGCCCTGCACATGTCAAAGAGAATTTAAAAAATGCCTCATTTTAAGTATTTTGATGAAATATTGGACACATGTCTGCATTTTTCTTCTTGGTGGAAAACTTCTTTGTAAGTGAAAAAAAGAAAATGGAAGGAAAGGATATGGAAAATTTTCAATGCATGCAAAAGTACCTCTGAATGATAAAGAATAAGAAAATAACACCTTTTCATGCATAACTCCACAAATACTGTCTGGACTAATGGTGTCTAAAATTGCATTGAATACATTGTAACTTTTAATTCATTTTTAAATCAGTGTTACTATAAAAACTTCTTGGACCATGGCAGTTATCCTAAAATGGACACTTTTTTCTCGAGTGTTTTCCCAGAGAGATTTAGCCATCAAACAGCTTGGAGGTACTATAAATTCTCACATGATCTCCCTGTTTTCAATGGCATTTTAGGCATAACATAACATAACATAACATAACATAACAACATAGCAATTTGAATCACAAAGCAAATATGAAGAGGTAAAAAGTATTCAGAACAGTCCTGGCCTTGTTAAAATTTACAGAGAAATGGCAAGATTTTCAACAATAGTCTGCAAGCAATTTTTAATAGTCTTTTTAGGATTTGCTGAACACGTCAAATTAAATGATAGGAATTTGAGAGGTGATGAGTTAACGCGGATGGAAGGGCTGGGCAAATTTTGGTGCTTGCTTAGCTACCAAAGCATGCATCCAGTACCTATATCAGCAGGCTGATTTTCCACAAAGACCCATATTTATGGTCTCTGTCAGGTCCATCTGATGCTTTTAGACAGCTTCCCACTTCCATGCATCACAGCTGTGGCATTGGTCGGAGGAGTCCCCTTTTTAGCATCTGTAAATGGCATATGCTTGTCCATTCAAGCTTTTCCATTTTCATGCCCTCCCCTCCAAATCAAGCAGGATTTTAATAGGATTTAGTAGGATTTAATATGATTTTATCTGGGATGGAGTGCTTAATCAAGGTACTGAATGTGTCTCACACCAGACAGCAAAGGAGGTATCTTTGTTCTTAATCCAAACTCCAGCCTGATGAATGAGCATTTGACAGCGTATTCTATTCTTCTCAATACAAAGTATCAATGCAGTGTGATCATCATGTAACAGAAGAACAAGAGGAAGAAAAGGATATGGATGTTGGAAAAAAGGATTTTTTTAGAACAGACTTTTTTGAAGTGAGGTATGCTTTTACTATAAAAAGACTATATAAAATTTCTCCTCATTAGATAATCATGGAATAATCAGAATCTGTGCTATTTTTTTTCTTTAAAAATGATATAATAAAAAAAAAGAAATTCTTTTCATGCAAGAAGCTGCTTCTATAAATGGAGCTTCGTCACCTTGGTATACTACTGCTAAGCTGTCTTGAAAACCAAAGAAGAGAACTTTGCATACAAGCCTAATTATACCAAGAGGAGTGTCAATGACACCAGAGTAATCTTGAACAGAACACTCACAAAAAAATGGAGGTGTTCTTCAGGGACCTTCAATGGTATTAATAAGGGCTTCATCAAATCAAGAGATCTTATTAAAGAGATGTGCTGTATATATCTTAATGACAGACTATTTAGGAGCTTATCAGGATCCTAAATGAGAGCAGTAATTGCTTAATGGGATGCTGATTCTTTCCAGACACAGGACACTAGCTGTTGGAAGTAATGTCTTTGTCTCATAGTTTCTTTACTTTATGTAATAAAATAAGAAATGCAATTCCTGTTACTATAAAAATAAAAATAATTGATCCTTTAAAGTTTAATCATTACAGTGCTCCATTAAAATATCTGGCTTATACTACTATTTGCCTTTTTTATTTAGTCTGAGTTGAGTTTAAATAGAATTTATTGGATGGGATATACTACTCCATTGGTAGGGACCAAGGCCATTGCTTCTGTTTTGTTTAAATCTTGGTTCTCTTAGAAGGACTGTCTTCTGCAGTAGAGAAAATTACAGTCTTATTCCAAACTATATTTTTTTCCAATTATGTATAATGTATGTAGTGAAATTTTCATTATTTGAGTAAATGTCAACCAAACTTGTGCTAGAAAGATAGTATGTAGATATTTCCAGACAATAATCTACAAAGAAGAGGAAGATAATGCTTTTTGAAGTCCTGTTCACTAGCACAATCTTTTCCTCTGATTTATTGTTTGTTGAAGTTATTACAGTTTTCCCAGCATTCAATGAGCTTTAAAAGAAATCCTGTACAATACTATGACTGTGCTTGGGACAAAGGAGGGAAATATTACAATTACTATTGTAACAGTAAAGACACACTATCACTGTTAAGGCGGTGTGTATACAAAATATCTTCCCATCTAACCTTTTTTTCTGAAAATGTGCTGATTTTCCCATTCTTCTTCATTATTTCTGAAGGCCTAAAAATGAGGGGAAAGGACAGTAGTAGATGAGAATTTGCACTAAGCTGTGTTTTGCTCTAAAGGATCTTCATCAGCTGTTGACCGATGAGAAGACCAAAAAAAGTTTCCTTTACATAACCCTTCATAACAGTAGAGTATCTGAGATGGAAAAAAAGAAGCTGGTTTCAAAATACTTGGTCTAAAGGCTATGTAACTACTAATTCAAAAATGCATAAGGTGAAGATGCAGCATCATTTTAACTGACCTCAAAAATACCCTCATTTAGTTTAAACCAAATATCAGAAGTCAAGCAATTCATTACTTTTTTTCCTAGGTCCATGAAGCTATTGACCTGTGACATGGTTTTTATTAGAACATCATTTACATTTCATCCTCAAAATTTTGTGTAGTCATTACTCATTAAAATATGAAAGAAAAAATAATGATCAGGATAGGGAAGAGCATGTTTCTACTCCAGGTATTGATGAGATGGGGTGAACTGAGATCCTTTTCTCCTACTCCCAGTGCTGCCGGCTTCTGTGAGGACTCACTGAATTTCTAAGTTCATGAAACAAAGCACACTTCCTTTTATAAGTATCTTTGACAGAGGAATGTTCAAAGCTGCAAGGAAAAGTGCCATTTGCTCAAGGCTCTGCACTGCTGTCCTTGTGGGGCATTCTTGGGCTTACTTCTCACTCTCAGTTGTCATTCAGTCCCAGGAAGTAAAAACTGAGATGATAAAACTGTGTGAGGTCCCCAGCTTGTTCAGCTTCCTCCTTTACACTGCAAGAGCTCTGCTTCCCCTTTCCCTCATCATTTTTCTTAGGACGTTTTATGGATCGTGTACTTTTTTATCAGTTTCTTACTCAATTTCCTCAGCTTTACTGTTTTGTAGTGTGGTGTGACTTTTTTTTTTTCCCCTGGAATCACTGTGCATTTATTTTGAAGCAGTGCAGAAAATTGGCGTGAATGATTTTCCTTCACTCTTCTCTCAGTTAAGGCATGTGTGTATTGATAATGATGGAAAAAATGGATATTGTCTGAGTTGTGGGATTGGTTGGTTGGTCTGTTCTTGTATTTGTTTTTCTGATGCAGCAGGCATGTGTGTTTTGGTGTCACAGCTTTGCTCAGACCTTGTACAGTCAGTAGTGCAGGCAAGATTACGGCGAGGGGGGTTTGCATTCAGATTGCCTATTGACATAAGCACTTCTTCCATGGCCCACGGAAGTTATATTCTGGAAGCTACTGGGGGGGAGGTTTTGACAGTTTTGAACCATTTATTAAATGGGCAGAAGTAATTGGATGAATAGCTAATTATCAGTAAAATATCCCCAGCTTCTTTCCCTCATCTGACAGCAAGAATGCAAGAATCAATCATTCTGACACTGAGCAATGATTAATCAAGCCAAAAGAAAAATCTACCACAAACTAGACATCCCAAAAATCTGACTAAAATATGTTACTATTACTAGGACAAGTCTATGTTCAGTGCTTGATCAGCCAGAAATGCACAATTCCTGGCTAGAATTACTGTTTATGTCTCTTCCACAGATTGGGGTTATTCTGCATTATTTTTACCCACAGCTTTGTGGGTGGGATATTTTGTTCAGTGGAGGCCACTCTGATTTCACATGGCTCATGTGGTATCAACAACCATCATTTTTCTTAAGAAAAAGCTACCACTAAGAGATTCAGAAACATGGAAAAGAAAACTTGATTATATTAATCTGTGAGGTGTTTGGTTCCTCATCTTTATTTTGACCCTCTTAAGAACCACTAGGGCTTTTCTGAAGTACATTTTTGCTTATTTGCAGTGGAGGATACAATTACAGAGCAATTTAATTCTTAGGCAGCAGAAAGATGTGGTGTAAGCAGAAGGCAACGACAGCTGAAGGTTTTTATGCGGTTCTGTAATTCACTAATTAAAAAAGATCATTCTAGCAAACAGAACTGCCTCTTGAGATAATGCTTAATGAACATTTCAGTGACTGGATACCTTTAAACTCCGGTCAAGATTGCTACATTGCATTCAGGAAGACTGAGTGATATAGCACACAAATTAGTTTTAGCTTTCATCAAAGAATTTGGAACTGCTTAGCATATTTATATCTCTTGTATTTACATTTGCAGAAAAAAAGTGAATTTATAACCACTGAAAGCCCAGGCAGGTCTTCTTAATGGTGTGTATTGATTTTTACACAATCTCAGTTTTACCTCATTAATTATAGAGTCTTTTGACATAATGACTCCATATAGATACTGTCTGATATTCTTTTGGGACTCTGCTGTTTTGGAAGATTTACCCAGGACATCTTACAGTGTGACATGTACAATGCCAATGACTGAATCTTAATAAAATCAGCTTTCTATAAGAGTTGAACCAGCAACTTTGGGAGGACTCCTTGCAGAAAATGCCTGGTAGGGTTTGATGAGGTTAAAAAAAGCCTTCTCGCAAGTACTCATGAAGATGACTGAACTTTCTTGATGATTTTTGTAGATTCCTCTGTCTCTTCTAGGGGAATTAAGAACAATATGCTGCCTAAATTAAAAACAGAACGATATAATGCCAGTGGCCATTAATGTGCCAAAGCAGCTGTTCTTCTCATCTTCTGGGATACAGGCTGGGACTCAGCAGTTAATTGCTGATACTGCACCACTACCAGAAAGAGCAGGGGATTTCTGTTTGTTCAGATTATAGAATTCCTATTTAGGACACAATGATCTTTAGCACTGAGGAGCTGAGGATTTTCACGCATCATGGACTGGTAGTTGTGGCCACAGTGGAGTCTCACCACATGCTCTGTCTTAGCAACAGGCCATGTAGGATGATGCATATAGCAAGACCCCAGTGAAACAATTGTGGTGTGATTTACACTTCATCAAGGGGGTTGCAAAAAAAATTCAAAACAAGCTTATTAGCCCAAATATACATAGAAATTTGTCAAATCAGAAGTGACTGAAGTTAGCTGTTTACAGAAATAATACAATACTAATGCAGTTGTTCTTTCTTTTACTGTCAGGATAATTGGAATACTTTAAAGAAAAAACAATCTCATGGGTATGGAAGCAATGCTCCAATTTTAACACTCTATTATGCTTCATCCATTTTTTTCTCCTTTTTCCAGAGTTCCTTATGCCTGTGCCTAGAAGAATTGATACAAACTTTGTATTCAGTCAGGAAAGTAGCACATTTGAGATAATTTCCTTTCTAATTAATTTTGTATTAATTTTCATCATAAAGGTTGCCTTACTCCTGCAGTTTTTAAATAATGGTTCTTCCCATTCATGGAAGAAGTGTACTAAAGGACCATCATCCCCATATTTTGCAAACCTAACAGTGAGTGTCACCAAAGCATACAGGTCAGGATTCTCGGTGTTTTTCACTCAATCATATGAAACCTAAGTTGCACAAATAACTTCAGTGCAGGGAGTATCATTGTATCTGATTTTCAGGCGTCTGGCTCCCAGGATGCCAGTACCTACACAGAGAATATTGGAAAAAATACATTGAAAAATATTCCTCATCAGCCAATGTGCTTGATGTCTGAACTGCCTGAGATGCCTCTCTCTATAGATAGTGCTTCAACATTGCATCATGTTTGAGATTCCTCCTCCCTCCAATTTAAATGGACCATTAATTTCAATTAGATACAAGCATCTCAGTATCATTTTTGGATTTAGGCCTAAGTGGAAGAGTGGTTTTTTGTACTGCATGTTTTGCTAGATGTAAAGCAATGGCAGCACAAAAACTATTTCATCTGTGGTTTGGCTTTGATGGTAATATAGAACTAACCTTTGGGTTTGAGTTTGAAGCCCCCATTTGTTCTGGCAGGGCTTTTTGTTTTTCTTTCCTGTCATATAACATTAAATCACACTCAGTTTATTCTGCTTTTCTCTTTTCCTTATCCATGTATTCTCCCCATGAATATTTAATAAAAAAATGCCAATTCCAGGCTTAAAAAAACCAAATTTAGGGTAAAACTTCAAATATCCTTTCACACAGGCTTTTAATTCATAATTGTTTTACCATGAATAATTTCAACAGAGCTGGAGATTAAATAGAAAAAAATATTAATTAAAATGATATCAAGTATAAATGCATAATGTGCCTTATAAAATAAAAAGGTTGAAATAGTAATGGAAAATAATAATTGGAAATTATTCTAGTGTCTGCCATATGAAATTAGTCCATTTTAATAGAGTCAGCATGGAAACAGCAGGAAACTATGTGAAGCAGTGAGCAGCACTAGGAACTTCTGCAAAAGTGTTTGCACTGTTAGTGCTGCTTTTTGTTTCTCAGCTTGCAGATTGCATGTTATCTGGGGCAGTGATTTCTTAATTGGGAGGGGTATTTTTCACCCAAAGATGGAGCTGACATTTAAATTGGAGGCTGAAATGAAAAGGGACAGGAACCACCCTTATGACTGCACTTTAGGAGGGTGCAGAGCCAGATTTTCTGCCCTTGTTTTCAGACTGGCACTTGACACGTGGGCAAAGCACATTGAAATCCAGTGTGAGTGATTTTGTATGTCTTTACCTCTTGCTTTACATAGCTGACCACTCATAGATCAGCAGGCACTCAGGTCTGGTTTTTGCATGACAGGGTGAGTGATAGAAAAGCCTGGATGCAGTAGGAAACTTTGCTTGTGTTTTGCTGCCTGGGCTCAGGTACTGTGTTCCCTGTGCTGCCTCAGATCATCTCCCCCAGGGCCTCCACAGGCCAGAGGCTGTCCAAGGCTGAGGCTTGTGGATGATGAAGCATAGATTCTCCACTCTTGCCGGAAGCCTCCTTTGTTTTTCCTTCTGTGAATAATTTCTAATTCCCTGCTTTGTTGCTTTATCTTGCTGCCCTCCAAAAAAGTTTGCTGTTACTTTGTCTTGCTGCCTCAAAAAGAAAGTTTGGGTTTTTTACCTTTTGTTCCCTTTTATAGAGATGGAGAAGGGGGAAAAATACCCTTCTACCTTTAACTGGCCTGCTGAGCTCAACTTCTGTGTAGACAGGGTGATCATTAAGGTTAATGACTCATCATTGTGCCTAATCTGGTCAGTGATACAGAACTTTCAAAATGACGAAATTCCACATTCATAGATTGAAATAAAAAAACACAGACTTTTTACAATAATGTTGAACAATTTACTAGATCTTATAACTTGTACATTGGCAGAATCCCAAATCATCAAAGCAAAGAAATTGGAAACCATTTATCCAAGATAAAAGGATGCAAGTGCTTTTTGCGCTTCAGTTCTCCAGGGTATTTTGTGTCACTGGCCATTTCCAGTGTTTCCTGCTGCCGTTTCTAGATGTTGCATCTGTAAAATACCACAAAACATATTTTGTGTGCTGAGCATTAAGCGGTGTAGTTAACAAAGTATGGCTGGGTTGATTCCCTTTTGTGGCAGGGTGCTGAATATAATTATGTACAGTGAACTTGAACTCAGCATATATAAATTAGGAGACTGAGATTCAGTTTAAACCTACAGGGTCTTGAGGGACTATACTGAGAAGCACTTCTCAGTCTCACAACATCTGCAGCAAGGATGCCTGAGCAGAAGGGCAAATTACCATATCTTCTGAGAGTGTGAATGTATCTGAGTAGCTGAAGAAGTATAGTGTTAAGAAATGCCTAATAAAATTCAAAGTAAATTTGTGTAATCTGTTAATCTTCAGAATTTGACTTACTTAGGTCAGGATGAGCCCTCAATGTGTGGAATAAAAGTTGACTCTCTTTGACTTGAAATTATGTGCCAGTGACCCAAGTCATGAAGAAAGGCCTTAGTGAGCAATGTTTGAAGATAAGCAGCTTGGATTCTGCTTAGAATTTGGCAGCTTTCAAAGTTCAGATCTTTTGCTGTTTGGAACAAAATAGAAATGCTGCCATTTGAGCTTAAAAAAAAAAAAAAAATCTCATAAGAGAGAACTGCAGGCGCTGCAAGTCAGTCAGATTGATTGCTCGTACTCATCAGAGGCATAGTGTGTGGGATCCTTGCCCTGGCTGCTGCTCCAGGGAAATAAGCCAGGAGAACGGATTGGTCTAACACGTCTCACCAGGGGCTGTCAGTGAGGCAGCTCCTGGTGGGTCTGTGCTGGTCCATGTGTGGGTCAGCCCCAATTGATGCTACCTTTCACTCGGACTGCCATGTGCAGTACAGGAGACATGGACAAACTGGAGCAAAGGGATGCTAAAATGGTTAATGTCTGGACCATATCATACGAGGAGAGGCTGAGAGAACTGGGACTGTTCGACCTGTAGAAGACAAAGCTCAGGGCAGAACTCATCAGTGTATGTAAATCCCTAAGAAGAAATTGGAGCCAGGCTCTTCCCTCTGGTGCCCAGTCATTTAAGAATAAGAAGAAAATAATTTACTATGAAAATGGTAAAACACTGGTAGAAGTTGTCCAGAGAGACCGTCTCTATCCATGGATATATATTCAAAACTCATCAGGGCAAGGTGCTGGGTCAGCCTGCTGCAGCTGACCTTGCTCAGGGCCAGTGGTGCACAAGGGCATGTCCAGAGGTGCTTGCCCATGTGAGCAATCCTCTGGGATCCATCTGAGCAATTCCACTGGGAAGCACACGTGACTTCAAACACAGGTCCTGTGCAGGAGGGTGACCAGCCTCCCCCTCTGCGGTGTTACAGACAGGCTTCAGTCAAAAGGCAGAATAAACATTAGTAGCAAGGAAAGAAAGGTGCACAGGCACATATCCCCCAGGTGTTGCAAGTGCAGTAGTTTGAGCTAAAAAGCAAGACCTGTGAACAGATTTTGAGAAAGCACCCAAAACCAGCACTTCTGGTTCCTAGAGAAAGGCTGTTGCTCTTCAGAGAACCAGTCTGTAAATATTTCATGCTAGGAAGAAAGCAGTGAGTTCCTTCTCTCTACTCCAAATCTCTGCCCTAGAAGAAAAACACTACATGTGTAGGTGTTCTGCACATACATACATTTTTCAAGCTGTAAAAAGTAAACACATTTTTGTTGCAGCAAGAAGGTAATGGTGAAATCTTTAAGAAATTGCTTCTTAGAGGGAAATGGCACAGCAGGATCCAGCAAAATCCTAAAAGGATAATTCAGCAATAAACATCCTGGGGCATGAGAGTTATTTAATTTTTAAATTGCTATTGCAACTTTTTTTGAACAAAAAAAAGCTTTCATATTTTCAAGCATGTTAAATAAATCTTTCCCGTGTCTCAGTTATATGTGCTGGAAGTGCTTGGGAGGTTTTTCAAAGGTTCCTTATAGATTTACCTGTTCCCTGATAGAAATCTCAGTGAGGGGATGCTGAAAGCCTTGCCCACACAAGCTGTCATATTGCTGGCAGCAGAGCTATCTGTGTGTCAAAGGCATTGTGCTGAGGTAAGGGATTGCAGAACAGGGCCTCCTGAGACCCATGAAAAGTGAACCTTTCAAAATGATCTACAGAAAATTTCTTGGCAGGTACAGGGAATGCAGTTTGTGATCAGCTCATCCCTCATTGTCTCTGCCACTCTTTTGTCCACAGGGGAAGGACTCCGTACACGCTTTCCCTGCTCCAGCATGGGATCCCGCCCACAGGAGACAGTCCTGCACAAACCCCTGCAACTCATTCATTTGCCCCCCAGAATGAGCCTTCTTCCTTCCCCTCTCCTTCTTCATGATTTATCCCTTGCTTCTTGCTGCAAAAGAAATGCTTCCCCCCGCTCTTTGTGTCCCAGAGCAGAGGCACACATTAAAAAGCAGAATTAATAGATATGTGGCAGGGTCATGAAATAATGTGAACATCATTTGCCTACAAATTGTGAGTAAAATCCTAAAACTACTGAATGAAGAGAACTTTTCCCTTTGACTTCAGCTGAGCCAACACTGTTGACCAGGTGACCATATCCATTGGTTAGATTCATTACTTGCAGAGAGCCACAACCATTTAAATCCATTTAAAAAAAATGAGGGATTGACTATTTTGCCAAAGAAGAATATGAAATGCAAAGCCATGACATAATAGAAAATGTTGATGGAATTGCTGGACTTTCATATTCTCAACAGGCTTTTTAGACCATTTTCTTTTTGTGTGTGTTAGTTTTGGAAGAAAGTGTTAATATAGTCCAGCTTCTGGTACTCTAATTTCCTTATGCTTTTGATTATGCAGGCCTACATACATAATGCTATTAGGCAAGATCTTAACAGGTGCAACAAAAGAATGCTTTTGCACAAAAGAATGCAACATTGCAAAAGGAAAGTAAAAAGGAACTTTTTTTTGTACAGTATGTTGAAGCATTTTAGTTTTATTATAATTAATCATATTTCACTTTGGTCTGTAGATTCTGAATATCATTACTGAATACATAAATCTTGGAGGTTTATGGTTAATACTGATTATTGGATATTGATATATTCAAGGCAAAAACAGTCCTGCCCAAAGATAACTCAAATTTAACAAGCAATAATTTCTCCCCTGTACTCCCTAGCTGAAGGGGAAAGTATACTTTTAAGAGTGTGCTATAATCTAGCTTTATGTTTCATATACTGCTTTTCTACTTACAATAAGTAGACCATTGCAGTGATCTAGCATTTGAACTTGGACAAATTATGCTAAATAACAAATACAGCAATTAATCAGAGACTTCCTTAGGAAGCAAAAATTGAGGATAATCAATCTTCAAACATTCTACCTTACCTTGCACTTCTCCAGTTTTGTTTAGCAAATGCACTGCAAACCCCTGTTGTGCCTAGCAAATCTGTATTTCCAAAGCTGTCTAGTGGAAATCAGACAAAATCTCAAAGATACATATTTATTTATGCATAATTCAACACCTGTTGAGGCTTCTGAACGGAGACCCAGGAGTCTTTTTTAAAATGTGAGTCACCTCCAGAGAAAGATGTGTTTCTAGGCTGTATTCCTAAATTCAGTAGGTTCCTACAAACCTGATACAATCCATTCCTTAAATTTAGTTGCAATAAACTTGGGACCATCTTAAATTACATTTGCAAATCCCAACTAGTCTCTGAGTTTCATAAAGTCACCTAAAATTAAAAAAATCTGGAGACTGACATGACTGTAGAGATGCCTTTATTAAACTTTGGACTAGCTTTCTTAAATGAGACTCAAGCATCCAAAACTGCCACAGCTGGCACTTCTGCTCTGCATTATAGTTTTTACCTGGAAATTGTGTAAACTGAAGCAACATATTTAAGAAAAATACTTCATCATGATGTAAAAAATCATCCAAAAATTGACTTATGAGACAGAAACTTATGGAAATGTCTCCAGTAAAAGGACTGGAGGAAATGGTCTTAACCAAGACAAGGGGCATTCAGATTAGATATTAAAAAAAAAAAAAAAAATTCACTGTTATGGTGGTCAGACATTGGAATATTTTGCCCAGGGAGGCTGTGGAATCATCATCTCTGGAGGTGTTTAAGGAGTGTCTGGGTCTGGCACTGGGTGGTATCACTTAGTGGTTTAGATGTTACAGAGATTGTGCTGGGTTAATGGTCAGCCTTGATGATCTTAAAGGTTTCTCCCAACCTTGGTGATCCTATGATTCTATGGAATGTTCATGAAATAACTAATTTATATATCTCCAGTCACTGAAATATGATTCATGCTTTACATTTTCTAATTTGCATATTACCCTTTTTCAAACCAGATTTACATTCTAGGAGTTGCATCAGATTCCAGAATAAAATTGAGATTGCTAATGCAGTATTATATAACATATAATGCAGTATTATATTATATAACAACCTTACCATTCTTTCCTTTAATTAAAGTACCAAGATAATAATGATTCTCTTTTCAGACAGCTGTGACTTCAGGTTTTGTTATCACTGTGATTTTGCTGAAATTGAATTGAATCTTTGACAGTAAATAATGACCTTCAGTCAAGAACATTCCAAAGTCTTTGCTAATGAGGATTTACATGGTATTCTTCATGTTAATTGTCCAATTTAATGTCTTTATTTTCCATGCCCCACAGTTCTCTTTCTTAACTTGTGAGCTATTGTGCTTTTTTTGTGCAAAATATTTGGGGTTGGTTTCTACCACTAGCTTTTGCTCTGATATCCATGAGATGTAGTTTATCAAAAGATATTTAAAATAAAAGGCACAAAGCAGCACTTCTAATTTTTTGCTTGGAAAACAAAACATCCAAAAGCTGTATTGACTATTCATTGCTCCATGCCATGCAGTTTAATGTTATAATTCACAGTTACCAGTCTAACTGAGATTGGGAACCCATTGAGTATATATTTATACTTTTGTTTAATGCAAAATATGTCATTGCCACTAAAGATATTAGTATTTGGCAATGCACAAAGTAATGATTATTCATACTTTTAATGATTTCTTCATCTGCTTTCAGTAATTTCATTACATGGACAATATTTCTCCTATGCAAGTAAATAGTATAAAAAAATTCTAAAAATATTTCACATTTTTCTAAAATGCTTCAAGTTTTAAAACAAAGCATTTCTAAAATGCTTTCCAGAATTAAAATAAATGTTAGGGGTTTCTACAGCACAAATGATGTAATAAGGAATTTAAGAAGCTGTGACAGAGAGGAGGGCAAAGGAGCAGAACTTGAAGTAACCAGGTAGGTCAGGGAGTTAACCTGAGCCTACCAGAGCCTGTCAGTTTGCTGTAATGTCCAAGATATTAGCTGTCTTTTCCTCTGGTGTTGGAGACAAAAACAAAAACAAACAAACAAACAAAAAACCAAAACAAACAAACAAACAAACAAACCNTTTTTTTTTAAAAAAAAAATTGCCCTAAGAAAAGTTGACCTAAAAAAATCACTGAAATGAATTTGCTCAAGCTGATTTCTCGCAGGAATTTTTCTGGGGGGAACCACATTTTCTGATGAAGGAGAACAGTAAAACAAACGCTGGCTACTCCACATGGGGTGTAAAAGAGAAGAGTAGAGGAGGAAAATCACCTTCCTTTAACCTGCTAGCCACACTTTTTATGCAAATTCTTCTGGTCTCTTTAACCTGCTAGCCACACTTTTTATGCAAGTTCTTCTGGTCTGCAAGTGCATATTGCTGACTTGTCAAATTTTTAACCACTATGCACAAGTCCTTCTCCAAAGGACTACTTCTTACACTTTAGTTTGACCAGGAGATACTTTTTTCAGATCTGCTGATCTCCTGCCTTCTTCTTCTTCTGATTTCCTCTGTTTGGGAATGGAGAGCTCTAAGAAAAATGTCCTTAAAGAGCTGACAGCTCTGTTCATCTCCTTTTTTCTGTAGGCAAATTCCCAGGAGAGTCCATCCACCAATTACTTTAACAACCTTAGGCTCAGTCTCCTAAGCATCAAGGGTCTGACTGCTCTTCACGTGGCCCATATCCCTCAAGACTGGGTTCCCTCAAGCCCAGGCTGCCACTTCTCTTAATATTTCTAATTAGTTCAACCATGTTGGTAAGAAACTGCTTTCCTCTCCAGCAAAGACTTTATGGGCCAAAGATGATACAATCAAGGGATTGAGAATTGAACCCAGAAAAGCATATTAAGACATCTGGAAATACTTTCCTGCTTGTATTTTCTACATCTGCCCTGGGATACATTATAATGCACACCAGAAAAGCCTGGTCTCAGAGCTGGGTCACTGCACCCTCCACCACCAGGAAAAGATGGGACCTGTTCCATGTACTAAGCATGGCAGAAAAAATGGCACATAGAATGTGTGAGTGTTTTCTGCTGAGAGGTGGTTTTAGTAAACCTCCTGCATTATGTGTTTATCTCAATTTCTCTTCAGCTTTACCTCAGCCTTTTCTCATTGGATTAATTTCTTTTTTTAACCCTTTGCACCCTCTCTGTATCTGAAGTCCACTTGTGTATCCTCTCCTCATTCAATAATGTTTTTAAAAAGAAATTAATAGCATCAATATTCCTTTCAAAACACTTTGGACTGCATGATTTGTCTCTTCCTACCTTCACCAACATTGTCTTTACCAAATCCCTTTAGAGAAGGTAGCCAAGAGCCCACGTTGACACTTTTTTCCTATTTTGTCTTTGCACCATGTAGTGTTGAAGTTATTACTATTATTAATTTATTGCATAGTTTTTAATTTGTTTGCAATTACTGGCATTCAGATTAGTGCCATGAAAATATTATCAAAAATAAAATTATTTTAAGTTATTCATTGGAATTCAATTATTTTTCCTTTTTTTGTTTTACTCAGGGACCTCAAATTTTCACTTTTGTTTCCATTCAATTGTGGTTTTGTTTTCTGTTATTCAATTTGCAAATCTAATTATGCATGTGTGTGCTGGTTTGAAAGCAAAACCAGTGAGAGACTCCAAGTCAGAAGTACAATTTAATAACAGCAAAAGAAAAGAANGCCATTAGCAGAAGATAAGGGAAACACTGCCCCACCTGGTTCCAACACCTCATGAAGATGGTGATAGAATACATCCTTTGAGCACATCTTACATTTTTAACCTAAGACAATGTGTAAGGACTGGATGGCCAGAAGCCTGATATTTGAACAGCTTCAAAACTGACAGGACCAGTTCACAGTCCTGTGCTACTGAACATAAATAGAAGAGGTTTGCTGAACTTAAAAAATTGATAAATTGAGGAATATTTGAGGATATCTTAAAAATTATGACATGGCCCAGGAAAATTAATCTTCAGAATAAAAGAAATATTAGAATGTGGAACTGATATGTCAGCCTGTAGATCAAGATTTGGGTAAGACAAGAGGTAGCAGGCATGGAAAAAATGGACAGTTTTATCACCTAAGGAATTAGAGGGCTCTCATGTTTCACTGACCGTGCACATTTTAATTGTATCTCAAAGAATCAACTGAAAATCAGGATACAGCATCTCTAACTCACTCAGATAAATGTCTGACAGCAATCTGATCAAAAGGGAGATTTTCCTTCAACTTGCAAACAAAATAAAAACTGCAATAAATTAATAATCATAACTGCGAACATTGAAAAATAACCTGCAACTAAAATCTTCACCTGAAGAGGTTGGACACTTTCTCTTCATGAGTAGTAACATGGAGAAAACAAGAAGCAGTGGGTAGGAGTTGTACTAGAAGAGGTTTTACCTTGATGTACGAATGAAATTTTTATGCTGAGAACAATCATAGGAGCAACCTTACCAGGGAGGTTTTGAAGATGTTTTTGGAGATGGTGCTAGATAATATCATCAAGGCTCCCTTTCCCATGAAAGGTTGGGACAGAGGATCTTTCAAGCTCCCTTTCATCCTGGGCTGTTCTGTGGTTCTGTCATTTGATTCTTACATCATTAAAACTTTTAAAAACCCACAAACTTTGGCTTGCCTTAATGATTCATTGAGGGCTCTTCCTGGGATATTGTCAGATCAGAGTCAGCCCTCAGCAGTATCTGGATGGAATATACATTGACCATTCCAATTCAGTAGACAGGTAGTGGTGGGAAAATAGAGACAGAGATTGAGAGTGTGGAACACAGCACAAAGCATGCTGGTGTGTAAAGAAATGCCAGAAAGTAACTGATGGACACACTGACATCATTAGTTCTGCTGCTCGTGAAACAACTGTGGATAGCTGATATTTCATAGTAATGTATTGCTGTTGAGTTAAAGAGCTACACAAGAATCTCCTTGTTTGTTTCGAATTATATACAGAATTAATGAGTTGCAAATTGTAAAACAATCTGGCTTCAATAAATATCACTATGAGCAGCATTAGGTTTACCTACACAAATATTCAAAGCAAAGTTACTCTGTGACTACAATAAGATTTAGAGCAGTCACGGTCCCTAAAATATAAATACTTAAGGAGAAGCTTACCATGTGTTTAAAATTATCTGTAGTTGCATTTGAGATCTGTGATAACAATGCATATATTTTCTGGATTGTAGCACTTTAGAGGTTTTCCATTTTATTTTTATGGTATTAGTGTAAAACTCAACTCCAGCAATTTATAGTAAGGCTCTAAAAATTCAAATAATAGAGAACTTCTTTCTATGGCTGTGTGTAGTAATTTAACTATGCAATAAAATGTTCACTACAAAGAAGCCAAACATAGCTATTGCTGATGAGTTTAGTAAATTCTATTTGTGCTTCAATGCAATGCTAAATTCCAACTAGTGCATCCTGTTCCAGGATTATCAGTGGTGTTATTTTTTAAAATGGTGCATTTTCGATAACATTTCTACTCGTGTACCACATGGGACTTTATTTTCTTCTATGAAACCAACAGAAAATTGTAATGTACAGGAAATCTGAAGTTTCTAACTTCTCCAAACAACCTGGGCCTCTTCATAGTCTGGTATGATTCTCCTTCTCTTTTCTCTGGTAACTCTGCACAGAAGTGGAGGTCAGCAAACATTTCCACATGAACAATATTATTTAAAAGTACTTCTACTCCACAGAAAGACAGCCATTGCCAGAGAGGAAAATCATCCATCTATCCAGATTTAGCAAGGCAATGGACAATTTACATCAATGCTCCCCGACTCAATCCACAAGCCGTCCATCTCCTAAAGCTTAGAGGCAAGCAGGCAGCTCCTTGACCTGACTCCATCAGCATTTGCCACGCTCAGTGGGCTGTTCACTGCAGCACCACCTGAGCCTTGAAGCCAGAGAAGCCCCTCAGTGAGAGGAAACAACTCAGGAAACTAAACTGTGCTGTACAAAGATCATTTGCTTTGCAAAAATGAGGTACAATCTGAATTTTTGCTTTTTGCTTTTTTTTTTTTTTAAATAGCATCAGTGCCAGTCTACATTGCAGACATGTACTTATCTGTAAATTCCACCTAAGGCATCCAAGAGTGTGCCTGAGTGGTGAAGAGTAGGAATGTAAGGAAAGATATCATCAGTGTGAGATCTGCCATGTTTACCAGCCTGGTTTCCATAGTGCCTGATTCAGGTCTACTCGGTTTGATACCATTCAAGAAGGATTCTGATAATTCAAAAATAGGAATATGCAATATTTGGGAATTGAGAAACCATAGATTCTAGATTTGCTACTTTTTCACTTACAAAAATTACCACTTTTGTTTGTATTGATAAGAGCATGGTTTTTAAATAATGTATTCTTTTCTGCCATTTATTCATAAGCTATGAGGCTGAAAATAGCACTCTATCTTCTGACTGAAAAGAGAGAAAGGATATTTCTGATAAAGCATGAAATCTCTTTAAAACTCAGTTTTCTTGTGTAAAATATCCAACCATGTGTGATGAACTGATGTGAGAAGAAACTTTTATACTTACTTGATTGAGATGATAAGTTTACAATGTTTTCCTGAATTTCCCCTGAAGAACCATTGATCAGGTCATTATAATTGAACAGATTATGTCTATAGTCCATGCTATATCTTTTATTTTTATATTGTTACTGAGCAAAGAGACATGCAGATTAGATCTGTATTTATAGATCCCCTTTACGTTCGGGGGAAAAATTTTTTTAATTCTTATGCAGGCAGACAGGGATTCTTTCTTCTGTAGTTAAATAATTTTACATAAACTAAAGGTTAATTATTTTGTCATTACTAATTAATAAGGTTATAGAAACATCACTGTCCACCTGTGGAACAGTCTGTCTTCTATGCTTTTCATCATTCCTGGAATTCTTCAGCATCTACCTGGGAATTTTCCCTTGGAGTATATGATTAGAAAGGATAGTATTCTGCCAAACTGTTATTCAGATTCTCTGTTTCAACTTTATTGTGTGAGACCAAACAAGTTCAGAAATCTTTAAGATCAAGTTAAAAACCTCTATAATTGTTCTCTATGAGTTTGAGTAGTTCTGTAGTTCTCTCCACAGGAATTCTTCAGACTTCCCAAGGGCCAGATCAACCCATGTATTGATAGAAGTCTTCACCTGCCATATAGTGTTTAATAATGCCTCGTCAAACTCAGAATGTGTAGTGGGATATTTAGGAGACTATAAAACTTTATACCCTTAGGATAAAACACTCAATCTATCTTTGACTATGCCTATTATGTCCCTTCCTCATTTCAGCTACCTAATTCCTTCCTGTGAGCAATGTTTTTCTGATATTTTTCTTGGAACCATGCTAGGTACAAAATCTAGATTTGCAAAATGCTTTAATTGTACTTCAAATCTAACATCAGTGTTTGTCCTTTATTTATTTTTATATCCCCCCTACTTTATTCTTCATTTCAGAGACTCTCACATATAAGAAATTATGCTGGTTCCTAAAAGGCTAGATGACTTCAGTGAAGTGATTTTCATTAAAATATTTGTGCCTTCCAGCTCCTACAATAAATGCAAAGTACAGAGAGGTATGTTCATTTTCTGATGAACAAATACTTTTTAATATTTAAAAAAAAAAAAAAATCACAGAGTGCTGAAAAAATGGTAAGCTTCATTTTCAATCCTTGGTGAATCAAAGTAGATGTAACTGTTTAACTGTTCTGAGAACAGGGTCCTGGCCTTGAGTTACATTAAATTCCTGCTGCTTTAGTGGATTAAGATCTATGTTAAGGCAGATATTTAAGTCAGCATAGTTCTATTGATGTGTGTAACTACTGTATGCATCATGGTCCTGAGCTGGCTGACTAAATAAATGTGGCTTTCAAAATCAGGTCCAAAGTGACTTATTCCCCCCCAAAAAGTGTTAATATTGGAAAGATCTCTCAGGAGCTCTACCTTAAAACCCTCTGTTAATTTCTGGTGTTTTCCAGGATCTAAATAGCAAATTTTATTTGTTTGTCACATTTTGGACCCTCCTGCACACTTCTTCCCTGAAGAATATGAAAGCTCAGATGTATACCCACATTCCTCATTGTCTGAAATTAAGAGAACGTTTTCTCTGAGCATCTCTGGGACTTGGCCTTTGCTTTGAGACATCCAGATTTAGGAAAATCATTGAAACATGATTCTTGTTTTCAGCACTGATGATCCCCTTTTTCCAGTGCTAATTGCAGGCTATTTAGTGGTATTTCATTACAGAGTCAGAAAGACTTTGTATCTAAGAGGCTTTTTTTGTGTATCTTTTTATTCCAGAGCAGACAGTGTGAAGATCAAGTGGTTGAATGCTAGCTTGACGTGAATATTCCTGAAAGTCACATCCACCCTTGCCCAAATGGAGACAATGTCCTGGTTTCAGTTGCAGTAGAGCTCATTCACTTCCTAGCAGCCAGTATAGTGCTGTGTTTTGGATTTAGCATGGATATAATGTTTATAACACAGGGATATTTTATCTATTGCTGAGAAGTGCTTACACAGAGTATAGGACTAGAAGGTTTCCCCCCCACCCCTCCAGGGAGCAGGCTGGAGGTGCACAAGAAGCTGGGAGGGATCACAGCCAGGACAGATGACCAAAAGTGGCCAAAGAGATACCCCATATCACATGGCATCATTGTCAGTACATAACCTTGAGGAAAGCAGGTCAGTGGCAGCTGCTCAGGAACTGGCAGGCAGTGAGTTCTCTTCACAGGAATTCTTCAGACAGTGCACTTGCATTGTGCATCACTTATTTTGTAGTATTAGTGTTAGTGTTCATATTATTTTCCCCTCACATTTCTGTCCTATTAAACTGCCTTTATCTCAACCTGCAGATTTTATTTTGTTGTTGTTGTTGTTGTTGTCCCTATTCTCTACCCTGTCCTACTTGGGGGCAGAAGTGAGTGAATGGCTGTATGGTGTTTAACCACCCACCCAGTTAAAACATGACACACAAGCATCTTTTTATCAAGAAAAAAAATGCTCTTGGAACTTTAGACTGGTGTTGATAATGACAGGGAAAAAGTCCTGAAGGAAAATGTGAATGCATTAACATAAGAATGTATGGCAGGAGTGCTGCAAACTGGAGCTAAACAATACTCTCAAATGCAAGCTAAAGTGTTTGGACAGTCACATCAGGTAAGAAGTCTGGTGAAGAAGTTGTTTTTATGGTTCCTCCTAGTTCTCCTTTGAGAAGTCATTATGTAAGACTTGCTTCATACTCTTTTTCTACTCATTTTTCAGCCAAAATGTCGTGCTATTTTTTCTATTAATCCTTTTTTATTATTTATTTATACTTAGATGAGCAGCTCTTCTGGTTTTCTTAAATTCGTTTTCCCAGGCACATGAGTATCTGGACAGTATGCAAGGGACAAGGTTTAATTGGATCACAACATTGCTATTTAATTAATTTGCAGTCTGTCAAGCAATGAATTTTCCAGTGCACTTCCCTTCTGACTGGCTTCCAGCTGGTAGAGTTCATCTGTCTGCTCACAGCCCACTGCCCTGTGTCCTTTCACAGCTAGCCTGGTCTGAAGCTACCTTACCTTATTTCCAATTTTAAGGTTAACAGACTGAGGAAAGAAGATTATATCAGACAATGAGAACTCATCTCCTTTCTTGCCTTCTCTAGGGGATGCATTATCCCAAATCCACTGCTGTCAGCTAGCAAAGTGTCTCATAGTGAAGGCCTCTCAGACATGGGTGATGACCTTGAGCTCCCCTATGGCTCATTATAGCTTGTGGCTTCTGCTGTCTCCTACTGTATAGATTTATAGATTTATAATAGGGTGTTTGGAAGGGTTGTAATATTGTGGTTTGGAAAGTAAATGGAGTTGATGTTATATTACAGCGTTATCTTAATCAAGGCTGGGGGAGCACAGGACAACAGGAAAGGATTCAGTGGCCCGAGAAATGCTTTTCCAGCTGAACACACTTCTATCAGATAAATGCCTATCATGAGCAATAACACAGCCAGGACACAGGGATCTCGATTTAAGTTACCACAGTTTAGCTGCTCTTCAGAGCTTGTTATAGAGTGATGTAATGGAAAAATCTATTCTTTATTATCAGGAAAATCTGTTGCAACCACTAAAAAGTACTGCAACCAGTAATGTCCCTTAGGATAATAAATACTTGATTGTACAGAATAATGAGAGACCTGTTAGAGTGAATTTTCTGCTTTGACATCTTCATGCTTTTTTAAGTGTAATTTATAAAATGTAGAGGCTTTCACAGGGAAGGTCCTTCATTCAACATAAAAGATGCCTTAATTCAGTCAAATGTCTCTGTGTCAGCTCAGAGCTTCTGGTCTTCTATAGCTTAATCACAAGAACACAGAATCATAAAATAATGTCCATACATAAATTGGTACAAATAGTACCAATACTTGGACTGTTTTGTGTTGGCTCTGATAATTATGCTCCAAAAATAGAACATTGGACTTAATGATTGGTGAATACTAAATATTATTCCTAGTTTTCACGTCTGGAAAGCAGAAATTATTCATTTAGTCAGATACAAAACTATGCTATCTCAGAAATCCCCTGGCTGATGTGTTCCTAGCAAAAGCTGCTTTATCCCAGATGTTACAGAACATATGTGTATATGCACAGTGCAACAGAGATTTGTACAATATGCCACATATTACCAGTGAAGACTTAAAATGTTAATGCAGGATATCCTTTGACCTTTCTGATTTCATCATTAAATTGTTTTAAGTATCTTCTTATGTTTTTTTTTATACAAGGTCAACCCAAATAACTTATTTTGGGCTTATGTATGTACCTCAATATTATAATAATAATACAAAAAGCCCTCTTTTTTTTGATTTGTAAATGCTACTAGAAATGTTAAAACTCAACTGTATTGTAACAGGCTTCACTCACATGTTAGGGCTCTGTTTATTGTGTCTATGTGTTCGAGAGGATTTAGATTACTGGTTTTGGACCTGCTGATTTGGCAGAAGAATTCTAGAGGTATTTGATTACCTACAAGCCTACATATGTATAACTCTGCAGTCCTAAGGTTGCAGGCTAGGTTTCCATCCCATTCACCATCTGTGTTTAGTCCAGCTCTGCAGACACCTAAATATTAAGGAAACTTCCCACTCTTGCCATTCACAGGCTCCCAGGCAGTCACACTCTCCAAGGCCAGACTTCCACTGCTGGGACTGATGCCCCTTCCCAGCAGGTAGCTCCAGTGACCTGACGGGAGCCTCACATGCCTCCCCACTCACCCAGTCAGACCAGGTTTCCTCCAGCAGAGTCTCGGGTGCCTCGTTCCAAGTATTCCTGTCACACTACCACAGAAGCAGCCCAAGCTGGTGCCTCCAAGGAGGGACTTGGAACAGAGGACCCCCTGGGCTTTTGTCCCCTCCAAGTCCAAACATGTAAGACTCTCCTTCATCTTCCTGAGTCTTTGTCTCCTGCTGTGTCTCTCAGTGTCCATTCACCTGGCTGGCAGCACCCATCTTCATACCTTTTGTTATCTCAAAGGTGGACAGCTCCCTTCTTCTTGTCTCAGGCTCTCACCCAGAACTCAATCTGCATCTCAACTTGCGTCTCAACGTGCAAGCCCAGCTACCTGCACCAGATATATTCCCTAATATATAAGCCCTTTCCCTTAGGGATCAACAAGCAATTAAAATAGTGCCTGCAAGCTGCATCTTCAAACAATGCAGTGGGTGATTCTGAAAAGGGAATTTTTCATACATAAATCAGTCACCCTTTCCACACACCCAGCAATAACAGATGTACTTCTAATCTGGAAAAGCCCAATTTTCTCCAGCATCTTCTCATTTTCTCTGTCCTTGCCAATCAAATCCCAATGACAACAACTGCCTTGTTCCCAAGTCTCTGTAGGAAGTTTAGCTTTTAGATCTCCTACTTGCTCCTAAGAGTGAACTAGTTGAAAATAAATAGTTTCCTAAATCAACTGCAAAAACTTTATATTGTTTCTTAAAAAAAAAAAAAAAGCCTTTTTTTTTAAAAATTTTTCTTACTTGTTATTTCAGAAAACACTATGATTAAGTACAGGCATTCATCCTAGAAGGTGCAGCATAGATAAATTGGAGCATTCATGACAATTAATTAAAAAACCATAACCCTATTCTATATTTTTATGGAGATGAGAAAAAAGCAAATCCATACATCTAAGTCTAGATATTTTATAGTTTTCTTGGTATGTAAATTATTTTAATAGTTTGTGAGCCTGTTCCTTGAAATTAACAAAAGAAATACAGCCTGTATTTCTGAATGTGATTTTGATCCCATATTTATGGACAAGAAGTGAGTCTACTGAATTCAGTGAAGAGTCACAAAAAATGTAAATGAAATCAATTACATATTGGTCGCCGGTTCTCTACATTCACTTTTTAATCAGTTAATGCTAAATCAGTTTATCTGCACAAGACAAACTTTTAATTTGAGAAAAGGAAGCTTCATGAATAATATCTGGAAATGTTTGCTATCTCTTTTTATCTGAGTGAAAAAGAAAATCTTCATATAAAACAGTTTAGCCCATCTGAGTAGAACTGCAGCTTAAGCTCCCAGAGTGAAACACGTTATTCTATGAACATGAACTTGAAAGAGTTTTCCCTATCTACAGCATATATTGACACCTACTGTATATTATATTGGCCATGGTCCAAACATCTTAATATGTACATTTAAGGGATTTTTTTCTTTCTAATGGTATAGAAGTTTCTCTAAATTAATTTTTGTGGACCAGAGACATTATGTTACATATAGAATCTGACTTTCTTAGAGCAGCTACTTTTACTGACATATGGAAGAAATGGGCTTAATTTTGGCAATTAAATCAGTCATATTTCAAATATGTTTACTGGCCATTACCACAAATTACCTTGGACCTGGTACATTTACATAATGTTTTTGCCAGGATAATCCAAAAAAAAATCTTGTTTACTGGGATATTTAGAGTAGGAAAAAAACAGCATCAAAATGATATTTCATATAGAACAAGTGAAATCCAGTTAATGTAACTGGGTGACCATTCTCTGATGACCAATAAAATAATATTCTCTCTGTGTGTGGTGTTACTCAGGGCTGTTGAATGCAGGGCCATGAGCTGGATTTCAGTAATCCCTGTGGATCCCTTCCAACTCAGGATATTCTGTGATTCTGTAATTCTAATAGAGCAGTAACATGCCAACAAGTCAAACAATCCTAGTCAAAAACCCACTCGTTGCAGCAAGTTGAGTGACTACTCATGCAAGATGATTTGAAAATTGTCCACTGAAGCTGAAGAGGTCAATAAGAAATTTGATTCTTAGCAGAATCAAATTTCTTATTCATATTTGTACGGCAGGTCTAAATCTAGAACAATCTTAGCAGATTGTTCTAGATTTAGATCTGCCATACAAATATGTTTTAAAGACTGTTGTGTTATTAATCTACAAGTAATGCTATGTTTCTACAGGTTTTAATGAAGCTTCTTAGTAATGACAGAATTTTGGAGTACGAAACCTAATGCGGATAAAAAAGGTGTGAATTTACCAACAGACTTCTCAAATGATGCCAAACAAAATGCCCTGATAAATGACACAAACCACATGGAACTGCTCCAGCATCAGCCAGAGCCACTGGGAACATTTCCATTCAATTTAGGGGGTGTTGGAATAAAGCTCATTTTCAATTTAGGAGCAATATTAGACAGTGGCAATGTTAAATGAGTCAAGGCCCTTAACCAAATTTAACTAAGCCAGTCAGACCCCTTGGATGATAAAAAATTCAGCAACAAACAAACAAAGACGTTTGAAATAGATCTGATTGCTGATCTCAGTGTGCCATTTTTTATGTGAAAATTTTATTTCATTCACATCTCAAAATGCTTATAAATTCGCCTTTTTTTTTGGAAACTAAGTGGACTAGCTAATTCTTCCTTACAGATACTTTTCAGGGTTTCTCTCACTTTCAGATTCTGATGCAACCATATAGTATTAAATGCTTGGTCTGGTCTGCTCTTTTCTTGTCTAGAATATTATATGTTATATGGCATTGTCTTTCTTACTACATGATTAAATAGCATAATTTGAAATACTTAGATGTCATGACACATTACTGGAAAGATTAAAATGTAGTATTATAAATTAATAATATAGCTACAAAAATTAGCTTAGTTTTACTCTTGTTTTTGACCAAAACTATAAATCATAACATTTTGGCAGAGCTAGAATAGCTATACTAATTTAATTAGTAATCACTGTGTTTCAATTATCCTTGTGAAGAGAGATGCATAACAAAAAAGTGTTTCCTTTCCATGAAGGACAGAATGGTGTTAGAGCATAATAACCTCATTCTTGTGACTAATCAATTCTACAAAAATTTATAGACCTAATGTAATAAAAGACCAAAGGTAAGAAAAAAAGATCATAAACTAATGAAACTAATAATATTAACGAAGTATTAAGGCAATCAATTACTGAAGAGATGTAAAGGTTAACTGCCCGTGAAATGAACATACTAATTCAATGTTATTATATGATGTACTTACAATTTGTTTCTAAATTTACTTCAGCGGCTCAGGAGAAAATTTACTTACTCTTACTCGTGTCACATTAAAAATACTCACCTTCACTTCAGATCTATGGTTAGCAGATATGCTGGTGATTGTGACAGCACCTTCTGTCAGGATAGAAGTATGTCCATATTGCTACCTCAAGCTGAGCTACTTCCCAATCCCTTTGATATCCAGGCAGCCAAACTCAATTTTCTTTTAATTAGGTACCTAACTTGGTGTGAGGTGGACACAGGCCCAAGCTCTAAAAGCTTCCAACACCTCCACCCATGAGCCATGTTGCCAGAAAGTTGATCACCTTCCTCACAGCACTAAACAGACTGAGATATACTTTTAAATACAAAAAAAAAGTGTCCATAAGTAAACATCCTCCTGTGCGAAAGCTGAAATCATTTACAAAACTATCCACCCAAGCTAATTTTATTTCTGTTTGGGACAAGAACAATGACATGTCTGATTGCCCAAGTGTGGTTTTGTTCATTTTCACTGGAGATGCTGTTATCTCAGGTTTGTGAAGACTGATTCAAAGACAGGCAATGACAATATATAGTAAAATTGAAAAGCAGAAATTATAATCTATCCTTGCCAAATTAATGAGGTATTGAAAGAAAGATAAGAAAAACTCTACTGTGTCTAGCTGGTTTCACAGCATTACCCAGACTGGGAAGGACTCAAGAGGTCTTGTCCAGCCTCCTGCTCTAAACATGGCCAGCTGTGAGATTACACCAGATTGATTTGGGCTGTAAAGGGCTCTCATATGTGTGCAACATAACAAACTTTTCTGTCTCTCAAATACACTTTAGCTGTGAATCTATTTCTTTAAAAAGTTATGTGTTACAGAAGTAGTATGTCTGGATCCATAAAGAAAAATGACTTGGTGTGTTGCATGGGTAAATGCATATACGTATGCTAAATCAGTGCACCAGGTTTTAAGTTTGATCCATAGTCACTTGCCCTTATCCTGCAGCCTGGCACTGCACAAGTTTCTCTGCTGAGGATGATATATGACTGTCAGTGCTGCTTGAAGCAAAAGAGTCTGTGCAGGGCAGGTGGGTACACATTTAATGGACCGTGGCAGATAAGAGGATGCAAAAAGGTAGGAACAGTTGCTAAGTTCAGTGTCAAAGGCAAGACTGTCATCCCTGACCAAGGAAAATGTTTACCCACTGCACCTTCTCTGTTATCTGAGGGTCATTTAGCTGGGCACTTAAGAAAATTAAGGCTTCCTGCATCTGTTTTCCCCAAAGATCTATGGTGCTACATTTTTTGATAGCTTGGATCCAATCTTTTTTATCTCAAAAATATCTCAAAAATGAGATAAATACTGCCAAGGATGGTGATTAGAGAGGACCCAAGTGACTAGTGTACCTCTGCCATATAATAAACTAAATTATTGCTTTGGCTTGACTGTGTTTTTTTTAAGTACTTGAGAAATAGAAAACCAATGAATGCTTGTGTCTTGGGGCTGAGCAGAGCAAAAATAGTACAGGTAAGTGACAACTCTGGGAGGCCCATAATTGCAAGTGGACTCAGCTTTTGAGTATCACCCATTAACAGCAGTGCACACAGGTACTGTTGGTTTCATTTGCTATTTCATTACAAGCAGTGGCCAAGAGACGCATCTCCCAATGGCCACAGGTCTGGCAGCAGCACCATTTTGATTGTTTTTCCTCTCACCCTACATCTCACATACTAGTACAAATTGCCAGGCTGCACGCTCAGAAAATGGCCAGTTTCTATTCTTTGACTCCCATCCCTCCACAACAGAGGGTGCTGATTCCCATCTGCCTCAGGTGATGTCTGCTCAGCATTTCTTTTGTTCCTTCTCTCTCCATTCTTATTGAGAAGGATTGGACCAGAAAGCTAGCTCATGTCTTCGTTCATCCACCATTTTGCTTCCTGATGTGGGAGCATTTTCTCACTCAGGTCTGGCTGTAAGAGACATGTTCAGCTGAGGGGAGAGGCTCAGCACATCCCTGCACTGTTCCTGCAGTTAAGTGACAGGACACTTGCCCCAGAGGGAAGTTACTCCTTACCAGCTCCCTGCTGTCAAAAATCACTCGATTTGTATCCTGCCATTGGATAGCTCACTACTACAAGCTATTTATCACACCTTCAGTGTCATTTTGTTTCCTGAGGCAATTGCCCCAGAAGGTTCTTCTGCCTTCATTCTCTCCCTTCACTTCTCTCCCTTCCCGGCTCTCATTATTCATTTGGTCCAAACCACATTCCTGAATTGCTCTACTTGACCAGAGGAAGAGAAAAAAGGACAAAAAGATGCGGTTTGTGAAGATGAGTATGTAAAATAAGGATAATCTAGTATCTGGCCTGAACCAGCATCTTTTCAGCCTGCATCTCTCGTGCTGCCGTCTGAGCCATACTAATGCCTACATAACTCCCTTACTGCTAAGTATAGATACCACCAGATCTTTGAAAGCTGATATAGCATGATTTTCAAGATATCATATTCACCCATTTGCCTCCCTACTGGTCATTATTTGAAAATAGGTATGCAAATCTGACAATTATACCCTTTCCCAGTTACAATAGGAGACCACAACTGGATCTTTGCTCTCTACACATTTTACCTTCTCACCTATCACAGAACCTTGCAGAAGATTCTCTCCTGCAGGTAGACAGGAGAGGACAGTGAGTAGTTTTCCTCAAAATCTCTTGCAAATTTACTTTCTCTTGACTGAACTATATAATTTTTACTGTACCAGTAGACCTGCTAGAGCCAAAGTCAACTCAATTACTATGTTTCGTCAGAGGTTGCATTTCCAATGCAAAAGCTCCTAGGTCTGGTAGTTTTTCCCATTATCCTTGTTTCTGCAGCAGAGACAGGTGGATTGCACAGGCACAGATGTCTGGCATCTGGCTTTAAATGTGCTCATCTATTCACATCTGAGTAAGCAATGCATCCCAATGAATTGGCTTCAAAAAGAGCGACTCTAAACCGAAAGATTGACATTTCTTCCCATTCCATAATGCCACTGTCTACTGCAGAGATCTCTGATTTGTACCTAACACCAAGGAGTTGGCACATGCAGGTTCTATGTGGTGGAGTTTGGAGTTACAGCCTACTGAGCAAGACCTGGGACAGAAAAGCAGTGAGTCTCTTCAAGTTCCCCAGTTCAGCAAAAACAGCGCAATAAGTTAATTCCAGGAGAATAGATCCTTCGAAAGGAAGCACCTCTTCAGCCCCCAGCTAATAAATCTCTGATATATTCTGGCATTTTGCCTCTGATAGATTGTCAGCTGTCAGTCTTCTTGGGTTAGCTGAAGTTGCTTATTTTTTCCAGTAACTTAGGGGGTTGGTTGTTTGGGCAGTTTTATGTACTAAGGAAAGCCTTTTCATTTGAAGTTGGGGGTTTCTATAAAAAGCCTGAAATTACTTTTTTCCAACAGGTTTTTGACCTGTTCAATCAAAAAGCCCTTGAATGACAAGAAAAATCTTGCTCAAAATGAAGGTATTTCCACTGTCATTGGAGTATCTCAGGAGAAAAATAAAATTTACCCATATATTTTCTGCCTGTTTACTCCACACAGTGTTTAAACTATCCAGTGGGCTTTTTCTTTAAGAAGCTATGGCATAGGCTTTTTGTAGACATTTCAGAAAGAAATGCACAAAGAGGTCTACCTAATTTCTCTCTGATAAAAATGTATAGTTGCTTTGCTAGTGAAGAGCAACTGCAAAACCAGAAGTGATAGTTCTTTCATGATGGTCATCAGGTATTAGTTTACACTTCATAGCAAGATTTTTTAATCAAACAAGGGAAATTTCTAATGCAGTTCCTTCTGAAGAACAACTAATACAAGATAGTAGTTTCAGGTATCACTGGTGAAGTTAATTAACTTCAAGGGTCAGTCACTGTGTATTTCCCACATATCTTGTAAGAAGCAATTCAGACTAATTATGTGAAAAAGAGCACAGGCACAGGCGCTGCAGTTGCACAGTGCTTATGGAAGAGAACCTTACCTTTGAGGTGGTGCATAGCACTTTTTGACAGCAATTGCAGAGCCAGCTAATGGTCTGACTTCTACGCTAGTCCAGGAATTCTTGGGGACAATAAATATCCCAAGAGGAAAAGCCCTGACCTTTTTCTAACCCACTGTTTGAATGGCAGATTATAGTTTCTTCATCCTATGCCTCAGAGCTGAACAAAGGCTAGAACCATCTTGAGAAGGATTCACCTCCTTAAATTTCCTCAGCCATCTAAAACCTGGATATTTAATCTAAGGTGTCCACCCTGGATGCCTTCACAGTAAATGGAGATAGATGGGTAAGTAAGACTGATGAGATGTGTCTGCCTCTGGAACTGCCTCCTCCTCTGTTCCATTCTTCATTTTTTGCAGAGGATGGTGTTCTTATACCAGACACAAATTTCAGACTATTAAGGTTAATCTTTCCAGAAAGAGTAAACAGTTAATGTACACAACACCAGTTGTTATAACCAAGATTCTTTTTTTTAGTATTGCAATACAAGATTGCCCTAAAAAAATCTTCCTCAATATCCTTTGCTGTTGGAGCCAGGGAAGGTTTATGTGACAGCTATGTTCTGTATTTTCCCATAATAAGAAGAGTTTATACATGCCAACATTCTAATGAAAAAAATGGTAGGAATCCAAAGTGTCCATAAAACCGCCTGTGCATGTGCTGTCAGTCTGGGCTACACTGTGTGTGCACAGATCAGTTCATGCCTGAAAGTTCCAGATGAAACCAGTCTCCATGTGAGTGGGTATGAGATAATCTGCACGGAATTCACAGCGTCCAGGTTGTGCTTGATTTGGTACACAGACAACATGGATATAGTTTGGGTGCAGATAATGACCACTCATTTTAAATTCCTGGATGACCAGACACCCAGTGCATTGCACAGTCACAAACTTGGTAGTTTATTGCTGAAAGTCATCGGATGGTACATTATTGCTAAGTGTAGTAAAACTGGCAGTATATGTGGAAGATAAATTTCTATCATCAAATTATAAGACTGAGAAAAACAAACAAACAAACAAACAAACAAACAAGCACTTTGCAGCAGTAGGGTCCTGCAA